>JAMPIV010019460.1:0-82230 GCA_024509875.1 Oreohelix idahoensis | reverse complement strand
GAATGGCAGAGGCGTGGTAACCATTAAGGGGATAAATCCTGGTATAAAGTATTTCAGATGAAGCTGACAGTTGGCCTAACGCTCTGAACTCAATGTTTGTGATGTATTGTGATCAGTGTAAAAAGAGAGTATAAGTTAGTTATGAAGTAGAAGGTACATCCTTCTTGATTTCAGGGACCGTGGTCTTGATGGTACTGAGCAGCACCTGGTCAGAGCTTTGCTGAATCCAGAGTCGGACAGCATACTCCTTGGTCTTTTTAGCTATCAGTGAGGTGTCTCCAGAGCCCAGGGGTGAATTCGAGCAGAGGAGTCCTTTCCTGCCGCCATCACGCAAGATAAGCTGATTTGGCCAGCTGAGCTCAACATTATGTCCCTCATCTTGAAATGACTTTGTAAAAATAACATTCAGAGGGGAATTTAATTGTCTTAATATCAGGAACTGAGAACATCTCCAATACTAGTCCCAAAAGACAAACTATTGAAGTCATGATGACAAATACCAACAGAGCTTGAACAAAACAAAACCGTATTACCTCATATTACTACTACACAACTGACACACATAGGATATTTTTAATAATATATGTCACTACAATATTCATATTGATAAAGTCTGTACATATACTTGTAATTAAAATTGATTGTGATCCCTGGTTCCTTTGTATTTGAATCAGGACACATATACCTTTATAACAACAATGAATACATATTGTTATTTGAAAAGTTATCAGTGACTCCTTAAGATATTCTCATAGAGTGTTATATGTATGTGAGTGTCACAGTGTTGTCAAGAGTAGTGGATTAAATTAAATTGTTTATCTGTCTGTTGTTGTGACTTACACTTCATCATACACATACCCTAGACACATAACGTAGTCATCACACTATTCCAGAATAATTCTGACTGAGATATATAGATATGTGGTAGCAAGTAAGGTTATCTATAATACACTACTCTTAATAGATATAGATACCTTCACAGCTGATCTCAGTCAGTACACTAAGTCCCCTATAAATATTTATAACATCCCACTTCACCACATATATTGGGGTCTCGCTCTTGGGATTTTGAATCTTTCCCTATTAAAAATATTGGGGGTAATTCACTTCAGGGAATATAAGAATTAAAAGGTATCCTTGGGTGGAATTAAATAAGGTTGAGCTCACGGTGCCTGTGTTGTCCATTAGATATATTTAGAGATTAAATTGTTGGTTAGACATTGTAGAAATTTACCTGATAGACAATGGCGGACCTGGCCAAGTTTCGATCTGCTGCTGTACAGACTGCAAAAGAGTTAGGATTAGATGGGCAAGTTATGGTTGCCTATGTCACTACGGAATGTGATAAATTTATTGAACGCGAAGAAAGAAGATTAGAAAAAGAGGCCGAAAGAAAGTTAGAGGCTGAGACTAAGAGGTTGCAAGCTGAGGCTGAGACTAAGAGGTTGCAGATTGAGGCTGAGGCTAAGAAATTGGAGGCAGAAAGAGAAGACAAAAGATTAGCTGCAGAAAGGGAAGCCGAGGAAAGAAGACAGGCTGCAGAAAGGGAAGAGAGGAAATTAGCTGCAGAAAGGGAAGCAGAAGATAAAAGATTACAAAGGGAACATGAGTTACGACTAAGGGAGTTTGAGTTTCAAGGCCATGCTCCTGAAAATGGTGCCAGTCCCTTTGCCTCTGATGCTACGGTTACTCAAGGAGCCTCAACCTCAGCTATGAATTTTCATTTAGATCATTTTGTTGAGAAAGACGATGATATAGAGAGCTACCTAAATAGGTATGAACTATTAGCTACCACGTATGGGTTAGAGAGAGAAAGGTGGAGCTTAAAGTTATCTCAGGGACTTCGTGGGGCAGCTTATGAAGTTTTTGCAAAAATGAGCAGAGGTGATCAGGAAAATTATGACATGCTAAAGCAGGCTCTTTTGTTAAGGTATGAAAAGAATGCAGAATTTTATAGGAAAAAATTTAGGAATGCTAAACTACTGTCAGGTGAAACCTATCACCAGTTCTCTGCACGAATAGAGACATACTTGGAGAAATGGACTTCTCTGGGGAAAACCCAAGATCTTAAGGAAATGGTCCTTATAGAGCAACTAAGAGAGTCCATGGCTCCAGACCTGAGAAAGTTTCTCATGGAACAAGGTGCAGAGAGGCTGGATGAGTTGCTAAATGTTGCTGAAAGGTATCAAGCAGCTCAAGCAGAGGTAACAGGTAATAAAAAGAAACAAGTGGATAACTTTAGGGCACCACAGAACTTTAATAAATTTGATCCTAGAGATCAAAACAAAAGTAAGCACCAGTTTGATAGGCCACGGTATGAAAATAAAAATAAATTCCCACAATTCGATGAAAGGAAATATGATGAAAGAAAATCTTTCAACCAAGGAAAAAGGTGGTGTAAGAATTGTCAGATGGACAATCATGACACTGACCGTTGCAGAAGGAAACCTGTGTATATGGCAACCCTTCAGGTCAGGTCGACCTCAAGACAGGAGGAGGATATTATGTTGGATACCACTCCAGAAGAGATGAGGAAGGCACAGGCTGGGGATAAAACACTCAAGCCTTGTTTCAGAAAATTGTCAACTTGTCATACAACTCCAGGCAAGGGAGATTTTTACATGAAAAACAAGTTGATGTATAGGAAGACTGGAGCTAGATCCAAAGGTCAGGGACAACTGGTACTTCCTAAAAGATATAGGGCAGACTTAATAAGGAGCCTACATGTGAAACCAGATGGGGACCATGAGAAGATAGGTACCATCATTCAAAAGGTGGCTCACAATTATTATTGGCCCAAAGCAAGATGGGACATTGAGAATTTTGTAGAAAGGTGTAGCATAGCACATGAGGGAACACCCACAAGTGGGAACATGGATCAGGACATGGACACGCCACGGGGCAAAATTAGGCCTGATAATAAAAAGAAATATAGATTTGATAAAGTGGACCAATTGGAATGGGAAGCCCCTTTTCACGGACAAGCTTCACTTAACTGTTTTACAATGGCCACTATGCGGAGAGTGCAAACAGATGTCTTACCCCAGGATAAGCCGAAAATCCCTCAATCGGACTTAAACAAACTGGAGGAAGAGGATGTAGAGAGGAAATCTCTCATCAAGAATTTTAAGAGGGGAGAAAGCCCCAAGACAAGAAAAATTGGTAGCGGTCGTTTTGTGAATGATAATTCTGGGAGGAAAAATCATCACTATAAAGCTTCGAGTGGAAGAGACCATACCGGTGCATGGACAAATAGGTCCACACAATTAAAGGTCCATATGTAGCTTTGTTAAGAACGTGGACTGATGAAAAGGCAGAGGAAAACATTACATCTTCATACCAATATGTGAATGAGCTGACCACTCGTTTGAAAACTGGCTGGAAACTTGCCAATGAAAATTTAAAACAAGCCAGGAAGAAACATGCTGCCTATTATAACAGGAAGGCGAAAGACAGAGATTTGGCTGTGGGAGAGAAGGTACTGCTTCTTTTGCCCGGGAGTCAGAATAAGTTACAAATTGGATGGCAGGGTCCATATACAGTTTTAGAGAAGGTATCTAGAACAAATTATAAGATAGATAAGAAAAGGAAAGAAAAAATCTATCATGTGAATCTCCTGAAGAAATATTTGGAAAGAGAACATCAGGAAGAGACACACTTGTTGACCTTGTCCATCGCCATGGAGATGAAAAAGGAACCACTTTCATCATTTGAATATCCATTACACCCCTGTGAGACAGCAGCACAGGTGAAAATCAGTACACATTTAACGAAAACTCAGAAAGAGAGAGTGCAACAGGTTCTAAATAATCATGCAGAGGTGTTAACAGACCGACCAGGGCATACAAACCTATTGGAATATGATATGAAACTAATAGACTCCACACCTGTCTGTATGAAACCATATTCGATTCCGTTTGCTAAGGAGAAAGCTTTGAAGGAAGAGATAGACTATCTATTGAAGGAAGGAATTATTTCGCACAGTGAGTCTTCGTATAGTTCCGGTGTTGTACTCTTAAGGAAGCCCTCTGGAGAACATAGACTCTGTATAGATTACAGGAGACTGAATGCTATTACAGAAGGACAGGTGGATCCATTGCCGGATACAAATCAGCTGTTTGCCAGGCTAAATAAAGCTAAATATTTCTCAAAAGTGGATCTGAGTAAAGGATACTATCAGATTCCAGTAAAGCCTGAGGTTAGACCATACCTAGCTTTTAGTACCTCAGAAGGACACTATGAGTTTAATAGATTGCCATTTGGATTGAAGAATGCGCCTAGTGTCTTCTCTAGAATGATGAGAAAATTATTGGATCCTCTGAATAATCCCTGTATAACAAATTTTATGGATGATATCCTTATAGCAACAGAAACATTTGAGGAACACATTGACTCTCTGAACATGCTGTTTAATCGACTTAGGGAGGCAAATTTAACAGCCCGACCAACCAAATGTTGCGTTGGATGTAAAGAATTGGAATTTTTGGGACACACAGTTTATCAGGGAAACATGACCCCTGACCCAAAGAATTTAGAGAAACTACAGAAAACCCCGAGACCACAAACCAAGAAGGACGTGAGATCCTTTGTCTCATTATGTGGTTTCTACCAGAAGTATATCAAAAACTTTAATTCCATATGTGCACCGTTAACTGAATTGACACGTAAAGGACATCCAGATCGCATTACATGGACACCACAATGTGAAATGACTTACCAAGAATTGAAGGAAAAGCTCACAAGTAAACCCATTTTGAAATTACCTGACTTAAGTCAAGAATTCATAGTAAGGACGGATGCAAGTAATATTGGGTTAGGTGCAACTCTACTACAGAAATCAGATGCATTGGATGGGGAATTAAGCCCAGTGGCATATGCTAGCAGAAAGTTGAATAAAGCTGAAATCAACTACTCAACTAGCGAAAAAGAATGTCTTGCAGTAATATGGGCGATAAAGAAATTCAATATTTATCTATATGGGAAGGCATTTAAGTTGCAAACAGACCACAAACCTTTATCGTTTCTAGCACAGGCTAGGCATGAGAACTCCAGGTTACTCCGATGGTCTTTACTTTTGGCTCCATATAATTTTAGCATTGAGTATATATCTGGAAAAACCAATTTGGGAGCGGATTTTTTAAGCCGCCATCCGTGTGATGAGAATCACCGTAAACCCCAGAAATAATAATAAATTTCTCTATGTGTATATAGAATAAAGGACTGACATATAATGTCTGTTTTAAGAGGGGAGGTGTCGTGGAATATTCTAATCCACATATATAAATTATTAGGTAAATATGAAGCCTAACAAATAAAATTAATAAAGAAAAGAGCAATGGTAAAATAACAGTGCTGCCACAAAGAAGGTACTCGAAATCCCCCTTGTTTTCTGCTTCGTCTGCAAATTGTAACGCTTTCACGTTGATAGTAAAAGCTTACTGTATTATTACCCACTTTCTTCAATGAAACGTGTGCTGTATTTCTTGGAAAAACATTGAGAGGCACCCTGCGTAATGACCTAAATTAATCCTAACATTAATTATACTGCGTTACCAAAACGAACGAACAGATGGACTCAAATAAAAAGAGAGAGGGGCGAATAAAATCAGGAACGCATGCAAAATTAAACACGCGTCTCGCTATTAATGCCACCCCCAACAAGCGTAACGCGATACACAATTACTACTATCACGCGTGTTAGGCTACATGCACTAACTTTTTCGGACGAACAGTGATAAAATACACTACCCTTCCCAGAGTTAGGTTTTAAAATCACAAAAAACGCTTATTAGGAAAGATAACAATAGATGGGTTTACGTTTGAAAACATTACAGTACCCAGACAGCACATCTTCGAAACAGGAGGTAGAAGGAATTGCATATTTTGAACGCAGCCACGTAGCTCTTTTAAATTTGGATATTTGGGTTCCTTAGGGCTTGCTGACAAAGAATATGTAAAACGTTACGCAAATAGTCCAGGAATTAATAAATTATAACCAAAATAAAATAGTGGGGATGCCTGACAACATGGAATCATTTCTGCTCATAAAATTTTTTTATAACGTGTTTGAAAAAACCTTACGTTACAGAAATAGCCTACCATGTAAACTCCAAATTGATTGGAGCGCAACAAATGAAAGACTAACCACGATTGGTCGGGCTATAAATACTATCTTGGTTGATAGGGAGACGTAGGAAGGTAACATTTTTTCAAACACTTGTCGAAACGTGGCTCGATTGGCCAGACTCGCTGATATAATCACTTAGGAGCGTTAGTTCGAAACCACTTGTTTAAATAAGCTTGATAAAGCATCAGTGCGTTGAAGCCAGCTCATATTTTTGCTAAATAAAAGCCTGGAACATAAGCAGATGGGAATTTGTGCCAGTAAATGTGCCAGAATTCATTGCTAATCAACGTATCTGTGTTTATTCTATGAATTGTGGTAAGCTTGAACCATTCAGTATCTTTTAATGAAAATTGAATGTGAATTGTTAATTTATGCCTGTATATATATATGTGTAGTTCAGTGGCAAACAGGAGATAAAGCCTATAATGCTCCAGCCTGAACAGAGGGTGTCGGAGGAAAGTAAAACGGCATGGAATGGCCAAATAGTACACTGACACCTGGATGATTGACTAGAAAGAAATAATGCTGGAATGGCAGAGGCGTGGTAACCATTAAGGAGGTAAATACTGGTATAAAGTATTTCAGATGAAGCTGACAGTTGGCCTAACGCTCTGAACTCAATGTTTGTGATGTATTGTGATCAGTGTAAAAAGAGAGTATAAGTTAGTTATGAAGTAGAAGGTACATCCTTCTTGATTTCAGGGACCGTGGTCTTGATGGTACTGAGCAGCACCTGGTCAGAGCTTTGCTGAATCCAGAGTCGGACAGCATACTCCTTGGTCTTTTTAGCTATCAGTGAGGTGTCTCCAGAGCCCAGGGGAGAATTCGAGCAGAGGAGTCCTTTCCTGCCGCCATCACGCAAGATAAGCTGATTTGGCCAGCTGAGCTCAACATTATGTCCCCTCATCTTGAAATGACTTTGTAAAAATAACATTCAGAGGGGAATTTAATTGTCTTAATATCAGGAACTGAGAACATCTCCAATACTAGTCCCAAAAGACAAACTATTGAAGTCATGATGACAAATACCAACAGAGCTTGAACAAAACAAAACCAGTATTACCTCATATTACTACTACACAACTGACACACATAGGATATTTTTAATAATATATGTCACTACAATATTCATATTGATAAAGTCTGTACATATACTTGTAATTAAAATTGATTGTGATCCCTGGTTCCTTTGTATTTGAATCAGGACACATATACCTTTATAACAACAATGAATACATATTGTTATTTGAAAAGTTATCAGTGACTCCTTAAGATATTCTCATAGAGTGTTATATGTATGTGAGTGTCACAGTGTTGTCAAGAGTAGTGGATTAAATTAAATTGTTTATCTGTCTGTTGTTGTGACTTACACTTCATCATACACATACCCTAGACACATAACGTAGTCATCACACTATTCCAGAATAATTCTGACTGATATATATAGATATGTGGTAGCAAGTAAGGTTATCTATAATACACTACTCTTAATAGATATAGATACCTTCACAGCTGATCTCAGTCAGTACACTAAGTCCCCTATAAATATTTATAACATCCCACTTCACCACAGAGAGGGATGGTCATAAGCAGCTCTAAAACAAAATCCATAGTGATATCACGAGAAGAAAGAAAACATCAGATTAAGTTGGGAGAACAGGTCCTGGAGCAGGTCGACCACTTTAAATATCTCGGAGCTATTATAGACCGAAAGGGAGGCATCAAAGAAGAGTTGGCCACTCGAAAAGCAGCGGCTGGGAGACTTTTTCAGGCCATAAATCGAGGATTCCTCAGCAAGAAAGAGGCTGGTAAGAAAACGAAGATGGCTGTATACCGCTCCACCTATGTCCCAGTCTTGACATATGGATGCGAGTCGTGGGCAATGACTACAACCCACAAAAGCCAGATCCAAACCTCAGAAATGAGGTATCTGAGGAAAGTGGTTGAAGTAACAAGAAGAGACATGGTCCGCAACCAGACGATCCGTCAAGGCCTAAAATCCCATCCTCTGCAGACCCAAATAGAACAGTCCCAACTAAGATGGTTTGGCCATGTCTGCAGAATGGGAGAAGATCGGCTACCACGACAAGCATGGGAAACAAAGAGCCATGGATCCAGACCTCCAGGACGACCCAGAGTCCGCTGGGAGGACAACATTAGACAATCTTTGAAGGACCGAGGACTAGAATGGAACCAGGCCAGGAAGAAGACAGCTGATAGAATGGTCTGGCGCTCTCTCTTCCAAACCTCTACACCTCACGGTAGAAGGGGAACGACTAAGTAAGTAAGTAAGTGAGCTTGGAGCTACGAGAGCTGATACATCAAACATTGATGTGTTTTGGCAGCGGTGATTATTAGGATTGTTTATAGGCATGATGAGATTGCCAGCCCTATGCACAACCTCATTAGCTAGACATGGTGCAGTAGTCGTCTTCAGAGAGTCTCTGTACTCACTAAATTTAAAATTCTTTCTTGTGTTTTGATGTCAGGTTTAGTTTATGTATTAGCACATTCTAAGACATTATGTAGTAACCATTATATTGTGAAACATTGGGTTTTGATTTTTTCAGAACATATTACCTGTGAATTTAAAATAATTTGATTCCTTTTTTCTTGCCATTTAGGCATGCATCATTTTCCCAGCAGATTGTTTTGATTTTGTGTCTGCTTAAGTATAAGAATTTGTGTATGTCACACATTTTTGTTAAGCTAATTACATTTCTGATATGTTAATATAAGGTTAAGCTGAAAAAAATTTAAAATACCATTTTTATTTAACTTAGCCTTATGAGATATTTTTTTTTACTTTTTGGAAAATGTTTTTTTTAAGATTCTAAAAATTTTTTTTCTGTGCCCTGCGCTTAACTGTGCGCTAGAGGGGGTAATGATTTTTTTTTTACTTAACGCTTGATGGTGCGTTAGGTGGAATTTATTTATAACGGTATTATTTTTTGTGTATAATGTCTATGATAGTTCATTGTTACTCATGAATAAGTTGTATAACGGGGTTAAGTGTCAGATTATGCTTTGTTTAACAATGGCTTTTTTTGTGTTTGTTATACACACATACATTGTCTTTGTGTCCTATACTTTCTTGTCATGATTATATGTATTTGTATAATACGTTGTTTGATTAAATGGTTATAACGATGCATTAATCCATCGTTCTCTACAGATATATCTTTGTTTTTCTTCTGTCTTTCCTGATTATTCTTTATTTTATTCCATTTCTTCTACTGACTTTTCGGTAGCGGTTCATATGTTGGTTATACTTTCATGGTGCATTTATATGTCACTTGATACTATTTGTATTCTGCTTCATCCTACTATACTGATACTTGCATCCTGTATATTGTTAGGTTAATTCTATGCTGAATAGACTTAACTTTGTTGAAAGCAGATTATCTCTGTAGAATTAGCTGATTATTTTGTAAGCTTTGTTTTCTGCTTTACTCATAATGCTGATATTTATTGACGATATATAGTATTTGGACTTAACAGGTTGATTAATTTTACTGACTGGAGCTTCATTACCTACTCATTTTGTGGCTGAGGTAATCTTTTCAAAAAAATTATGTTACCATTTTTTTCCCCCGGGTGTGGTGTAAACTGTTAAGTCCAAATCTAAGCAAGTTCATTAATCGTTATAAGTCTGGATGTACAAGAGATTATAGTGGTTATCCCACTTGAACAGCGTTGGTTTAGCTGTTAATTTATTTAAAAATTATATGAGCGTATTGTATTAGAATCTTCGAGATTCAGAACGCTTCTCACAGCGGCTGAGTTTCCGCGTGAGATGGATTTGCTAAGCTATTTTTGAGCTGTGAGCGAAAGTTCTCGTGGAGTTAGCCCCACGCATGTGTGATTGGCTGGGGTGTGCTGGGAAAGAATAGTTTAGTGTCAGTGTGTTCCCGCGCGAGTGTACGGGGAAGATGTGGAGTGTTTTTCGATGTGTACCAGTGGGTATGATTTTGGTACAGGCATGATTTCTTATGGATTATGTGTGATTATCTGCAGATAAGATGTACTTTATTTAAGGAGATGGTCCTAAGGGCTTGGAGTGTACAGGCCAGTGTTTTGAGTGATATTAGTAATGTATTTTGGGCCTATAACTACTAGTACTGCGATTGTCAGCAGTCTTCTGGATGGATTATACATCGCTGAGACGTAAAATATATTTGAGGCCTATAACTATTAGTACTGCGATCGTCAGCAGTCTTCTGGATGGATTATACAGCGCTGAGACGTAAAATATATTTGAGGCTGTTACAGTCGAAAAGCTGTTATATACAACAAATGGTGGTGAATTATTATCTCAGGGTCTAATTGATGAAGTTCAGTTGATGTATATTTGGTAAAGTATCTCTCTGTTGAAGTGATTAGACTGTTGTAGTACATGCGCCCACACAGAGCAGATGATAAATAGGTTAGCTCTGTATTGTCCCTGTGTATAAAGTCTGTAGTGAGTGGTATGAAGGGTACAGTCACTCACCCTGTACTGTCAAGCATAGATCAACGAATCAGACTAGTGTTCATTTCCAATTGACAGCACATCATTTATTTACACAGCAACATCAATCCGATACGATACACTACACAGGTACAACAGGATACACAGAAATCAATAATAATCAATTGCGCAGAATGTTACAGCTGTTCAGTATGATGTAAACCCTGTTTACATCGCAGTTCTAATGTTACATCAGTACGACTGCTAACACTGCAGTTACGAAACGCCACCCAGGCTTAGATCTATATATACTAGCAGTTCTAATGTTCCACCAGAACGACTGCTGACACTGCAGTTACAAAACGCCACCCAGGCTTAAATCTATATATACTCAAAAGACTTTCCGCTCTGTAGTCTATAAGTAATCTGGCCTACACAACTCCTGGCCTTATAATCTCTTCAATAACTCTGATATTTGTTCATGGATCCTTAAATCTATATATACTCAAAAGACTGTCCTCTCTGTAGTCTATAAGTAATCTGGCCTACACAACTCCTGGCCTTATAATCTTTTCAATAACTCTCCCTCCATAAGGAACAATGGCTTAACTATCTCCTAGCGCCGTTCCTACACAATAGAAATCTATCAGGGAGGTAAATATGATCCAAAACATCGGCCTGTAGACATCAAGGCCTCAGAACATGTCCTTAACATAAAGTACACCTTATCTTCTCTTATCTTCCCTTATCACATCTTATCTGCAGATTTATCACATCTTATCTGCAGATAAACACACTTAAATAGGCAAGTACTAGTACACCTCGAAAAATGGCCAAATATCGTTCCCGAACACTACCCTGGGAACACACACAAGATACAGGGCTGACTCTCCAGTCACCCGCCCAAACTTAGACTGCCACGGGATGACACATCTCCCGCACAACAGTCACCGGACCCGGCTGTTCACGGACTAGCCGTGAGCTATCCACAGCCGGCCGAAACCAGTACAGAATAACTACATGACCAGCGCTCACACGCTTTCTGTACACTCTGTTTTCTAACATATAAATGTTTAAACAACTCACAATTAAACCAGCTAACAAGTGCGACAACCCTGAATTCACACTGTATAATCAGTATAGTACGTATCACTCCCCTTTGACCTTAACAGAGGCCTATAACTATTAGTACTGCGATCGTCAGCAGTCTTCTGGATGGATTATACAGCGCTGAGACGTAATATATTTGAGGCCTATAACTATTAGTACTGCGATTGTCAGCAGTCCTTCCTGATGAATTATTATACGTTAGTACTACGATGTGGATCCTTTTGTATGCTATTATAAACTGTGTAATATGCTGTATTTCGTCTATGTCGTTGTGACCGTGTTGTGGTATAAATAAACTGTTCTTTAAACGTCAACAACCGTTTCAACGCTCCATGACTCGTACGTGAGCTATTGTGGTGTGAGTGACAGTTTTCAAACACCCTTCAAACATTCCAGACACGGTAACAGCACAGCAGTACACATACGGATGATTAGCCTGTGTGGCGTGATATTTGATATATATAGCAATCTTGGATTCCAATCATAGTTTCCAATTGCAACAACAACATTTATCGTTTGCAACAGTGGTTATGCTTGCAACAGTGATAGCAATACTACAACAATAATATACGATTGCGAAAGTGGTGGCAGCATACATCTATTTATTTATAGCTCTGTGTGGGCGTATATATATATACAGTTATATCAGTTAACAAACTTTGTCACCTGCTTATTTTTTTTATAGCATGTTTTGAAAAAAGCTTTTCGGGAAATGAGGACTAAAAGGTACCTGTAATTTGATTGGCAGTAGTTTAAAGGAAGGCGAGATAGGATTTGTTGACCTAAAACTAAAAATATATTTGCAGTAGTAAACATAGTAGTTTGAGAGTTTTGTTTTTTTTTAAGTTTGATTCAAAATAAAAGAGTTCATGGTCCCATTGGCCCATACATTATATATTATCGGAAACGTAGACTGCTCGTTGCCATTTTGAGAAAAGTTTCTGATGAACAAGGAGCGATGAGAGCAGGCTGGTGCTTTTCAAACTTATAGAAAGCAGTCTGGACAAGGCAGATCTAAAGTGTGCCATAAATTGTTTGCCAGTCATCGTTCGCTTGTGTATATTTCATTGAAATTTGTGGTAAGATTGATTTTATTAACCTTTTATTTAAAATAAAGTTTGAATGTGAGATACTGCAATACGACTGTAAGTAAGTGGGTCCATGGCAGACTTAGGCAGAGTGTAGAGATTGATCCATCATATGATAGACTATCAGAGAGGTGTAGTACTACAAGATTATATATGATTGTCATCAAGGAGCATAACACCTATCCTATGGTATGGAAAAAGATTACTGCTGGAATTGCAGAGGCGTTGTAACCATTAGGGGAGAGGAATACCGGTATACATTGTCACCTAAAAATATAATGGTAACCTAGGTTGTCATAAAGAGCTGACCCTATTTGTTTGTTTGTAATGAGCCTGTAATTAATTGTGGAATATTATGATATACTTGTTATAATGAAAGACGCATAACCTTCTTATTTCAGGGTTTTTTTGGTGCTGACATTAACGTAGTACCAGGCTCGTGGAAACTGTTCGATTCCTGACACTGTTTGCATATTTCGAGCACATGCTGGATGCCATTGCCTTTCAAGAAGGGAAACAGATTGTCCAGCGAGCCTATGAACAGATCTACCGGTGTTATCCTTCGAAGATAAGTGCCTGTTCGGCACCAGGAAACTCAACCTATAGTTTAAAATAAAGACTGTGAATATTAATAAAAAATTCCACCAGTGTCAAATGAAAAGAAAACAAACAATAGTGCGTGATGTTAACCAACAACCTACCATTATATACCAGTATTAACCTAAGTTAGAAAACTACATCTACACACTTATAATATAATAACATTTGTATTATTAACAGAAGATCCATGGTGTTATTTAATTGATGTAAATAATTCTTTTGATTTCACTTTTGATTGTCAGTCCTGATTCAAAACAAACTAGAACCAGGACAATAAATTGTAAAAATTTAACTTTTCCCAAAATTCACCACTGACTTACTAAAGATAGTCTTTTAAAGTGTAGTTTGTATGTGATTGTCGTAGTACTGTTGTGTTGGATAATAAAATAGTTGTTTATATGTTTAGTTGGTTAATGCACATTACACTACATATTCATAACCCTAGACACCAAACGTAGTCATCATACATTCTAGTCAAAGAATAAGTCTGAATGAGATCATAGAGGTGGTAGCAGAAAGGTACCCTGTAAACTTACCATCATATTTGTTATATTCAGGGACCTTCACAGCTGACCTCATTCAGTACACTAAGAGTACATAACAACATTTCATAACATCAAATCCACCACAATATTAATGAATCTATACTAGAGGTTCTGGATCATACATATGCCTTTCTCTCTGTAATGATTAATTCAGCTATGATTTTGTCAAAATCAACATATACACGTTTAATGCTCAATTACTTTGAAACAAATGTAAATAAATATGAAATGGTAATTATGAGAAATTATGGTTCATCAAAGATCTCGGTTTGGGAGATGAAAATATAGTCTTTTGAGGTGGCCTGCTAACTTATAACTTAGCTTCGAATGTCATGATTTACCCCCCTTAGCTCTGCAATAGTGGTCCAACATTGGTCGAAACTCAAGAGTAACTGATGTGGGTCTTCAAAGGTGTCTACCTTCGCACAAGATTACTCTTGGCAGAGTTGTAGATAGAAGGATAATGATGCTTCTACCTCAAGGCAGTTTCCACAAGATATTCAGAACGCGAGAAAAATCCTGCATTGGCTGAGCACGTTAACTCTAGTATCTGCCGTCAACTTTTGTGAAGGATTATGTAATCTTATAATTTGTTAGCTCGTTCAACATGATAAATTATCACTGAAGGGAGTGTAAAATTGGTAAGAAAATAGCTAATATCTGCTTGATAGCAGAAAACGAAATGGCCCGACCACTAAAATTGCGAGTGATTTAGTACACAAAACATGTAACTAAATACTGCCGGAGAGAAAAAGAGATCTACCCAATATTTATGTGACATCCAAATTGCTGAAATGTTGGTGCTGCTTGTTCCGTCACTTTGTCTCTGCGGCAAGGGAACGTCTACACAGGATTCTGGGGGTAACTGCTTCCGGTAACGGCAGAGATCTTAACGACCCGTGGGATGAAGGTTTCACGTGTCGATCTAAAGCTTCGAACCACAGACTAGAACAGCTGATAACGTGAATAGAATCTCAAATGGTCTCTCTTATCCGTGCCACTAACTTTAGAGGGAATAAAAGAACACATTCCGCTTCTAAGTACTTCTTTTCCTGATTGAGATTAGGCGCCTTTCCCTCTGTCCGTCACCGATTTTTTAATCAGAATTTGTACCCTCCCTGAGTGTATATCATATAACTCAGGGAATGTGATAACAAGATCACCATTTGTTTAGTTAATGTAATGAAAAATTTTCAACTGGACAGCGGCAAGTGGCTTGTGTCTGAAGGAACAACCTTAAACATACATACAACTCATTACGAAAGATAATATTCATATGATATCATCATCATTCACTTCCTTTCTCCACTTGGAATCTGGGATTACCTCTGCTTTTGGGTCTTCCGTGAGAACTAGCATTAAACAATCACCAGCGCTTGCTGCGGTGGTTCATGAAAGTATCCCTTTCCCATGCTGAGGTTGCTAGCCTCGTATGAATCTTTAACACTCCTAGCTATTATAAACCAGTAAAATTCAAAGTATAAAATTTTTTCATCTCACCCTAGTAACTAGGCAAATCTTAGAACTCTTGCTCAGGTAAATAGTCTTGGCAACTTAACACAGATGCTTCGAACACATTTCTGGGATATTATTTCTTATTCTAGAATTCCGCTGTGACTTGTGAGTAGTTTCTGAAGGAGTCCGGTTCCGTATTAATATTGGCGAGTTTTCTTTTCCATTGGATAAAAGATGCTCTAGTACATTTTTTTATTCCTAATCATTTAGAATCCTGACTCTATTATTTCCTGTGTCAAGGTCCTAGATATCTACTTGTGACGATTTCTTGAATGCAGTGTCGTATGCTAGACGTTCCACGTTATATCGTAGCTTTCGGCTCACGCTTCCTGCATGGCGTTCTGACAAATCTTCCAATCGCGTGGTTTTTATTGGCGCTTCAAATGTCAGCCAATACATTCAAAGTTCATATTATGAAAACTTTTCTAGATGCAATATTCTGTATGACTCATGCGTTTGAAAATTTGAAACAGTCATCCACCGTATATTTAGTTGTTACATCCGACAAATATTGTCAATGTTCACTTTACAACTTCTTACATTTTTCCTGTCGATTCGGAAGTAATTATGCAAACTTATGCAAACACTTCGTGCTCGCATTTACCTGGAGTCAATGTGGTATTATCACGTTTTAGGGACTCATTTAATCTCTCAGGGATGGGCGATACGCCCTTCTGGCCCTGTCATGCATTAAAGCGTGAAACGCGAACAATGACAGTAGGGGAAAAGGGAGCGCTAACAAAAGAATATTGCATGTAACTCAGTACGCACAACAAATATAGTTCAATACTGCCTTGAGGAGAACTGAGCATACACATTATATCACTCTGTCCGTTCTTAATCTTTAACCAGATTGATATCGTCCGACACATCGTGCGATCTGAAAACCTATCTACCAATACCGTATGCCCATTCTTGTTGGAACCTAGGACAACATGGTTTGTGTATCTTTCCAGACAGAAAATCTGGGTTAACAATAGGAATGTCGCTTAGTGTAGGCTCTTACTCCGTCTGGAACTGACGATAAGCGAAAAGTCAGTGTGGCAAATTCGCTCTGCACTAACAGAAGTCATTGTTGTTTCAAAAATAGGTCGAGTGATCAGGTAAAATTAGGGAGTGACACAAGATGAGAAGTAAACTTTGAACTAAGAAAGCGAAAACAACGTCACGGTGTGGATGAGACAGAGGAAAATGAAAGGCACAGAAAAAAGTTAAAAAGGTGGCACGGGAAAATGTAACGATCGAAGATTGAATCGTCACACGAAGAAAGTACCCACCACAGGAAACGCTTTCTAAGAAGGCATGGGAAATCACTCATAGAATGGGAAGCAATGTGACCCAGAATTATAACTGAGACTTTAAAAAAAGCTAAAAATAAGATAAAGGTAAACATGATTCAATGGTATGCACCAACCAATGACAAAGATAAATTTGTGAAAGAAAAATTTTACACCAGACTACAAAATACCGTAGATAAACGGATTAGGAAAATCTGGTTGATAATGGTGCTTAATTGTGGATTGCACGCCATTTTTAAAATTCCTCCAGCGTTAACGCCATTGTCATATCCCAGGCCAGTACAATCACTCATGTCCACATCGCAGAGGTTCACAAGTTCATCAAAGAAGAGGCTGGTTAGACCTTCACCTGAAGGGTCACTCACCAACTTGTAAGCAGTAAAATACTCCCGCATATTGACATCTTCATCTTCAGTGCCAACAAATTGCTATTTAAAAAATTTTAGTTAGGAGTTTTGCTTCGTTGTGGCGAGGTGCGTTCCAATAAACCTAGACACAAAGTCCTTCGTTTACAGCAGGGCGCATGTCATAGTATAAATGGGACCTAAGACGCGTCAAAAGTGGAATGCAGTCAGCGACCCATAGCTGACTGCTTGCGTCAGGGTCAGCGAACCAGAGCTGAACAAGACCCTACTCCACCTCCAAGTGGTGGTCCTGGAAACAGGCTGCATCACCGCAGTCTGGCTGAGAGAGTAGGGATCGAAGTGGGAAGGCAAACCCGGTCCTAAAAAATGCGTGCCGAAGTTGGATGTGTCGGGCCGAAAGGCGCAGATATCGCAGCTTTGCTGTAAACGGCGACACAACGCAACCAACGTCCTTTTCAAGAAGAACGCAGCAGAAGAAGAAGATAATATAAATGAACATGTGGTCTGATTTTGTGAAATATAGCTGCTCGATACGACTTACACCAAGAGCACAGTCCAGTATGACAGAGAAGTATGTGGTAACCTTTACCTTCCAAAATATCGTCGTTTGAACCTCCCCTGCTAGTAAGCTGATTACACTTTTATTGAATGTTTTTATCACAATAGTGGAAATAGGTCTCCTTCTCCACAAAGCGAAGAAGATGTTCCAGCATAAACAAAAAGGTAGGCCCATAGCAGAGTCCACTGCCGTAGGGGAGTGAAGTGTTAGAGACTTCATTATACTAGGTGCAGCATCGAGAGATGAGTTGACCAGTTCCCTTCCTTACTGCATTTTCCTTCTCTAACTCAAGAGCAAAGTCATGTACTCATTTATAGCTGGGTAGACTAGAGCGTGACGATACCGTGAATCGAAATCTGCACCTTTACTGCGAGAGACCCGTGCTCTTATCACTCTGTCAATGAGACGCTGTAGATTTCCTAGCAGTTGAACCTAAGCTATGAAGCCAACACCTATAAAAGAACTCGAAAAGATTACATGCCTCTAGCCAATGGAGGATAGAAGAGACAGCAGGGCTCAGCAACAAGCTGAAAAATTCAAGAGACGAACAGACCATTCAATGTTCCGAGAATGAATGCTCTTAGAAGGCAAAGACTCAAACGAAGCAACTTTGTAGAATCAACCAAACCACAGATGAGAGCATTTTCTATGAATGCAGTATCCACTATTAAACCCATCTACACTGCTCACAAGCTTCCAATTTGGAAACAACATCGTTTCCCTGAAATGAAAGAAAACATTCCAGAAATTGTAAGAAAGAAGAGCCAGACTGCAATAGAGAAAAAATCCATAGCGACAAAATGCATAGAGAAACATTACCCACGCAACACCTGGATCCATGCATACACAGATGGATCAGCAACAAATGCAACATAAAATGGAGGAAGATGTGTCTTTCTGACCTTAAGCACTGATGCACAAAAAAAGTATATAAAAATATTTTAAACACAGGCTTTTAATGCACTAAAAAGCCACAAATAATTTTTCACGGAGTTTATAGCTTGCAGTCAAAAAATGTAACGTCTTTATTAATAATAATATGGTAAATGGATATGGGTCTGACCGACACACTAAATTAAGTTTTGTTTAGTTTATTATCACTTAAACTTTACAACATCAAAACATATATATATATATATATATATATATATATATATATATATATATATATATATATATATATATATATATATATATATATATATATATATATATATATATATATCAATATAATCATGTTTACAGACATAGGAAAATAACCCAATGAGTGCCCTCCCCCTTGTTGAGGAAAAAAAAAGATCCCAAAGGAAGTTAATAACCCAAAAGTCAAAGATTAAGACTAGGGTATAGAATAGACAGTAAAGAAAAAGAACAAGTTCCCACTAAAATGCTATCCAGTAAAAATAAAATAAACGATAGGTAAAAACAGAAGTTTGCAGGTACAATGTTTCCTGTAACAAAAGAAAATATTTCACTCTCTCTCTCTCGCTCTCTGTCTCTCTCTCTCTCTGTTATACGTGGCCACTCATTCGCTCCTTACCTAATCTGGTGAAACAATCTTTTGGAAGAATAATCCATGAATGTGCATATAAAGTCTAGTAGTTGGTATCATCCGAATCGGGACCCAGTCCCTCCAAATAATAATTAAATTTTACACGGGGAACGCCTAATTTGGTGGTAGATTTCTGGGTACACAATTGTCACCTAGAATAGTTAATGCCGGAACTTTCTGAGATATGGCATTCCCAGTAAACAGCAGGAAAACATATGATTCCTAAAACTGTTAATTATGATGATGATGATAATCCTATCGGCTTGCTCTGGGGTGAGTGCCGATTGTGAAACAGCGTAAGTCCCATGAAAATGTGAACATCAAAGATACGGGAATATACTGTTCAAAAAAAGAAACGAATAGCTACTGAAGGCACACACATAACCATAATTTTGACATTCAATAATTTTTTTAATTTAATGAGTTAATTGTTCAAATTGCACACAAAAATACCTTAGGGTTCAACCAATCAATTGACAGTTGTTTTGCATCTGGGTCACGAGAGTTTTTTGGCGTACGGGCTTTCCCGTTAGTATGGTGTGTGGCCTCCTCTTGCATCGATCAGTGACTGGCATCTCCTGGGCATGGATGCGATCAGACGTCCGATGTGGGCCTGTGGGATGGCAGCCAAAAGTGGAAGGACATGGGGTCGAAGAATTTCATTGACGTATCGTTGCGCATTCAAGCCTCCTTCAATGTGCACCAATTGACTCCTTCCTTGTAACTGATCATTCCCCACACCATTGCACCTCCACCACCGTGCGGCGGAGCTTCATCAACGCAATTTTGGGCAAAACGTTCATTTCGCCTACGGTAGACCCTACGCCGTCTATCATGACGCTGCAACAAAAAGAAAGATTCGTCACTAAACCAGACACGTCTCCATTGATTGTCAGCTGCCCAGGGACGATGCTGGTTGGCCCAAAGAATTCGATTTTGGCGATGGCGGAGCGTAACGAAAGGTCCCCGGTGAGGTCGTTGTGCCCAAAGTCCAGCGTCATGCAGTCTATTCCGGACACTTTGATCAGAGACATGACGTCCTGCAGGCTATGACTGGGCAGTTGAGGAAGCTGTTGTAAACCTGTCTCTGAGGTGACGAAGCCGAATAAAGCGATCCTCCGCTGCTGTTGTCACTCTGGGTCGTCCACTGCGATGCCGGTCTTCAACTGAGCCAGTGGCTTGAAACCGGTGCCAAAGTCGACTGATGGTACTCTGATACACGTTTAGATGCCTGGCAACCTGACTTTGACTTTCGCCTGCATGCAGTCGGCCAATAGCAATGTTCCTTAAATTTATCGATAGAGACGCCATAAATGTCTGCTTAAAAATGAACTGAATTTTTTTGTGTAGCGTTATCCTTTTATAGGGTTTCAGTTGCGTAGTCAGTGAATAGTGTTCACCCCAAATTTTGTTGCTTTCACGTGCGCGCAACATGAGCTGTGGTCAAAAATTGCGTCATAAACACTATTGACCACTGCGTTGTAACGATTACAAAAACAAACGCAATTCAGGTCAAAACGTGCATTTGACACTGTAAAGAACATTTGAGGCTGGTTTTTATATACCCTAGCACCAAATTTCACTTACAAACTCATAAAAACGCGCACTCGGATAGCTATGCGTTTCTTTTTTTAAACAGTATATTATCGTCCTTGAATTTGCTACCGAGTCTGATATTTTTCCCCACGTGCTTTCTGTAACTATCCGATGATTGACAGATCAGCTGGCGTGAGAACTCAGGTAAACAAACCGGTTCGCTCCCCTGTTATCTAGCATTTTGCGAAAATAGGTTAACAACTCGTTTGCGCAAGAAAACAGGAAGAATAGGTGTGGCTTCAAAAGTGAGTCAACAGGCTGAATTGCATGGTTTTGCCTTCTCAAAACATACACTAACTGAGGAAGCGAAGGTGGTCGGATCTCCGTGGCTATATTTACATTACACGTCACACAGGTCAATTCTCAAGTAACTTCAGGGAAAGGGCTGAGGCCTTGAAAACTGCAGCAGAGGTTATAATGACCGAGGAAAGCACAGAGAGACAAGTTGCTTTCTTTACCGATGCACAGTCAGTAATTGCAACATTAAAAAGTCAAAATAATACAGGCCCGGATGACCTCAGAATAGTGCTCCACAAACTATGTCAACGATTCAAAAGTGTTGTGATCCAATGGATCCCGTCTAATTGTAATATCACTGGCAATGAAGAGGCTGACAGATTGGCAAAGGAAGGTGGACAGCTACCTTAGCCTGATGCAAGCATAACTTTCGAGGAGGCAACGAGTTTTATCAGAATCAAATATACAAACAAATGGGATATAGAGCATCCAGGCCACAGACAAAATAATGCATACTACCAGCTCAACAGAAGAAAACAAGTGGTAATGTTCAGACTCCGCACTGGCTACAAGATATTGAAAAACCATCTATTCAACAAGCTAAAGATAGGAACTACTGATGAATGTAACTGTGGCACTGATAAAATGACTGCTGAACATCTGCTTCAAAGTTGCCCAACATACGCCGTACAGAGCAAGCGCATATGGCCGGCACGAGTACCGTTCATGGAAAAGCTCTACGGAGATTCAGATAGCCTCAAACTGACTACTGCTTTCTTTGAAAACATTTAAGTAGACGTCTGAGAGTGTACGAAGAAGAAGAACCAAAGCTAGAAAGTTGCCATTGTTAGTAGTATGCAATGTGTCCAAGCTTCCTCTAAATCTGGGTTTCTTAATCCGTAGTTCACGGACTCCTTTTGGATCCATGAATAGATTCTAAGAGGTTTGTGTACATAACCTAACAATTTGAATTTTATTTTTCTTCATAGCCTTCACCAGACTATCAAATAAGTTCATAGCCTTCACTGGACAATCAATGGGGACCGTAACCTTCACTGGACAATCAAAGTGGTCTGTAGCCTTCATAAGACCATCAAATGGGTCCGTAACTTTCACCTGACAATCCAACAGATACGTAGCAGTTACCAGCAATCAAATGGGTCCGTAGCCACCAGACAATTAAAAGTGGTCGGTAGTCTTCACCTGACAATCAAAGGAGTCCATAGCCCTCATCGGACAATCAAAGGGGTCCATGAGACAAGAAATTTTAAGTTCTGCTCTAAATGGTAATTTGTGTTCTGTCAAGACGAAGACGATTACAGTTATCCTCTGCAAAACAGTAGCTTCGGTCCTGGAACTCGGTAACTGTGCGACGAGAGAAAAGTGCTTTGTCCGTTTATCCCACTGAACGTTCATTAAAAGATGAAGCATACCGAATACAGTAGAGGGTCGATTGTCTGAACTAATTGGAACTAATGTTGGTTCGGTTAATCAAATAGTTTGGATAATCAAACCTTCATGAGAATACCGAGTTTACACGAAACAAAGTGTAATTAGGCCTATAATTAAATTATTGTACGCAAGGTTATTACTCCTGTATTTTGAAATACGAAGTATTATTTTTTTTTAAACATAAATGATTTAGGAAATGGTTTCTTCTTCTTCTTCTTCGTTCACCCTCAGATGTCAACTTGAATAAGTTCAAAGAAAGAAGTGGTCAGCCTGAGGCTGTTGATATCTCCGTAGATTTTCTCCAGGAATGGTACTGGTGATGGCCATATGCGATTTCTATGTTCCTCATATGTTGGGCACCTTTGAAGCAGATGTTCCGCAGTCATTTTATTGATGCCACAGTCACACTCATCAGTAGTTCCTATCTTTAATTTGTTGAATAGATGGTATCTCAATCTGTTATGACCTGTACGAAGTCTGAAGATTACTACTTGTTCACTTCTGCTGAGCTGGTAATACAGATTATTTTTTGTGTGGCCTGGACGCTCTTCTTCCCACTTGTGCCTGTACCTGCGCTTGATAAAACTCTTGAACTCCTCATATGTCATATTTGTGTCAAGTTGAGGAAGCTTTCCCCCTTTCTTTGCCAATCTGTCAACCTCTTCATTTAAAGGGATGTTGCAATGAGAAGGGATCCACCGTATCACGACTCTTTTATATTGCTGACATAATCTGTGAAGTATTACTCTTAGGTCATCCAGTTCAGCATTACTTTGACTTTTCAGCGTTGTAATTACTAACAGCGCATCTGAGAAGATAGCTACTGGTCTCTCTGAGCTTTCTTCTGTCATTAGACTTTCTGATGCAGTTTTTAAGGCCTCTGCCTCTGCTCTGAAGTTACTTGAAAATTTCCCTGTTGCGACTGCTTTCTTTTTGTGTGTGCCATTGCTTAAGCTCAGGAAGACTCCTCCACCCCCATCTTCTGTTGCATTAGTTGCTGATCGATCTGTGTATGCATGGATCCAGATGTTATTTGGGTAATCTTTCTCTATATATTTTGTGGTTAGAACTCTCCTTTCTGTTTCATTTTGACTGTTCTTTCTCTCAATACCAGGAACGTTTTCTATCATTTCAGGGAAGCACTGTTGTTTCCAAATTGGTAGCTTGTGTGCAGTACATATTGGCGTCGCTGTTGATATTGCGTTTATGGGGTCTGCTCTCATCTTTGTTTTGACTGTCTCTACAAAGTTGCTTCGCTTCAGTCTTCCCCTTTCAAGTCCATTTATTCTCTGGTGCATTGGGTGGTCTATCAGCCTCCTGAATTTCTCTTCTTGTTGCTGGGCTCTGCTATCTCTTCTATCCTCCATAGGCTGGAGGTGAGTAATCTTTTCCAACTCTGCAATGGGTGTTGACTTCATGCCCCCTGTTATGATTCTCAATGCTTGGTTTTGGGTTCTGTTTATTTTGTCAAAGAGGAAATGGTTTGAACGTAATAACCAAACCCTTATGAAGAAACAAAGTATATTATATTAATTGTGAACTTACCTTCCGTAATTGTTTTACATAGTTTCAAATATAAACAGCAGCAAAACTTGATTTTTAATTCCTGTAATGACAAATTAAGACTATTTCTATGCAATACTGCACATATCTTTGAATAAACAATCGAAAAAGAATAAACTAAGCGACAGAAGTAATACTTCAGAATAACAATTAATGCACTAAAAGTAGATACAATATACATATAAATACTTTGGGGGGGGGGGGGAGGGGGGGGGGGGGGGGGGGGGGGGGGGGGGGGGGGGGGGAGTTCGGATGATTGACGGTTCGGATAATTGACGTTTGGATAATAGTCGTTCTACTGTATCATAAAAAGTCTAGCCATCCAACAAGAAAACAACATTTTAAAGAGAAAATTTTAATCTGATACATCAGCCACAAGGAAAAAATAAATAAAACCTACCTTGTTATTTCTGACATGTTATCATAAATGCAAAATGCCACGAGACAAGCTCCAGAAAAAAAAGAGGCTTGCAATGCTCTTAAAGGACAATTGGATATTAAAACGAGTGATCATCCTTGTCGATCAACTGTCAGACAGACAAAAGCATTGAAAAACACAGTCGTCCCATTTCCTAATGTGAGCTTCTCGAATATTAGCATCGTCAGAAAATGTCAAGTTATTGAGATGATCTTTAACTAAAGATAGCTTGCCGCATGAAGAATATATGCAGAGATGGGAATTGGGTGTGGTTATGAAGACAACATAATAAATGAAGAAAGAAAAATATGAAATGATAGGGTGATAAAGATTGGAGAAGGAAAAATTGTGAAGATATAGAAAACAGGAAAAGATAGAGAAGCCCGAGTGGGGACGGTGATTGGGGGGGGGGGGGGGGGGTTGATAATCAATCAATCGATATCCGTTAGCTTCCCAAGGAACATTAGCCTTCAACAAACACATGCTTAGTCATTCTGCAAACACATGCTTAGTCATTCTGTCAGCTCCAGTTCTTTCCACTTTTCCTCTCATCATTTTCACATCAGTCTCCAGTTCTCTTCTCCACGTGTTTCTTGGTTTACCTCTGCCTCTCTTACCGGCAAAAGGGGGGGGGGGGGTGTTCCAGAACATGGTCTGTTTTGTAATGTTATCAGCAGGTTTCCTCAATCCGTGTCCGATCCATCGCCATCGTCTTCTTCTCAGAGCTCTTGTTCTACTGGCACGATTCTGGTTCTTATCGTCTGCTCCACATTAGTGATCTTGAATCATTCTTATCTACATAAGCACCCCGATAAAGGAAATGGAAAATTATTTTGAGCAGTTTAAAACGTAATATAGAAACAGAAATTCACATACTGTTATTGAAAGAGATATTGATGGTTATAGAAATCAACACATAAATAAATAAATAAATATATATATATATATTTTTTCCCCCTGTGTTCATTTCTATAACCATCAATATTCTCATGGACCTCCTCCCGTACCAGACCATATTGAATCCTTAGTAATGTTTTTTTGTACAAATGTTACTTGTAAATGCGTATATAAATATACTCATAAATGAAATAGTACCAAAACAAATAAACAGGAACAAATACACAAGCATTTCAGCACTTAGTGAACATCTCGACTGGCCGCACTGCTCATTACCTGGTAAATGGGTACATGACTATGCTCTTGAGTTAGCAAAGGCAAAGACAACGAAAAAGATAACTGGTCATCCAACCTCATAAACCTGAGACCTTGTGTAGAGTATTGATTTCAACCCGAGACGTATTTATGAACCTGGAGTGACAGCCTTGATGGGTTACAAGAAAGTGGCTCTTCACATCGCGGACATGATCGAATTACATCAGCTATCGTTCACATTTGTGGCTGTGCGGATTTCTGTAATCACATTACATCATCACATGCTCAAGCAGAACTATCTCGTTTCAAGTAACTCTCCTTTTAATCTGTCATTCACTTCATTTGTCACCTTCGCTCTTTCACTGCCCCTCTTTTTTCTTGAGTCTCGAAACGTTCGATGTTCCTTTACGTTGAATGAATGGCAATTGAAGAAAAAAGACTAATGCTGTTTGGTTGTGATCTCTTCAAGACATGAGACATGTCTTCTAACGACCTTTGACTGAAAATAGTAGATCTTCATTGAACTGAATGGTAAATCTTTGCTGAATTAATATCATTAGAGTCTTTGTGATTCCGATAAGAACAGGTTTCTTCAACTAGCGCAGCCTGCACTTGAGTTATTAAGATTATTATTATTACTTTAATTACTATTATTATCACTTACTTACTTAGTCGTTCCTCGTCTACCCTGGGATGAAGAGGTTTGACAGAAAGAGCGCCATTCTGTCATAGCTGTTGTCTTCCTCTTGGCCCGGTTCCAACTGGTGCTTCAGAGATTGTATACTGTTGTCCTCCCAGGGAACTCTGGGAAGTCCTGGATGTCTGGAAATTATTATTATCACTATTATTATTTAATTATTATTATATGCTTTATCGGATGTTTGCCTTCTTGTGACAAAGCACGTATCTTTAAACCATAGACACATTTACTGAAGGGTGTCCGGAGGTGAGGCATTATGGAAGAAACTTTATAGCCTAAAGATTATTAACTTAACAAAGAAACCATAGGCCATTGTGAAATATATGGAGATCAAGAGAAAGCAAGTTCAACTTACACAACAATCTGAATCTTCAACACAAATGTCAAGTCAGCCCTATCGTATGGCTTTGAGTCATGGAGAATAACAGTAACAACAACCAAACAGCTACAGGCTTTCATGAATGGATGCTTGTGTAGAATAGAGGGATTGTAAAAGATCACTAATGTGAACTGACGGCGTGATCCAATCACGTGTCAGTGGAACTTCTTCTTCTTCGTACACTCTCAGACGTCTCCACTTGAATGTTCTCAAAGAAAGCAGTAGTCAGTTTGAGGCTATTTGAATCCCCGTAAAGCTTTTCCACGAAAGAAGCTGGCGTCGGCCATTGGCGCTTTCTCTGTACCGCATAAAAGGGGCAACTTTGAAGCAGATGTTCAGCAGTCATTTTATCAGTGCCACAGTCGACCGGGATTGGGACTGGATTAACTCGAGACCTGGCGAGAACATTTGAAGGAGTGTCGTCGACCAGGGACTGGCGGCTCCTGAGCTGACCCAGCTGCAATGGGTACCTCCGAAATCGGCGAGTATTTGCCTGAATGGCGAGGGACACCTGTCTCTGTACAAGAAATAAAGGGATACTCACGTAAAATCAATGTCAGGTTAGACATAAAATAATAACCTGAGATTTCGCTTCGAGTATTAGCGGGCGAACGCAAAAAAAAAAAAAAAATCAGTGCCACAGTTACACTGATCGGTAGTTCCTATCTTTAGCTTGTTGAATAGATGGTATCTCAATCTGTTGTGGTCAGTGGAACAAGAGATGGGAAGCAGACGCTAGTGTTGGATAGGACACACACTGAAGAAACCTGTATAAGGCAGTCCTTGTTCTGGAATCCCCAGGGTAAGAGGGGTTGAGGGAGACCGACGAACTCGTTATTGTTATTGATCCAGCGGCGCTTGGGCTTTTACCCTTCGGCCCAATGCTATGTAGTGATATTCGCATGTTTTCGCAAGCTGCCCAATGCTATGTAGTGATATTCGCATGTTTTCGCAAGCTGCCCAATGCTATTTAGTGATATTCGCATATTTTCGCAAGCTACACAATGCTATGTAGTGATATTCGCATGTTTTCGCAAGCTGCCCAATGCTATGTAGTGATATTTGCATGTTTTCGCAAGCTGCCCAATGCTATGTAGTGATATTTACTTGTTTTCGCAAGCTGCCCAATGCTATGTAGTGATATTTCCTTGTTTTCACAAGCTGCCCAATGCTATGTAGTGATATTTGCATGTTTTCGTAAGCCGACATTGAAATTAACGAGAAGAGAATTTGGAACAGACACAAAGGAATAAACAAGACTTGGAAGGAACATGGAGCAGATCGCACAGGCCAGGAAGACTTATCACGGGTTTATTGAGGAGATGAAGGGTGGAGGCTGACGCTGGTAACCTGAAGGTAAGAGTCGCAACAACGAATCTGTTCTGACGAAAACATAACCCCTGGACCTTTCGGCTAGAGGTCTAAACAAGATCCAGGCATTATATATCTCAACGCACTTTTATCCCAGCCCTGACAACCCAACACTCGCTGTCACGACAAAGCTTTCCTAAGGTTACATCCGGGAATGAAATGCGTGGTCTGAATCCATTTGCCCCATTCTCCAGGGAATCGTATTTTTAAGAGAGAAAAAAAAAAAGTGATCTTCTGACTCCTCTATAAAGAAATCACCACCGGTCCCTGCTTCTGACCAGATTGACAGCTTGACCGCCTTCATGAATCAAGCTAGAGATAATTAAAACTGAAAAACTATGACAACTCAAGCTGGCCAAATCATTTTTCCCCCACAGCTGGCTTGTTCAGCAAGCACAAGAAAAAAAAAAAAAAAGACCAATGAAGCTCATTATTGGAAATTGGGTTTATTTAACTGGCAGTGTAAATGTCACGATCTTCGGAAATGAAAACTGAACAGTAAAAGGCAATACAAGTTTCTTTACTTAGTGGAGGAAATTAGTGAAGAAAAAATACGTAATATGTCGCTTTCAAACATCGACATGAACAAAACGCAATACCTTTCGCCAAAACCCATAGTCAGTGGCAATATGTCAAAGGACAACAGCATATTCAGAAACAGTAAGAAACCACTGATGAAAATAACTTAACTTGTTCCGTCCACAACAGCCATCATGCAGGTTTGGGATTATAAATAATACACATAAAGTTATGCTGCAGGTACTCGTAAGACAATAAAGAAGTAGAAAACTCGACAATAGAAAAAACAACAGAAGTGATAGCCTTACCGGAGACTCGAACCCAGGATCATCCGGACAGCAACATCGCGTCGCTACGGGAGTTAATCGTGACAATCAGCCCTGCCAACTAGGTATTTCCGTAGCGAGGCGGTGTTGCCGTTCTGTTTCTAGTCTGTTTTGTTCCACGACAGGTAGATATGTCCATTATTTTATGTTGTCAAACACGTGTGTTACCTGGGCCAGATAGGAGAGCAAAGAACAGTAATACTATGTACCATGCATTGCCGTAAACAGCGATTAAGGAGGGTTGGTCGTGGAGTTCTGCTACCCCATCCTGTAGACTCTTTAAGCCACAAAACATTTCACAAACACAACGTTATTTACGGAGACGAGAACTGGAGATAACAATGAAAACGACGAGGAAGGCGTGGAAAGACCTTATACTGTTGGCACCCACAATTAAGACTTGGCGTGTGTTTGTTGAAGGCCTATACTCCTAGGGGAACTAAGGGATTATGAATTAAAACATAAATTCATTTATGAAGCCTTCTTTTGTCTGGTATTGTGACTTGAAGGAAAATTGTGGAAGCACCTGTGGTCTTGATGTGTGACCATACCAGGCCCGTGTTCTTCTCTTTACTGTTAGAAGGAGATCTCCCTGTTGTCTTATAACACTTGTAACTGCGTTTATTATAAATTCATTTGCTACACAGTAAGTGAACGAAGCCGTAAAGAGATCTTTCTATGAGCACAGAAATAAACAAAGAGAGATACCCGAGGCTTGTGAATATTAAATAATAAACACATATAAGTTTGCTGCAGGCTGTCATAAGTTGATTGAAATGTCTGACACTATGGTCTGAGTCGTCTGCCCTGTCTTCGTTCTATTTCTTGTCTACGCCTATTTTTCTGACTTATAGCTCTAATAGCTCTAATGCTGTCGTTAGTCCCGCCAATCTTGCATGGGATAAGCTTAAGTCCACCCCTTTGTACGTGGAATAGCGACATCTAGCATAAAGGTCTTGTATTCTACCTTCTGGGAGGAACGGCAAGTACCCTGTTCCTTTGATTTATGGGGGACATGGGGAATCCTCTGCCTTTTATTTTTGCCGCTTCCGCCTTGTATCTCGAACTCTGGACGCTTGTAGAACGGCAAAGCGTTGCTAATATTAAGTCGCTTTCCGGTCTCTCGAGGCGGGCGGAGAATCTTGCCGCTTAGTCTTTCGTCTGATTTTGTTTCATCTCGAGCGGGCTGGAAAAAACGCTCTCCGAACATCTATATATTTTTCTTGCTTTGTAAGAGCTATGCCTCTATCACTAAGTACCATTCGTCTCTTAGAAGATTCCAGACACTCTACAAAGTATTATTTGCGCCTAGAGCCTAATACAGTTGTTAGTGTAGGAATTCATTCTGTATCAGGCAAGCTCAATCACTTGGTTAATTTATTAAGGTTAAATAGCTTAATCATATAGAGTCGAGATCATGTGTTACTTTAATTTATATATATTTCTTAACGTAAAGTATTTTTGAGCGAGCAGGATGTTCTGATCTTTTATTAAGCGCGCTTTCAATTTAAAATTCGCTAAGAGTTACGCAAAGAGGAGATTTTTCGTGAGACAGAAATGTAAGCTGATGTATATTTTATTTGAGCAAAGTTTTCCACTTGGTCAGGTGTATTAGATTTTCTGTAAAGAGTTTTTTTTTCTATGGGATAAATAATAAGGATCAGCGAAACGCGAAATTTTGTAAACTTATTCAATAGTAATCCTGATTTTGGGTAAATAGCACTTGGGCCCTCACTCAATTCTCATTCAGTATTATTCCTAGTTTATATTTAACTTGTTGGATACTTAACGTTTGCTTTCGCCTTTTACCACAGTGGGTAGGGCCAGGAGTGGGTGTGAATATGTTAGCCTTTAGACGCCGCAGTGGGGCAATCTTTACGCGGCTTGGAAAGAGTTCACGCAGGGCTGGGTGTGGTGGGTTTAGATGTTATGAATGTTGATGTTATTGTTATAATGTACCTGAGTGAGGTCAAGCTGTCTCAAGAGTCTAATAGATAATAAGGGTGTGTTCTCAGAGAACCTTTCTGCTACCACCCTACGATCTCACTCAGACTTATTTTTGACTAGTATGTCTGACAGCTACGTCTAATGTCTAGGGTAATGAAATTGGGGTATAATAAAGTGACAATAAATACACTTAAGAACTCTATGAAAAATAATTATCAACACCCAGAGTTAAGTTTTAAATGTGAAATCTTTTTTTACAATTTATTGTTCCAGTATCACAATTTTGTGTATACCGGAATATTGAACTCAAAAGATAATTCAAAGTATTTACGTAAAATTAATTCAATTTATAAGTGAGTATATTCTTATTCACGACTGTAATTAAATGTGTCACTCTGGACCAGTGTCAATTTATTCTTGCTCCTATGAATGGGTATTGATTACAAGAACGTTTGTCTTCATCACAATCTGAATATTTTAATACACATTTGGGAATTGAGAGTAGTTGAGTTTGATATTTCATGTTCCCGGAGACAATTTCTTAACTGAGTAGTGTCTGTTATGCAGGATGAATGTTGGTTAGATCACCGGTCTCCACTGCCAAGTAAGGATTCTGCTCCTGCAATATAACACGGAGGCACACAGTCGATACTGCCTCAATTCTTTAGATGCAGAAATAACGACAAGTATAGGTTGATGTGGTGAGCTTCTAAATACAATATCTAAATTAGAATATAACAGTATAGTGCATAAAGTCAACGATAAGATAGTACTAAAAATTTTCGGCGAGAATCGTAAGTTGTCGCCTACGCCTTCAGATTATTATTTGCAAACGCATTACCCTTATTTCGTCCTTGCATAAACGCATTTTCCTAGCCTAAGAACAAAATTTAGGGAAAGGAGGGGCGGCTAGATAACACACGCAAAATCACGTACCCTATTTTTTCAAATTCGTCCTTGACATAAACGCCCCACTTTTCCTAGTTCTAAGAAATATTTGCCTAACTGCATTTAGGGAAAGGAGGGGCAAGGCTAGATAACACACGCAAATCACGTCTCAAATTGGTTCTAACTCTACAACCAACTCGCACGCTTTGCCCTAGGCGGGTTTCCCCAATACGATGAAAAAGTTAGAAATGTGGACACTACGGTCATGGAAACACGCTTAGCTCTTATTGCGAATGACATAAGCTCTCGTATTTAGCTTGAAAGTATATGGAAAGGATGACAGCTGGAATTGCAGTGGCGTTGTAACATTTAGGGGAGAGGAATACTGGTGTACATTGTCACATCAAAAGATAAAGGTGGCATAGGTTGGTATAAAGCTATGACCCTTTTCGTTTGTTTGTAATGTACCTGTATTTAAATGTGGAATAGTATAGTATACTAGGTATAAAGAAGGATGCATAACCTTCACATTTCAGGGTCCTGGGTACTGACGTTAATGTAGTACCAAACGCCTGAGAACTGCTCGATTCAGGACTCTATCTGTGTACTTCGAGCCCATGCTAGTGGCCATTGCCTATCAAAAGGTGGAAAAGATTGTCAAGCGAGCAGAGGAAACGTTCTACCTGTATTCTCCTGCCAAGATAAGTTCTTGTTCGGCACCTGGCAGCTCAACTTAAAAGACTAGAAAGTGATAGTAAAGAAAACTGTGCCTAGTATTAATATTTCCACAAGTGACAAACGAAAACAGACATAACTTAAAGGGAGTGATTATAACCAACAACCTAGAGTTTAATACCAGTATTACCTCAAGGTAGAAGAATACAACTACACACTTATATTAGAATAATATTGTATGTATGGACAGAAGATCTACTGTGTTATTGGAATGTTGTAAATGATTCTTTTGATTTCACTTTTGATTGTCAGTCTTGGTTCAAAATAAATTAGAATCAGGATAATAAATTGTAAAAAATTGTACTTACACAAATTTCAACCACTGTCTTAAATAAGATAGCCATCTAAAGTGTCGTTTGTATGTTATTGTTGTAATACTGTTGGTGGTTGTGGATAATAAACTATTTGTTTGTATGTTTGTTGGTTATTGTACATTACATCCTACCTTCATAACCCTAGTCACTACACGAAGTGATCTTAAATATAATAATATAGATTAATTTTGAATGAGATCAAAAGGGTGGTAGCGGAAAGGTACTCTGAAAAGTTTACAATACTATTGGTTAAATTAAGGGACCTTCATAGCTGATCTCATTTAATACAATAATAATACATAACAACAATTCATAACATCAAAACCCACCACATATATTGGGGGCTCGTCAGGGATAGAATTTCTCATAGCACCAGCTATATTGGGTAGCTAGCTTCTGGGATTTTAAATTCTTAAAATATAATCAATTATATTAGGAATCTCAGATAGTACAAAACTAAAAGTATTCCTTTTGTGGAAATAAAATAGTGGTTGAGCTATCAGTGCCTGTGGTTGTTCTTGGCTATCATTAGAAATTGTTAGCCATAATTAGAAATTTGTATGGTTAGAAATTTTAAAGGTTGCATAGTACAAAATGGCTGATCTGGCAAAGTTTCGATCTGCTGCTGTGCAGACTGCGAAAGAAATGAATATGGAGGGTCAAGCTTTGATCCAATATGTAACTTCAGAATGCGACAAGTATATTGAAAGGTAGGATAGGAAAATAGCTGAAGAGAAGAGGTTACAAATTGAGGCTGACAAAGAAATTAAGAGGCTGCAGATTGAGGCTGACAAAGAGGCTAGGGCATTGGAGGCAGAAGAAAAGAGACTGGCTGCAGAAAGAGAAGAAAAGAGATTGGCTGCAGAAAGAGAAGCGGAAGAAAAGAGATTGGCTGCAAAAAGAGAAGCGGAAGAAAAGAGATTGGCTACAGAAAGAGAAGAAAGGAGATTGGCTGCAGAAAAGGAAGATAGGAGATTACAGAGGGAGTATGAGCTACGACTAAGGGAGTTAGAATTTCAAGGATATGCTCCTGAAAATGGTGCCAGCCCCTTTGCCTCAGATGCCACTGCTAGTCAGGGAGCCTCAACCTCAGCTATGGGTTTTCATGTAGATCATTTTGTTGAGAAAGACGATGACATCGAAGGGTACTTAAGTAGATTTGAACTTTTAGCTACTACATAAGGGTTAGAGAGAGAGGTGGAGCTTCAAGTTATCCCAAGGGCTTAGGGGAACGGCTTATGAAGTTTTTGCCAAGATGAGCAGAGATGACCAAGACAATTACGACATGCTAAAGCAGGCTCGTTTATTAAGATACGAAAAGAACGGAGAATTTTATAGAAAAAAAATTAGGAATGCCAAACTACTGTCAGGTGAGACCTATTACCAGTTCTCTGCACGGTTAGAGACCTACTTGGAGAAATGGACTGCTCTGGGGGAAAACCCAAGATATTAAGGAGATGATCCTTATTGAGCAGCTAAGAGAGTCCATGGCTCCAGACCTGAGAAAGTTTCTCATGGAACAAGGTGCAGAGAGGCTGGGTGAGTTACTAAATGTCGCTGAGAGGTATCAGGCAGCCCAAGCAGAGGTAGTTGGTAATAAAAAGAAACAGGTAGACAATTTTAAGGCACCTCAAAACTTTAATAAGTTTGACCATAGAGAACAGAATAAAGGTAAGCACCAGTTTGATAGGCCACGCAATGATTATAACAATAAAACCCCACAATTCAATGAAAGGAAAAATGATGACAGAAAACCTTTTCATAAAGGTAGATTATATTGTAGTTGGTGTCGGATGGACAACCATAACACCGAAGTGTGTAAAAAGAGACCTGTGTACATGGCCACGCTTCAGACCAGATCACAGTCTAAACAGGAGGAGGATAATCTGATAAATACCCCTCCAGATGAGATGAGGAAGGCGCAGGCTGGGGATAAGACCCTCAAGCCTTGTTTTAAGAAATTGTCCAAATGTCATACACCTCCAGGCAAAGGAGACTTCTATATGAAGAACAAACTGATATATAGGAAGGCTGGAACTGGATCCAATTGTCAGGGACAGCTGGTACTTCCTAAAAGGTATAGGGCAGAGTTAATAAGGAGCTTACATGTTGGGAAAGATGGGGACCATGAGAAAATAGGTACCATCATCCAAAAGATTGCTCAAAATTATTATTGGCCCGAGGAAATGATTGACATTGAGAATTTTGTAGAAGCATGTGGCATATTACATGAGGGAACACCCACAAGTGGGAAAATTGATCAGGACCTAGACACGCCACGGGGCAAACTTAGGCCTGAAAATGGAAAGAAAAATAAAATTAATAATGTAGACAAAGTGGAATGGGAGCCCCCTTTTCACAGACAGTCTTCACTTGGATGTTTTACAATGGCCACTATGCAACGAGTACAAAGAAATGTTTTACCCCAGGATAAGCCGACAATCCCTCGGTCGGAATCATGTGAACTGGGTGAAAATAAAAGAGAGAGAAGATCTCTCACAAGGAATTTAAAGTGGGAGGAAAACCCCAAGAGAAAAATTGGTAGTGGTCGATTTGTGAATGATGATTCTAGGAAGAAAAATCCTCACTATAAGGCTTCCAATGGAAGAGACCATACCGGTGCATGGAAAAAATAGGTCAACAAATTTAAAAGTCCATATGTAGCCTTGTTAAGGACATGGACCGATGAAAAGGCAGAAGAAAATATTACCTCATCATCATATCAATATGTGAACGAGCTGACCACTCGTCTTAAAACTGGCTGGAAACTTGCCAATGAAAATTTAAGACAAGCCAGGAAAAAGCATGCTGCCTATTACAATAAGAAAGCGAAGGATCGAGAATTAGCTGTGGGAGAGAAGGTGCTCCTTCTACTGCCCGGCAGCCATAATAAATTGCAAATTGGATGGCAAGGTCCATATACAGTTCTAGAGAAGGTGTCTAGAACAAATTATAAGATAGATAAGAAAGGGAAAGAGAAAATCTATCATGTGAATCTCCTGAAAAAATATCTGGACAGAGAAAACCAGGAAGAGACACACCTACTGACCTTGTCTGTTGCAATGGAGATGAAAAAGGAACCACTCACCTCTCATGAATATCCTTTACATTCCTGTGAGACCGCTGCACAGGTAAAAATCAGTACGCACTTAACGAAAAATCAGAGGGAGAGAGTTCAACAGGTTCTGGATAATCATACAGATGTGTTAACGGACCGACCGGGGCATACAAATTTATTAGAATATGATATGAAACTCATAGACCCAACACCAATCTGTATGAGAGCCTATTCGATCCCGTTCGCTAAGGAAAAAGCTTTGAAGGAGGAAATAGATTATCTGTTGAGAGAAGGGATTATCTCGCACAGTGAATATCCTTACAGCTCCAGTGTGGTTCTGTTGAGAAAACCCTCTGGAGAACACAGACTGTGTATAGATTACAGGAAACTGAATGCTGTCACAGAAGGTCAGGTGGATCCATTACCTGATACAAATCAGCTATTTGCCAGGCTGAATAAAGCTAAATATTTCTCTAAAGTGGATCTGAGCAAAGGCTACAATCAGATCCCAGTAAAGCCGGAGGTTAGATCTTATTTAGCCTTTAGCACCTCGGAAGGACATTATGAATTTAATATGTTGCCATTCGGGCTGAAAAATGCACCGAGTGTGTTCTCGAGGATGATGAGAAAGTTACTGGATCCCCTGAATAATCCATGCATCACCAGCTTCATGGATGATATTCTTATAGCCACAGAAACATTTGAGGAACATATTAACTCTCTGAATATGTTGTTTAATCGACTGAGAGAGACAAATTTGACAGCTAGACCGACGAAATGCTGTGTTGGATGTAAAGAGCTGGAATTCTTGGGACACACAGTACATCAGGGAAACATGACCCCTGACCCCAAGAACCTGGAGAAGTTGAAAAAAAGCACCAAGACAACAGACAAAAAAGATTTGCGATCTTTTGTCTCCTTATGTGGTTTCTACCAAAAGTATATTAAAAACTTTAACTCCATATGTGCTCAATTGACTGATTTAACGCGCAAAGGAAATCCTGATAGAATTATTTGGACAGCGCAGTGTGAATTAGCCTACCAAGAGTTGAAGGAAAAGCTCACAAGCAGGCCTATTTTGAAATTACCTGACTTGAGTCAAGAATTAATTGTAAGAACGGATGCTAGTAATATAGGTTTGGGTGCAGCTCTATTACAACGGTCAAATTCACTTGATGGGGAATTAACCCCAGTAGCTTATGCTAGCCGTAAGTTGAACACAGCGGAACAAAAATATTCTACAAGTGAAAAAGAATGTTTGGCGGTCATATGGGCTATAAAGATGTTCCAGATTTATCTTTATGGAAAATCATTTAAGATCCAAACAGATCATAAACCACTTGTGTGTCTGTCACAAGCAAGGCATGAAAATGCTAGATTATTACGCTGGTCGTTGCTCTTACAGCCATACCAGTTTACCATAGAATATATTCCCGGCAAAAGCAATGTTGGCGCTGATTTTTTAAGCAGACATCCGTACGACGAACGTCAGAGTAGTCACCAGGCATAGATAGTAAATTTATCTATGTGTATTTAAAAGTAGGAACTGACATATGATAGTCTGTTCTAAGTGGGGAGATGTGTGGTGAGTTTCTAAATACAATATCTAAATTAGAATATAACAGTATAGTGCATAAAGTCAAAGATAAGATAGTACTAAAAATTTTCGGCGAGAATCGTAAGTTGTCGCCTACGCCTTCAGATTATTATTTGCAAACGCATAAGCCGAACAAAACGGTACCCTATTTTTCAAATTCGTCCTTGACATAAACGCCCCACTTTTCCTAGTTCTAAGAAATATTTGCCTAACTGCATTTGGGGAAAGGAGGGGCAAGGCTAGATAACACACGCAAATCACGTCTCAAATTGGTTCTAACTCTACAACCAACTCGCACGCTTTGCCCTAGGCGGGTTTCCCCAATACGATGAAAAAGTTAGAAATGTGGACACTACGGTCATGGAAACACGCTTAGCTCTTATTGCGAATGACATAAGCTCTCGTATTTAGCTTGAAAGTATATGGAAAAGATGACAGCTGGAATTGCAGTGGCGTTGTAACTATTAGGGGAGAGGAATACTGGTGTACATTGTCACATCAAAAGATAATAGTGGCATAGGTTGGTATAAAGCTATGACCCTTTTCGTTTGTTTGTAATGTACCTGTATTTAAATGTGGAATAGTATAGTATACTAGGTATAAAGAAGGATGCATAACCTTCACATTTCAGGGTCCTGGGTACTGACGTTAATGTAGTACCAAACTCCTGAGAGCTGCTCGATTCAGGACTCTATCTGTGTACTTCGAGCCCATGCTAGTGGCAATTGCCTATCAAAAGGTGGAAAAGATTGTCAAGCGAGCAGAGGAAACGTTCTACCTGTATTCTCCTGCCAAGATAAGTTCTTGTTCGGCACCTGGCAGCTCAACTTAAAAAACTAGAAAGTGATAGTAAAGAAAACTGTGCCTAGTATTAATATTTCCACAAGTGACAAACGAAAACAGACATAACTTAAAGGGAGTGATTATAACCAACAACCTAGAGTTTAATACCAGTATTACCTCAAGGTAGAAGAATACAACTACACACTTATATTAGAATGATATTGTATGTATGGACAGAAGATCTACTGTGTTATTGGAATGTTGTAAATGATTCTTTTGATTTCACTTCTGATTGTCAGTCCTGGTTCAAAATAAATTAGAATCAGGATAATAGATTGTAAAAAATTGTACTTACACAAATTTCCACCACTATCTTAAATAAGATAGCCTTCTAAAGTGTCGTTTGTATGTTATTGTTGTAATACTGTTGGTGGACCACCCGTGTGTTACCGGGGCCCGAAAGGGGAGCAAAGAATAGTAACACTGCACCCTACCACGCATGTCGTAAAAGGCGACTAAGGAGGGTATGGGCATGGGGCTGTTTACCCCATCCCGTAAAAACTTCGCAGAGTGGGCTGATCACCTGCTTGCCAACCAATCTGATTACGGAAACAATGATAGATTGTTTGGTCTGTTTTTGTTCCACAAAGACGCCACTAGGCGTGGTGGAAACAGCGATAGATTGATCAATTTGTTGTTGCCCTAAGACGCCACTAGGCGTACTGGCCACATACTGCTTTGCCGGTTGATGGCTAAGGATGGAAGAAGAAGACTGTTGGTGGTTGTGGAAAATAAACTATTTGTTTGTATGTTTGTTGGTTATTGTACATTACACCCTACCTTCATAACAATAGACACTACACGAAGTCATCTTAAATATAATAATATAGATTAATTTTGAATGAGATCAAAAATGTGGTAGCGGAAAGGTGCTCTGAAAAGTTTACAATACTATTGGTTAAATTCAGGGACCTTCATAGCTGATCTCATGTAATACAATAATAATACATAACAACAATTCATAACATCAAAACCCACCACAGTTGACCTGGGCTCACTTTGAGTCATAGATGAAACCCTGGAACGATATAAATGCGTCCTACTCAACCTCTCATATAACTCTCTGTTTCCCTAACTCTAAACATTTTTAATCATATTCAGACTCAGCATGGTAACTAAACAATTAGTTAACGTTCTTAATTGGTTGTATACCCCATTCATGGTCAACTAAACTTCAAACTACAGTTTGACACTTTCCTTGACAAAAGAAACATTTTAAGTTAATAACATCAAGACATGTACAATCACGGTGACTTGCTGAAGAAGACGGCCAGTTGTTTGCCTGGTCTTATGTCATAATACTGTACAACAATTTCCCCATTAATATTTAATTTTTCTTTCTCCCAAATTGTCAGAAAGCCTGTCTGGCTTTTCTACAACATGGTAATATATTTCCTAACAACTCTGTGAAACAACACAAAGTTTGATGTTGACTTCCCTCAAGATACTTCTACCTACATAATTTTCATACATATTCAATAATACATGCATAATAATAATATAATGGTGATATAAATGTTTTCTTTCTTACCGCATCGGAGAAGTATTAACACTAATAAGTTTGATTTGCGATAAATATGGTCAAATCTAGATCGCTTGCTGGTGCAGATCAGCAAAGTCAAAATAGTACTATTATCTTGCTTGTAAAACAACTTTAGTGTAGAAAATCTCTTTCATAAGTGGCCCCGAACACTAACTACCAACTAGTTTTATTCCTCCGTTAGTATATTAGTCTCCAGCCAATCAGGGACTGTTTGGCTTCTAGCGTCGTTTTATTCAAAATTGAACTCAATTTTCACATCTTGGACTAACTTCCCCTCTATCCCCACTACAGGGCAAACTGAGAAAGATTCAAGTCTGTTCGTCCATCTGTCTTCGTTAATATCTCAGTTATATCCTACAAGTTTATAATTCTGACAAGTAATTGGTGATCCTGTTGATGTCTGTCACACAGTGGTTGTATTTTTATGCTATTATTTATTATATTCACTATTATCGTTTTTATTCTTCATTTCATCATAATTTACTTTTTCCTTCTACACTTATTCAAATAACATATTTTATTATTTTTGGGATCTTCTACGGCAAGATAATATATCACACTAAGTAATATGTTAGGTATAATAACCAAATATCATCATTTTAATCGTCACTTATTCTTTATTTCCATCTATCGTTCAATTGTGACAGTTAGTTTCACTTTAGAAATGCAGACGATAGTTTAAACGGACTCCATACATTGCCCCTTTCCAATTTTTCTCTCTCTCACTTTTTCTAAGAAAACTACAGCGTACGATAGCAGATGTTCAAACATGCCCTAGCGACGGTAACCAAGGCCTGTAGTCCATTTTTCAAACACTAACCTATCCCTCGCGTGAAGTGTTTCAAACCAATAATGTGACATCGCATTGTCGCATGCGATTCAAAAACCAACGCTTGTCAAGGCTTTCATTCATCCCTTATCTCTCGCTCCTACGTTTTCTTCTCTCACTCTGACTGAAACGAACACTTAGCTGTCTGCAAAACGGCGTTTAGGTAATATTTAATGCTTTGCGTTACTTGTAAGTCTCAAGGACAAAACTAGGAAAGCGTGTAATATTTGACAGTGGGGTTATTGTCTAAGCATTACTACGGTATACAATGCAGCGCTCTACTGGCGTAGGAGACGCAGATAGGCAACCACACACGGGCGGGTTTATTTATTTTCATAGGAGGAAAATCTTACTGAATTTAGCGATTGTCTCAAAGATTTCGCTACACACCTCCCTTCCTAAAACATGCATTCATTGCAGGTTATAATCTGTGAGACACTCAGCGCAAATAAAATCCTATGTCCTAGGCGTTTTCTGATTTTCATCATAAGGATGCCTGTGTTTCACATGGTTTTAGTGGGTACTCGTGAGAGTCGAGTGGTTCATTTTTCATTCCCGTTGCTATCGACAAGGTCACACTGACAAACAACATTTTTCTTTCTTATATAAGAATAAGTGTTCTTAGGTCAGTTTCTTGCGCTGATTTCAAATTTGAAATCCGTTTATCTCTATCACGTCGGGTTCTTAAGATATTTGTGAATAAATATATTTTTGGGAAACCGTTATTTGCTCCGTTTCGTTTTTACTATATAACTTTTTAAAAATTAATAAATTGCAAAATAATTCTACTTTTTATACTGCTAAAAGATGCATGACATATGTTACGTTATATTTCAAATAGTTACTGTATTTTGAAATAATTCTGAGTGAAATATGGCTTCTAGAAGTTGTAGAAATTCGGCTGATCTGTTCTGTTACGTGTGCGGATATTTTACCGATCGTGTTCACCAGAAAAACTTTACAACATTGCTAAAGAAAGCATATGAACTTTATTTCGATTCGAAAGTTGATGATGCAAATAAATCTTGGATGCCAAATGCAGTTTGTTCGACTTGTGCAAATACATTGGCAGGTTGGTTACGAAAATCGCCGAAGCATAAGTCGATGCCTTTTGGAGTGCCAGTAATATGGCGTGAGCCGACAAATCACGCTACTGATTGTTACTTCTGCTTGACAAATATCTATGGTTTCACTTTTAAAACTAGAAAGTCTGTGGTTTATCCAAATATTGAATCGGTTTCGAAACCAGTGCCTCATGATCCAATCACGTGTCCGATCCCAGTTTCATTAGAACAATATCCGTTGGACGTGAATGAACCATCAGAAAGTGATAGTTTACCTGCTTTAAAAACTAATTCTGACTCGGATTATATACCGGTGAATGATGGTGTTCACTTAATTAACCATTCAGAACTTTCAGATCTAATACGTGATCTCGCTCTCACCAAAGGACAAGCGGAATTACTCGGTTCGCGACTCAAAGAATGGAATCTTTTAGTGCCCAATACTCCGATATCTAAATTTCGTCATAGACACAGAGACCTTGTTCAATACTTTGAGATGGATGATGACATTTGCTATTGCAAAGATGTAAAAGGTCTAATGGTGCACCTCGGTCATGAGCACATAGTCAACGAATGGCGACTTTTCATCGACTCTTCCAAGACTAGTCTAAAAGCCGTGTTATTGCATAATGGAAATTTATTTTCATCAATTCCAGTCACCTACTCTGTTCATATGAAAGAAACTTATGACAATATGGCTATACTTTTGGCAAAAATAAAGTACAATGACTACCAATGGCGGATTTGTGGAGATCTAAAGGTCATTGCAATTCTCACGGGCATGCAGACTGGGTATACTAAATTTTGTTGCTTCCTATGTGAATGGGACAGCCGCAACAGACAGGAACATTGTGCAAGAAAGGTGTGGCCTATCAGGGATCGTATGCAGCTCGGGCATAAAAATGTAATACACGAGCCATTAGTTAACAAAGACAGCATCATTTTACCACCGTTACATATAAAGTTGGGGCTCATGAAGAATTTTGTAAAAGCGTTAGATAAAACGAGCAAAGCTTTCACTTATCTTCGAGAAAAGTTTCCGCAAATTAGCGATGCAAAGATAAAGGAAGGTATCTTTGTAGGACCTCAGATTAGGAAAGTTATTGCAGACAAACAATTCGAGAACTTGTTACATGGTAGTGAACTTCGCGCATGGATGGCATTCAAATCGATCGTCGATAACCTTCTGGGAAATCACAAATCTGTCGACTATGTGCATATTGTTAAGCAGTGCATAGATGCATACAGAATTATGGGCTGTAACATGTCCCTCAAAATCCATTTGCTCGATTCGCATCTTGACTTTTTCCCTGACAACCTTGGCGAAGTCAGCGATGAACATGGAGAACGATTCCATCAAGATATCGCCGTAATGGAGTCACGTTATCAAAGACGGTGGAGTGTGACCATGCTTGCCGATTATTGTTGGATGCTTCATCGCGATGTACCACATGCCATTCACCGACGAAAGTCGACTGCAAAGAAATTCAAGCCTACATAACTGTTATACTTCTTGTACAAATGATGTTGTAATACTGTATGCGTTGTTAAAAAACTTCAATTGCGTATTTCTAGAGATCCCGACCTGATAGGGAAAAACGTTTGCAGATTTAAAAACAGCGCATTAAAATTGACCAGAAAAACATAGAAATGTTAGAGAAAGAAAAAAAAAATTTTTTTTTTGTTAGCCAGTGTCATTAGATGTGCCTCATCCTGGATTTCTCTGTCCAGGTACTTCTTTAAGAGGTTCGCATGATAAATTTTTTCTCTACCTTTTTTGTCTATTTTATAATTAGTTCTAGACACCTTCTCTAAAACCGTATATGGACCTTGCCATCCAATTTGCAACTTGTTACTGCTGCCGGGTAGGAGAAGCAATACCTTCTCTCCCACAGCTAATTCTCTATATTTCGCTTTCTTGTTAAAATAAGCAGCATGTTTCTTCCTGGCTTGTCTGAGATTATCATTTGCCAGTTTCCAGCCAGTTTTGAGACGAGTGGTCAGCTCGTTCACATACTGATACGATGAGGTAACAGTCTCTTCTGCTTTCTCATCTGTCCACGTCCTTAACAAGGTTACATATGGACCTTTAATTTTGCTGGTTTATTTTTCATGGCACCTGTATGGTCCCTGACATTGGAAGCCTTATGGTGAGGACGTTTCTTCCTTGTATCTTCACTCACAAATCGTCCAATACCAATTCTTTTCCTGGGGTTTTCACCCCACTTTAATTTCATTGTGAGAGATCTTGGCTCTCTTTTATCTTTCCCCAGTTCACATAATTCCGACCGAGGGATTGTCGGCTTATTCTGGGGTAAATCCACTTTTCGTACTCGCCGCATAGTGGCCATCCTAACACATTCAATTGAAGACTGGGTGTGAAAAGAGGGTTCCCATTCCACTATGTCTACTTTATTATATTTTTTTTTCTCCTTATGTTTAGGCCTACGTTTGCCCCGAGGCGTTTCTAGGACCTGAGTATTATTTTCCCCACTTGTGGGTGTTCCCTCATGAAATATGCCGCAGGCTTCTACAAAATTTTCAATGTCTATCATTACATCTGGCCAATAATAATTTTGAGAAATCTTTTGGCAGATGGTACCTACTTTCTCGTGGTCCCCATCTTTTCCAACATATAAACTCCTTATTACGTCTGCCCTAAACATCTTGGGAAGTACGTGTTGTCCTTGACCATTTGAACGAGTTCCGGTCTTCCTATATAAGAGTTTATTCCTCATATAAAATTGTCCTTTGTTTGGAGGTATATGGCATTTTGGCAATTTTTTAAAACACGGTTTCAGTGACTTATCCTTTGCTTGTGCCTTCCTCGTCTCCTCTGGATGAGCATTTATAGGTTCATCCTCCTCCTTCCTTGACTGTGACCTGGTCTGCACCGTTGCCATGATCACAGGTTTCTTGGGATTCCCCAAGAAGACATATCTACACCCCAATATTAGAGGGTAGATTGGTTCATTTATCACTGCTGCTCTAATCACTTCTTCCACATAGCGAGTTTTCACAGTTATCCTTGCAATGGGAAGTGTCATGGTTGCTACGTCCTTGGGTGCGGCTTGGATCTTCACTGTTTCTGTGGTGTATTGATCTGCTCGCACCATGTGAGAGCTCACGACTGAGTCATAATCTAAACCTGTATCATAGAGGCACCTAATAGTGACACCATTACATACAACATCCTTACAAACTGGTGGGGGGGTGATAAGATTCCTGCTGTCCCGTAGGTTTCACCTTTAATCCCTTGTTCTCCGTCTTTATTGCAGCGAAGGAAGAAGGTTTTTTAGTACACACTTTGGTGTCATGAGTGTTCCTCTTGCACCATTTACACCATTTATTTCCGTGAGAGAAAGTTTTTCTTTCACTGAATTGCGGGTTTCTATCGCGTTGGTCAAAACATGGCTTATCATAATAGGCTTTACCTTTATTAAATTTGTCCCTATGTTCAAATTGTTGTTGGTTTTGGTATTGTGGGGTTTTATTATGGTCTATAGGCTTCTTCTTTATGCCTGCCATCTCAGACTGGGCTGCCTGATATCTTTCAGCAACATTTAAGATCTCCCCCAATCTCTCAGCACCCTGTTCCGTGAGAAATTTTCTCAGGTCTGGAGCCATGGACTCTCTTAACTGCTCAGTCATAATCATTTCCCTTAAATCTTGGGTTTTCCCCAGAGCAGTCCATTTCTCCAGGTATGTCTCCAGGCGTGCAGAGAACTAGTGATAAGTCTCCCCAGTCAGCATTTTGGCATTTCTAAATTTCTTCCTATAAAATTCGCTATTCTTCTCATACCTAACTAGAAGAGCTTGCTTAAGAATGTCATAGTTATCTTGATCATCTTTGCTCAGCTTGGCAAATACCTCATATGATGTCCCCCTTAGCCCCTGGGATACCTTCATACTCCATCTTTCTTTCTCTAACCCATACATGGTAGCTAGTCTTTCAAAGCGGTTAAAAAATGATTCAATATCATCATCTTTCTCCACAAATGGGTCTAAATGAAACCCCATGGCTGAGTTTGATGCACCCTGGCTTGCAGCAGAGTCGGAGGTGGATGGGCTATTTCCATTTTCAGGAACATGGCCTTGCAACTCTAACTCCCTTAGTCGTAGCTCATGTTCCCTTTGTAACCGTTTGTCCTCTTTCTCAGCCTCCATCTGTAATCTTTTCTCCTCCTTTTTCAGCCTCAAGTCTCCTTTCTTCTTTCTCCCTTTCAGCCTCAAGTTTCTTCTTCTCTAACTGCAGCCTCTTGATCTCAGCCTCTCTCTCAGCCTCTAACTTCTTAAGTTCCCTAGCATCTTCTAATAAAATTCTTTTCTCCTCCGCTAATCTATCAGCTTCTAATTTCTTAGCTTCTTTATCTGCCTCTATCTGTAATCTCTTCTCTTCTTTTTCTGCCTCTAGTTTAATAAATTTGTCACATTCTGATGTTACATAGGCCACCAGACCTTGACCATCCATGCCCATGTCCTTTGCAGCCTGCACAGCAGCAGATCTGAATTTGGCCAAATCTGCCATCTTATTGTTAACAATATTCAATGTTATTAAACAAACTTAAAATATTTAACCAACCAATATCTAATTAAACACAAGACAATGGGAACTGATACCTCAAATTACTCTCCAATTATTTTTACTTTTATATTTTAAAAATTTCCGGACAAAGCGACCCAATATAAGTACTAGGAGAAGTTTAAAATCCCGGACGAGCCCCCAATATATGTGGTGGGTTTAGATGTTATGAATGTTGGTGTTATTGTTATAATGAAACTGAGTGAGGTCAAGCTGTGAAGGCCTCTGAGTCTAATAGATAATAAGGGTGTGTTCTCAGAGAACCTTTCTGCTACCACCCTCTTATCTCACTCAGACTTATTTTTGACTAGTATGTCTGACAGCTACGTCTAATATCTAGGGTAATGAAATTGTGGTATAATAAAGTGACAACAAATACACTTAAGAACTCTATGAAAATGAATTATCAACACCCAGAGTTAAGTTTTAAATGTGAAATCTTTTTTTACCATTTATTTTTCCAGTATCACAATTTTGTGTATACCGGAATATTGAACTCAAAAGATAATTCAAAGTATTTACATAAAATTAATTCAATTTATAACTGAATATATTCTTATTCACAATTATAATTAAATGTGTCACTCTGGAACAGTGTCAATTTATTCTTGCTCCTATGAATGGGTATAGATTACAAGAACGTTTGTTTTCATCACAATCTGAATGTCCTAATACACATGTGGAAATTGAGAGTAGTTGAGTTTGATATATATCTAGTGCCCGGAGACAATTTCTTAACTGAGTGGTGTCTGTTATGCAGGATGAATGTTGGTTAGATCACCAGTCTCCACTGCCAAGTAAGGATTCTGCTCTTGCAATATAACACGGAGGCACACAGTCGATACTGCCTCAATTCTTTAGATGCAGAAATATCGACAGGTATAGGTTGACCTGGGCTCACTTTGAGTCATAGATGAAACCCTGGAACGATATAAATGCGTCCTACTCAACCTCTCATATAACTCTCTTTTTCCCTAACTCTAAACATTTTTAATCATATTCAGACTCAGCATGGTAACTAAACAATTAGTTAACGTTCTTAATTGGTTGTATACCCCATTCATGGTCAAATAAACTTCAAACTACAGTTTGACACTTTCCTTGACAAAGGAAACATTTTAAGTTAAAAACATCAAGTCATGTACAATCACGGTGACTTGCTGAAGAAGACGGCCAGTGGTTTGCCTGGTCTTATGTCATAATACTGTACAACAATTTCCCCATTACTATTTAATTTTTCTTTCTTCCAACCTGTCAGAAAGCCTGTCTGGCTTTTCTACAACATGGTAATATATTTCCTAACAACTCTGTGAAACAACACAAATTTTGATGTTGACTTCCCTCTAGATACTTCTACCTACATAATTTTCATACATATTGTCGCGAGAGGTTCCTTAATTATGAAGTATAAGACAACAAGGTGTATCAGGTGATACTAGGATAGTTGCCAGAGAAGAGTCTGGTCTTAAAAGAAATACCCCATTCTCAGAAAAGAGCAATGGTGTATAGAGTTCATAGGTATAAAGTCAGGCTGTAAAGAATTTCTGGCCGAGATAGTAATATTCAGTACCAGAATTCTATGGTGCCCCTCTCAGAATTATACCTATGGGCTGTTATTGTATCTAGGGGATTTAATTAAATTCAAAGTAATTCAAAGCTGACATAAAGTAATAAAAACAGTGGACTACAATTTCTTAATTTTATTTATGTACAGTCATCTGTTTAGTTTTGTTTGTGTAAACACAAACCCTAAAAATAAAAACACACTGATGATGTTGCATGTATCTAAAAGTCAATCACTAAAATTAAAGTCTTTTCCTAGTTGTTAAGGCTCCCTTGTTATGAAAAGTCTTAGTGCAACTAATCCTTTGGAACCAATGTTAATGATGGTACTTGAATTTATCTTCAGTATTAGAGGAATGGATATTGACAACTGTCATAATGACTTCACTGTTACTGATATCACTTGACTTCACAATATTTCTAGGTTATGTATCTTTTGAAAATGTCACACTGACTACAATGTTACTGAGATCACTGTTTACATCACTACTACTATAACCGGGTGTGGTACGCCAATGCTCTGCGAGTCAGTCTTGTCTAATAGAACTTAACTTCTTCGCTTCCGCCTTTTCCTTGAAGCCAGAATATAAGATGGAGAAGCCCAACACTGAGGGTCCCCACTCTTCCAACTGATGTAGGTACAGGGTGCTTGTTCAATCTTACACCGCTAGGTACAACACCAATGTTCTTCTCTGCTAACAAGCTGAGTGACAGGATACCTCTGACCTGAAATGTAGTAGGTCTTACATAGCATCGGGTTCTAAAATCCTCCTACCCAGATTGTAGATTAGTGAGGCAGTCCAGAATAAGTGATGATAACACAGGAAAGGTAGTCTCAGTCAGTGACAAATGGTTTATGCAATAATATAACAACATTACAACACATACTTTCCTAATATGTCCATGACCGACATCACCAAAACTGCATAGGCCTTATGGTGAGTGTTGAGTGTCTAAATAAGTTTTATGCAATAATATAACACAGCATTACAGCATTACAACACACACACTTTCCCAATATGTCCAAGATTGACATCATTAACTGCATAGGCCTTACGGCGAGTGTTAAGTGTATAGGCCTACTCAAACAATACATTAAATTTACAATCCTTCCTCTTTCCTGATAGTATTGTCTAGTCCAGCAATCAGAAAAGGCTTTAAAAGCTTCTAAAACTAACAACCTTCATTCCGTCCGGCCTTAGTTTAAATGTCGAACATAATTTATACCGCACAAAGCAGCTTTCCTTCTATGAATCACACAATTGGATTTTACACACACAATCACTTCCCTTAAACACTAGTAATTAATATTATACATATTATGACTTAATTCTCTTACCCACAATCTCAGATTCAACAGGCTTTTAATTAAACCCATGCAGTCTGCTTCACTGGCAATTGGCGAAGGAGCTGGGTTCTGGCGGTTCAAGAGAAATATTCCAGATTTGTTTCCCCTTTTTATTACAGGTAGCGGGCAAAAGGAAGACAAGCGATTCTATTGGCTGGCTGTGTCAGTTTATGTTTACAAAAATTTCTGTAAAAACACCCTTTCTGCCCGATCTGTCGATCATACAAAACTTCGATAATTTATTCTTCCGGTGTTTCCCAACCGATTCTTTCCATCCCGGTCTTGTTTAAACCGGCCATTTGGGCGCTACCATTTAAACATGCTAACCTTTTTCTGCCTCCCTTGTAGCGTTTGCAATCACAGTTGAAACCGGGGAAAACAGTCTTCGCTCTAAGTTATACTGCATGTAATCACTCAAAACTCCTGTGTCCATGCTTCTACAACTAAATCCATGTATCTAATGAAAGTTTACGATTCCTGTTATTTTATTGTGCTCACTGTTCCGAGGGACATAACTTATCTTTTGGCCTGAAGTCACAAGTACACATTCACGTTTGCACAGATTCCATCTAGCAATCATGCCGCCTACGGTTACTGAGACCGGTTTACAGCTCGTGCAACGATTGGTAGAAAACATTTGTTGACATATTTCGATATAGGTAGGCAAGGTAGGCTCTCGTTAATTGCCCTTAGATATTGGTTCAAGACTACGCTACAGATAGCCCCCCAATTTTTAAGCGAGAGATTTCTGTCGAGCTTCAATCTGAGACCAATAACGAGGCAATCATCCAGCAGGAATCTATTATTCCCTCTTTCCATCCTGGTTCTGATCAGATGGGTGCCTACTAAGAAAATCTGCCCCTACATTCTGAGATCCAGGGATATACTCAATCGTAAAGGAGTATGGCTGAATTAAAAGGGACCACCTCAACAATTTCGCGTTACAATGACGAGTTTGTGCGAGAAAAACCAGTGGCTGGTGATCACATTGAACCACGAAATGTCTACCATAAAGATAAGTCTGAAACTTTTTTATGGCCCAGACCAATGCCAAACATTCTCTCTCAACCGTTGAGTAATTCCTCTCAGCCTTATTTAATTTGCGGCTGGCATAAACAACTGGGAATAACTCTCCAGGCTGTGCCTGAGATCCTTGCAGTAACGTGGCACCTATCCCAATATTGCTCGCATCAGTCCTAACCACAAATTCCTGATTGATGTCTGGCAGTCTCAAAATAGGCCTACTGGTGAGTTTTTCTTTTAGCTCGGCATATGCCTTCTCACATCCCGCTGTCCACTCAACTCTGTCTGGTTTCCCTTTCTTGGTTAAATCAGTCAATGGAGCACTCAAAGTGTTAAAATCACGGATATACTTTTGATAAAATCCGCATAAGGATACAAAAGATCTCACATCCTTCTTTGTTTGCGGTCTTGGTGCTTTTTGCAACTTTTCTAAATTCTTGGGGTCAGGTGTCATGTTTCCTTGATACACTGTATGACCCAAAAATTCCAGTTCCTGGCAACCAATACAACATTTTGTGGGGCGAGCAGTCAATCCTGCCTCTCTGAGTCTGTCCAACAACCTTTCCAGAGATGATATGTGTTCCTCAAATGTCTCTGTTGCTATGAGGATATCATCCATAAAATTGAGGATAGCTGAGTTTTGTAAGGGATCTAGTAACTTCCTCATCATCCTGGAGAATACACTCGGAGCGTTTTTCAAACCAAAAGGCAATACATTAAATTGATAATGCCCCTCCGAAGTGCTAAAGGCCAATAATGGTCTGATTTCCGGCTTGACAGGAATCTGATAATACCCCTTACTCAGATCCACTTTGGAGAAATACTTTGCCTTATTCAATCTTGCGAACAGTTGATTTGTGTCAGATAATGGATCTGCCTGTGACTCTGTTATGGCATTCAGTTTTCTGTAGTCAATGCAGAGTCGATGTTCGCCGGTTGCTTTCCTCAGCAAAACTACACTAGCGCTGTAAGGCGATTCTGATTCTGAAATCATGTTTTCCTTCAACAAGTATTCTATTTCTTCTTTCAATGCCTGTGCCTTGGCGAAGGGTATAGGATAAGTTTTCATGCAGATCGGTGTTGGGTCTAAAATTTTCATGTCATATTCTAGTAAGTATGTGCGCCCCGGTTTGTCCGTTAGCACATCTGCATGGGTTTCTAGCACTTTCCTAACCTGCTCCCTCTGTCCTTTCGTCAGGTGAGTACTAATTTTCGCCTGCTCAAACGTTTCACACGGCCTCAAAGGATACTCGTATGAGGTGAGAGGTTCGCTCTTCATTTCCGTAGCAATGGCCAGTGTCATAAGATGGGCACTTTCAGATGCAGCTCGATCATAATACTTCTTGAGTAAGTTAATATGATAGACTTTCTCTTTCCCCTTCTTGTCTATTTTATAGTTGGTTCTAGACAGTTTCTCTAGAACAGTATAAGGGCCCTGCCATCCTATTTGCAGTTTGTTGTTACTGCTGGGTAAGAGAAGAAGCACCTTCTCTCCAACTGCAAGTTCTCTATCCTTAGCCCTCTTGTTGAATTAAGCAGCATGTTTCCTTCTGGCTTTACGAAGATTTTCATTGGCTAACTTCCAGCCAGTTTTAAGACGAGATGTCAACTCGTTCACATACTGATATGATGAGGTTACAGTCTCTTCTGCTTTCTCATCAGTCCATGTCCGCAGCAATGCTTCCAGTGGACCTTTTATGGGCCGGCCAAATAACAACGTTGCCGGAGCCATTCCTGTTGAACTGTGTGGGACTTCCCGGTATGCAAACAAGGCAGCCGGTAAGTAGAGATCCCAAGTATCAGGTGTCTCATGTGCCAGTTTTCTCAGGATAGAAATGAGCGTACCGTTGAACCGCTCTACCTGACCGTTCCCTTGTGCGTGATAGGGAGAACAATGAAAATGCCTGGCTTGAAAGATCCTGAATACTTCCTCAGTTAGCTTCCCCTTGAACTGAGAACCATTGTCAGTCAAGATTTGGTGGGGGAAACCTAACCTTGTGAATATTGCAAGAAGTGCCTCTACCACATGTTTAGAGTCTATTGAAGACATGGCTACTGCCTCTCCCCACATAGAACATGTGTCTACTAGAGTTAGAATGTAACTATTCCTCCTCTTGGTCCTAGTGAGAGGTCCCACAATATCCACAGCAACTCTTTCAAAAGGAGTCCCCATGATAGGCATTTCTCCTAGAGTTGCAGGTGCCGTCCAATGCTTTGGAGCTACACGTTGGCATTCTGGACAGGATTTAACATATCTTTTTATATCTTCTGTAATCCCTTCCTTTTTGTAAGGTTTCCTATCCTGAAATTGTGGGTTCCTATCCTTATTATCATATCCTGGCCTGTATTTGGTTGCATTGTCCTTTTGATCAAACTTATTATGAGTTTGGGGCTGCGTAACTCCCTCCTGTTTCCTTTTACTCCCTTGAGTCAGGGATTGAGCCATGTGGTGGCTTTCTGCATATGTGATTATGTCAGCCAACCTGTCTCTTTTGTTCTCAATTAGGAACTTCTTAGTTTCTGGGGTTATGGAATCCAATAGTTGTTCAATCAACATCATTTCCTTTAGCCCCTCGAAATCTGTGGTGAAGTTTCCTAACTTACACCACCTCAGTAAGTAAGTTTCTAATCTTTCTGAGAACTGCTGATACGTCTCTCCTGGTTGAATCTTCGCCATTCTGAAGCGCCGTCTATATGCTTCAGCATTTTGTTCATATCGAACAAGCAATGCCTGCTTCAGGGCTTCGTAATCTTCCTGATCCTTTTTTGGCAATTTCAAAAAGACATCGTACGCAATTCCCTGCAAACCTTGCGATAACTTCAGACTCCACTTTTCCTTTTCTAGACCATAAGTAGTCGCTAATCTCTCATATCTGTCTAGATAAGCCTCGATTGCGTCAACTTTGTCCACAAATGGATCCAGATGAAAATTCATGGCTCCATTTGAGGTGCTCTGGCTGGGGCCGTTGTCCAAATGAGGTGAACTACTACCATTGTGGTTGGTAGTTGCCTGAAGTTCAAGCTCTTTTAATCTTAGCTCATGGTCTCTCTCTGCTTGAATCCTTCTTTCCTCAGCCTCTCTCTCTGCTTGAATCCTTCTTTCATCAGCCTCTCTCTCTGCTTGAATCCTTCTTTCCTCAGCCTCTCTCTCTGCTTGAACCCTTCTTTCCTCAGCCTCCAATTGCAGTTTCTTATTCTCTTTCTCAGATTCCGCTTGCCGTGCTAACTGCTTATCTTCCCTTTCTGTGAATTTATCGCATTCAGTCGTAACATACTGGATCAGAAGATCACCAGTCATCCCAAGCTCTTTCCCCACTTGCAGTGTTGCTGACCTGAACTTTACTAAATCTGCCATGGCAATGTTGTAATTTAGTTGCAACCAATACAAAGTAAAAAAAAATTTTTGCCAAAATAATTAGTCACTTAATCAAATTAATTTCTTAATTAATTAATTAATGACTGATTTCGCGTCACATGTACCACACCTTAATTTGTACTCAATGGTACTCAAAATCTATTTCTAATCCTGCCCTACCAAAATTTTACTATCAAAAATTTCCCACTTGACAGCACTAAAAGGTAACAGCAGGCTCAGAATATACAGGAACAATCCCGGACGAGCCCCCAGTGTCGCGAGAGGTTCCTTAATTATGTAGTATAAGACAACAAGGTGTATCAGGTGATACTAGGATAGTTGCCAGAGAAGAGTCTGGTCTTAAAAGAAATACCCCATTCTCAGAAAAGAGCAATGGTGTATAGAGTTCATAGGTATAAAGTCAGGCTGTAAAGAATTTCTGGCCGAGATAGTAATATTCAGTACTAGAATTCTATGGTGCCCCTCTCAGAATTATACCTATGGGCTGTTATTGTATCTAGGGGATTTAATTAAATTCAAAGTAATTCAAAGCTGACATAAAGTAATAAAAACAGTGGACTACAATTTCTTAATTTTATTTATGTACAGTCATCTGTTTAGTTTTGTTTGTGTAAACACAAACCCTAAAAATAAAAACACACTGATGATGTTGCATGTATCTAAAAGTCAATCACTAAAATTAAAGTCTTTTCCTAGTTGTTAAGGCTCCCTTGTTATGAAAAGTCTTAGTGCAACTAATCCTTTGGAACCAATGTTAATGATGGTACTTGAATTTATCTTCAGTATTAGAGGAATGGATATTGACAACTGTCATAATGACTTCACTGTTACTGATATCACTTGACTTCACAATATTTCTAGGTTATGTATCTTTTGAAAATGTCACACTGACTACAATGTTACTGAGATCACTGTTTACATCACTACTACTATAACCGGGTGTGGTACGCCAATGCTCTGCGAGTCAGTCTTGTCTAATAGAACTTAACTTCTTCGCTTCCGCCTTTTCCTTGAAGCCAGAATATAAGATGGAGAAGCCCAACACTGAGGGTCCCCACTCTTCCAACTGATGTAGGTACAGGGTGCTTGTTCAATCTTACACCGCTAGGTACAACACCAATGTTCTTCTCTGCTAACAAGATGAGTGACAGGATACCTCTGACCTGAAATGTAGTAGGTCTTACATAGCATCGGGTTCTAAAATCCTCCTACCCAGATTGTAGATTAGTGAGGCAGTTCAGAATAAGTGATGATAACACAGGAAAGGTAGACTCAGTCAGTGACAAATGGTTTATGCAATAATATAACAACATTACAACACATACTTTCCTAATATGTCCATGACCGACATCACCAAAACTGCATAGGCCTTATGGTGAGTGTTGAGTGTCTAAATAAGTTTTATGCAATAATATAACACAGCATTACAGCATTACAACACACACACTTTCCCAATATGTCCAAGATTGACATCATTAACTGCATAGGCCTTACGGCGAGTGTTAAGTGTATAGGCCTACTCAAACAATACATTAAATTTACAATCTTTCCTCTTTCCTGATAGTATTGTCTAGTCCAGCAATCAGAAAAGGCTTTAAAAGCTTCTAAAACTAACAACCTTCATTCCGTCCGGCCTTAGTTTAAATGTCGAACATAATTTATACCGCACAAAGCAGCTTTCCTTCTATGAATCACACAATGAGATTTTACACACACAATCACTTCCCTTAAACACTAGTAATTAATATTATACATATTATGACTTAATTCTCTTACCCACAATCTCAGATTCAACAGGCTTTTAATTAAACCCATGCAGTCTGCTTCACTGGCAATTGGCGAAGGAGCTGGGTTCTGGCGGTTCAAGAGAAATATTCCAGATTTGTTTCCCCTTCTTATTACAGGTAGCGGGCAAAAGGAAGACAAGCGATTCTATTGGCTGGCTGGGTCAGTTTATGTTTACAAAAATTTCTGTAAAAACACCCTTTGTCGATCATACAAAACTTCGATAATTTATTCTTCCGGTGTTTCCCAACCGATTCTTTCCATCCCGGTCTTGTTTAAACCGGCCATTTGGGCGCTACCATTTAAACATGCTAACCTTTTTCTGCCTCCCTTGTAGCGTTTGCAATCACAGTTGAAACCGGGGAAAACAGTCTTCGCTCTAAGTTATACTGCATGTAATCACTCAAAACTCCTGTGTCCATGCTTCTACAACTAAATCCATGTATCTAATGAAAGTTTACGATTCCTGTTATTTTATTGTGCTCACTGTTCCGAGGGACATAACTTATCTTTTGGCCTGAAGTCACAAGTACACATTCACGTTTGCACAGATTCCATCTAGCAATCCTGCCGCCTACGGTTACTGAGACCGGTTTACAGCTCGTGCAGCGATTGGTAGAAAACATTTGTTGACATATTTCGATATAGGTAGGCAAGGTAGGCTCTCGTTAATTGCCCTTAGATATTGGTTCAGGACTACGCTACACATATTCAATAATACATGCATAATAAGAATATAATGGTGATATACATGTTTTCTTTCTTACCGCATCGGAGAAATATTAACACTAATAAGTTTGATTTGCGATAAATATGGTCAAATCTAGGTCGCTTGCTGGTGCAGATCAGCAAAGTCAAAATAGTACTATTATCTTGCTTGTAAAACAACTTTAGTGTAGTAAATCTCTTTCATAAGTGGCCCCGAACACTAACTACCAATTAGCTTTATTCCTCCGTTAGTATATTGGTCTCCAGCCAATCAGGGACTGTTTGGCTTCTAGCGTCGTTTTATTCAAAATTGAACTCAATTTTCACATCTTGGACTAACTTCCCCTCTATCCCCACTACAGGGCAAACTGAGAAAGATTCAAGTCTGTTCGTCCATCTGTCTTCGTTAATATCTCAGTTATATCCTACAAGTTTATAATTCTGACAAGTAATTAGTGATCCTGTTGATGTCTGTCACACAGTGGTTGTATTTTTATGCTATTATTTATTATATTCACTATTATCGTTTTTATTTTTCATTTCATCATAATTTACTTTTTCCTTCTACACTTATTCAAAAAACATATTTTATTATTTTTGGGATCTTCTACAGCAAGATAATATATCACACTAAGTAATATGTTAGGTATAATAACCAAATATTATCATTTTAATCGTCCCTTATTCTTTATTTCCATCTATCGTTCAATTGTGACAGTTAGTTTCACTTTCGAAATGCAGACTCTGGCGACCGGGTGATACAGGATCAAACCCGGGTGACGGCATTTGAGGATTTTTCGTCGACCGGGATTTGGACTGGATTAACTCGAGACCTGGCGAGGACATTTGAAGGAGTGTCGTCGACCAGGGACTGGTGGCTCCTGAGCCGACCCAGCTGCAATGGGTACCTCCGAAATCGGAGAGTATTTGCCTGAATGGCGAGGGACACCTGTCTCTGTACAAGAAATAAAGGGATACTCACGTAAAAATCAATGTCAGGTTAGACATAAATAATAACCTGAGATTTCGCCTCGAGTATTACCGGGCGTACGAAAAAAAAAATGCAGACGATAGTTTAAACGGACTCCATACATTCCCCCTTTCCAGTTTTTCTCTCTCTCACTTTTTCTAAGAAAACTACAGCGTACGATAGCAGATATTCAATTATGCCCTAACGACGGTAACCAAGGCCTGTAGTCTATTTTTCAAACACTAACCTATCCCTCGCGTGTAGTGTTTCAAATGAATTCTGTAACGTCGCATTGTCGCATGCGATTCAAAAACCAACGCTTGTCAAGGCTTTCATTCATCCCTTATCTCTCCCTCCTACGTTTTCTTCTCTCACTCTGACTGAAACGAACACTTAGCTGTCTGCAAAACGGCGTTTAGGTAATATTTAATGCTTTGCGTTACTTGTAAGTCTCAAGGACGAAACCAGGAAAGCGTGTAATATTTGACAGCGGGGTTATTGTTTAAGCATTACCACGGTATACAATGCAGCGCTTTACTAGCGTAGGGGACGCAGATAGGCAACCACACACGGGCGGGTTTATTTATTTTCATAGGAGTAAAATCTTACTGAATTTAGCGATTGTCTCACAGATGTCGCTACACTGGGTTTACCTTTGTGAATGGTTAGGCAAATCAGAGCAGGTGATGTTGTTTTGAAAAGGTGATGGGTGGAGAGCGGGCACTTAACAGCTGACCATTATTGCCTCTTCTCGTTCCATCTTGGTCTACCCTGTTCATCCTGAAAATTGGTTATAATTGGGGTATTTAGTGTCATTTTAATTACTAATTTTGTATTAAATTTGAATAACTATTGTTTTTTGCAGTTGCTGGTTTTAATTTATATTTGTATTTGTAATTTTATTTTCAGTTTTGTATTGTATATAGATAACTATTGTCCGTTGCACTTGGTTCTAATTTGTATTAGTATTTGTTCTTTTTGAGTTAGAAAACAATGACCTGCTAATACTAAATGATGGAACTGCAACTATAATTAATCCACAAGCTAATTGGGCAGACTCGGCAATAGACATAAGTATAGCAACTAACAACCTAGCGAATGTAAATTGGAAAGTGTTGCAAGACACAAACTCAGATCATCTGCCCATTGTAATAACCATGCATGAAAACGTCATTCCAAACCCAGGACCAGAGAAACCGACTTTTAACTATAAAAAGCAAACTGGGAGGCCTTCCAATCAGAGCTCGAGGTGATGGAATATAAAGACATGGAATCAGATGATACTGACTTGTGGGCAGAAACACTAACCAATGAAATTCTTAAAATAGCAATAAAATATATACCAAATAAAAATATGCCACAGCCCCTTAAACCAATAAATAACATTTATTAAAAAAAAAGAAAAACTCAGTGGAATAAAGAACCAGTTGCCTGGTGGAATAAAAGCTGTGCAGAAATTCATGAGAGAAGAAAAAGAGCCTTACAAAAATAAAGAAATAACAGAACAGAAGAAAACTATGATGAGTATACACATATTAGTAATGAATCTAACAGAATAATACTCAAAGCTAAAGAAACCAACTGGAAAGAGTTTTGTCAATCACTTAGTCCTAGCACACAGATTAAATAAGTATGGAAAAAAACTTAAGGCAATCAAAGGGAACGATAAGAAAACAATAAAGCCAACAATCAAACTACCAAAGAGAGCAGAAACAGATAAAGAAGAAGCTAATGCCTTTGCTAAGTATTTCTATATAGTCAGTGCAAAAAGTAGTCTTGGACAGGAAGAAAATGAGAGAAGAGAAAGACTTAGGATACAGTTTTCAAAAGAACTACCAGACCAGATAGATGAAACAAACTATTTAGATGCTGATATAACAGAGGAAGAAGTAATTAGTGCAATAAATGAGAAATCTAATACTGCCTCAGGGCATGATATACTTAGTTATGAAAGTACCAAAAAAACTATAAACATAATAACTTCCTTTTATAACAAAATCTGGAGCTTAGGAAAGATACCAAAAGCATGGAAAGTAGCTACGATAGTACCCATCCTAAAACCCAATAATGAAGCCCATGATGTAATTTCATATAGGGCTATCTCCTTAACATCACAGCTAGGCAAAATACTGGAAACTGTTTTTAACAAAAGAGTTAAATTCTATCTGGAAAAAAATCAGTTATATAGCCCAACCCAGTCAGGGTTTAGAGCAGACAGAAGTACAGTAGACCAGCTTGTAAGATTAGAACACGATGTAAAGCTATGGTCCAAGAGGAAAGAGAAAACACTGGCAGTATTTTTGGATGTCGCTAGAGCATATGGTGAATGCTGGAGAGATGGAGCTCTTTACAAAATGAAAAAGATTGGCATTACTGGTAAAACCTATAAGTATCTAGAAAACTTTGTACAGGACATGTATTTTGCTGTACAGGTGAACAATGATAAGTCAGAAATATATGAACAACAGAATGAGATTCCTCAGTGATCAGTGATTTCACCTTCAATTTTCGTTATAGCTGTAAATGATTTAGCAGATGAATATAACGATATTAAGAATGCATTATCACAATTTGCAGATGACTGTGCCATTTGGCGATCTGGAAAAAATGTGGACCATGTTTACCAAAAACTTCAAAACAAACAGACAAAGTTTCAGAGTGGATGAAAAGTTATGGGCTTCCAAATTAATGTAAACAAAAGCAATATATATATTGTCAGATGAAGATAACTAGAGACATAAATAAAGGGCATGAAGAGACATGGAAAGACCTTGAACTGATGGCACAGGAAGGAAGACATGGCGTAAGTTTGTTGAAGCCCTATGCTCCTGGAGGAGCTGAAGGGTGAATGCATGTCGGAGCCACCCGTAGATAAACTGACGGAAGACAAGGGGACACCACCATCGTTTCATCCCGTATAAAGTCACGAAACGCCATCAGCTAAGATTAGAAACGAAGATTGCTTGAGAAGAGCTAACAAAGAGAGAAAAATAATCACAGAGATAAGAATACAGTGAACCCTTAGTGGTCGTGTCATCGTAGAAGAAACACATAAAGGACACCGGGAAAAGATAAAGTAGAGGAAAAGAGAAATGGGAAAGAAAAGTAGAGGATTACAGAGAGAATAGATGTTGGATATCTTCAAACTAAAGCATGGGAATGCGTCAGAAATAGAACAGCATTAAACATCGAGAATTGTGGAAGGACATAGTCGCCTACGACTCGAGCAACGGCACTTTATTTGTTCGGCTGCTAACAAACTTAGCTATGTAATGTCGTTCGCTGTGATTGGAGAACAATGATGATGCTACTGATACCTAAGGAGCCTACTTTATGTCATATAGTTGGCGGTCTCGTTACTAAAGATATTAGGTTTTCATGGAATCCAGTAACTTTGTCGCGCAAGGTAAGTGCTCTAACCTTTTAGCTAATCGGACGCACTGTGGGCACGTAGTAAGTGCAAAATAAGACTCAACTATAACGCGCAATGACAAACATTAGAATCAATAGAGACGAAAACAAGATGCCATGAAGGACACAGTACTGGTAAGGTTGCGGAAACGCCCAAACTGAACATCAAAATTCAGACATGGCTTAGCAAGAAAATGGATAGTAAACTGTTTCGCCTCTGTTCAAAGTTTAGTCGTCATTATTTCATTTACCTCCCAGTAGGGCACAGTCAAAGGTAAACGGAGAAGAGGAAGGCAAAGAAAATCCTGGGCTGATAACATCAAAGAATGGGCAGGACACGGTTTTTCCACACTTGTACGCATTGCTGAGGACAGAGAGCAGTGGAGGACCCTGTCTGCTGATGCTTCCACCATGGCACCCCTACGACCCATGACGGGTTACGGGTTGAGATGAGATGATGATGAGAGGGCACAGAACTTCCTCTCATGTTGATCTCCTTCCAGGAAGCCTGCATGGGAGGATTCATAAATTCTTGCATCGGTGTTGAGAGCTGCGCACGATGATTGCAAGATTTCGGTTTACCCGATGGGGCTTTACTTGAATTATTGTTGCGCGGTTTTACGTAAAATGTTAGATGCGTTGTGAAGGGAATGACGCCAAGGATGGAGTGTTACCCCAGAGAGAGGGAGACATTAGTCGGGCTGTGGCAAGCCAATGTGTCTTCTATTTATTCTAATTAGCATCATTCTTCAAATATTTGATTTTGACACAAGTGTATTTATCTAAGGTAACAATCACCAAATGTTGGATATTGACACAAGTATAATGTCCAAAGTAACAATCACTAAATGTTGGATTTTTACACAAGTATAATGTCAAAGGTAACAAGGGTCAAATGCGGGATTTTGACACAAGTACAATGTTTAGGGTAACAAGCACAAAATGTTGGATTTTGACACAAGTATAATGTCCAAGGTAACAATCAACAAATGCGGGATTTTGATTCAAGTGTAATGTCCAAGGTAACAATCATTAAATGCGGGACTTTGACACAATTATAATGTCCAAGGTAACTATTGTCGCGAAATCCCTCGCCCGACCTCTTCTTTCTCTCTCTCTCTCTCTCTCTCTCTCTCTCTCTCTCTCTCTCTCTCTCTCTCTCTCTCTCTCTCTCTCTCTTGTTTTCTAATGCTCCAGGAATGACCCAAGATACAGGGGATTTTCCAGTTCATTGTCGAATGGCCCATCAGCGGGGAATACCGGCAAGTGACCGGGGTGAACTCCGCCCAACGAATGGCCCATCAGCGGGGAATACCGGCAAGTGACCGGGGTGAACTCCGCCCAATGACCCAAATAGTTGGGGATCTCCACTTGACCGGGTGAAGACCACAGTAGCCGGGGATTTCCATGTGACCAGTAGTTTAGGGATTCCCGACTTAGCTGAGGTCAGCGACCACTGTTAACGGTATATATGGAAGATTATAGCGGATATATTTTTACTCACATTTTGCAAGCCCCGGCGGAAACTTCTAGCATAATCTGTCAGACCAGGGGACGAAAGAATTGCTTATATAGTATATGCCGTCTTTTGAGCCAAATTCAATCTTGGAATCAAAGCGGGTGAGCTAATAAATGCATTATCTTCTTATATGCAATTATTTGTATTGAATGTTTGAACTGCTTTCCATTATTATTTCATTATATGCAATTAACATTAGTTAATGTTTGCACTGCTTTTCAGGCAATTTCATACTTTCATGTAATGGTTGTATATATATTAGGGAATCCATATATTTACTGGTATATGATTCGTTGTATGCCTTTTTGTATGCTTTTAATGTTCTTCAGGTTGTTTCACAGAATTCATTTGCACTACCCTGCACGCCTCTATTATCTAAGGGATATATATTTGTTATCGCATTCATGTATTCAATGTTGTATATGCCTATGCCCCTACCCTATTAATATCATATGTTTGCAGCTCGAAGAATGACGCTCAACATTGGTCCATGTCATTTATATACTAATATGATTGATATCTGAGCCTGGTTTATGGACCACACTCAGGACAAATTAATGCCTCTAACCAGAGAGCTAAATAGATTGTTCCTTTGTGTATCTCCTAGCTCCCTGGTGGTGACGAAAGCAGGTGAAACTCGCAGTCGTGTAGTGAAACCTTGCAGAACTTGCTATGAACTATTCCAGCAACTTGGCCGGGGGAAGAAAACTTGCGGTGATATTGTGACGTCATACAGCAGCAACATCATACATGATAAGTGCATTTTTTAGAACGGACCAAACACTAAACGATCTTAGGTCATACCAGTCAATGATTAAAATTAGGACATAAACCTCAGCTATCGTGAAAGGGTACCCTAATAATAAACATAACTTTTGTGTGGACTATTTTTATCTCCATTTACCCAGTGCTGTATACATATAAATATTTATATTGTTCTCTTTCGTTTATCTGTAACCAATTTAGCTTGGTCTAATATATATAAATTCATAGAAACGAATTTCACTGTTGTTTCTTTCTTTTCACTATATGTTCTGTATTGCTTGGTAGTTAACTGTTTTTGTTAATCATTATCTTAATTACCAGCTGGGGGTCTCATGAGCCATATCAGTACCTCAGGGGAAGTGTGGCTGAAGACCTAACATACTCTCAGGATCCTTGATGGGATTTGCTTTTTTGCTTAACTGAGAAGAGTTTAAATTTCAGTCTCCTGAAACATTTCTTCTTACAAGTGTCGGACTATCACTTACAGCGAGCCACAAGACACTGTGGAAGGGATTGGTACTCTCTTTTATTTCTTCTATCTATCCTTTCTTCTACCCTGTCGCCACAAACTGGACTGCTCGTTCCGGGATGAACTCATAGCATCTGTATGTTCCCTAGACTACAATTAATGTATTGCTAATATACATTTTACTTTTGGGTAACAAACTTGGGTTAATAGTTTGGTTATCAAGTAATCTTATACAGCTTCCCAGTACACTTTGCACGTAACTGGTTTGATCTTATATGCAGTATATTGCACAGATAGAATAGTACACAAAACATAACTGGTGACTGATCTTCTAGTGTATGGTCCAATTTATTAGTTAAGTTTGTATACAAGAGTTTACTGAGCTACTTAACTAAGAGCTATCCTATTGGTTGAAATTGTTGTTGTTGCTAAATTTTGTTTTATTGTTGTGGCAGTAATATACTATATTATTAATATTAGACAGTATTACTTTTACATGTATTGGTTTGTAAGTAGGTTTATTCAAGCTCATTCGACTTGATCCAATATTGCAATGGCAGAAACAGCAAAAGTAAGAGCTTTGTTAATTGAGAGTGGAAAAGAGGCGGGGCTTGCAGGAAAAGAGCTTGCAGACTATGTATCCTTAGAGATGAAGAGCATCAGAGAGGCAGAAGCAGAGAGGGACAGGGAAATCAGAGTGGCGGAAGCGGAGAAGGACCGTGAAATCAGAGCGGCAGAAGCGGAGAAGGATCGTGAAATCAGAGCGGCAGAAGTGGAGAAGGATCGTGAAATCATTGCGGCAGACGAGAAGGAGAAGAAACTACAACATGCCCTGAAAATTAAGGAACTGGATGTGGAACTACTCTCAAAAAGCAAGGAAGCTGGGAGCAATTCCGAAACTTCATCTTCTCCACCCTCGCCCCTTCAATCTGATAGTGCATCAGCTGTCCCTACACCAGACCTGGGTCCGATGGCCTTCCCTCTGGAGCCATTTTTGGAGGGAAAGGATACCATGGACAGCTTTCTGGACCGTTTCGAGAGGTTTGCTTCTTCATTCGGGCTGGATCGTAAGAGGTGGAATCTGAAACTCTCGCAAGGACTCAGGGGTGCTGGCTATGATGTGTTCTTAAAACTGGCTCCACATGAACAAGAGGACTATGATTGTCTGAAGAAAGCCCTCTTAGCTCGGTATGAATTGAATGCTGAAGCTTACCGGAAACGTTTCAGAAATTTCCGTAAGGAAAATGGAGAATCGTACACCCAGTATGCTGCTCGCCTGGAAGCTTATTTGCAGAAATGGCTCACTCTCGCGTCATTTGAGAAATCTTACGAAGGACTGCAAGAATTAATACTAATGGAGCAACTGAAAGAAATGATGAGCCCTGAGATGAGACGATTTCTGGTAGAAAACGGGGCAGAAAGGTTAAATACCATAGTTACCTTATCTGAACGCTTTCAGAATGCACAGGCTGAGACTCTGACCTCCAGACGGAGATATACAGACTACCCGGCTCGGCAGACTGCGCCTAACAGCTCCAATAATATTACAAACTCAAAGCCACCCTACATGAAAACTCACCATGACAGACCCAACAATGGACAAACCCACAAGAACACGGAAAGGAAAACTTCCTATACAGCAAACACAGAGAGGGATGTGTGCCAACACTGCCGGTCGCCTAAACATAGTTCTCGTGATTGTAAGCGCCGACCCCTCCCCATGAATGCAGCTTGCATAACAACCAGACCTCACAGCCCTGAGCCCTCGAAGGATGACATAGATTCCTCGAAGCGACCAGCTGTCATTGAATCTGTTATGGTTAATGGGGAGAGAGCTCTCTGTTTGTATGACACTGGATTATCTTTTGACGCAATCGTCGCAGCTTCTCTTGTTAATTCTGACCAAATTACAGAGGAGACGATTGAAATGCAAGGACCCACCAAATCTGGTGCGCCCATGATTCTACCAGTGTGCAAGATTCAGGTTCAATCGCGGTATGTGACTGGAGAAATCAGAGCCGCTGTTCTAAAGGATCCCATCTACCCTCTGATTTTGGGCTGTAGATATGTGTTCCTAGGAGAACCAGCCCGGCCTCTGTCAGTTGCGGCCGTACAGACCAGGGATCAATACAGGCAGAACCCTGAGTCTGGAACCCCGACCAACATCTTCCCAGAAAAGTTGAAGAAGGCACAAACAGCGGATAGCACTTTGTCGCCTTGTTTTAAAAAACTTCCTAAGTCTTATACCCCGCCTCTCAAGGGAGAGATTTATAAGAAGAATGGTCTGTTGTACCGCAGAGCAGGCAAAGGAGCGAGCGAACACTCACAGCTGATTGTCCCCTCATCCTATAGGACCCAAATATTAGAAATGGGCCATGCCTTACCTTTCAGCGGACACATGGGAATTGGAGCAACCATGCAGCGCATTTCTTGCCACTACTATTGGCCAGGAATGAACGCAGACATAAAACGGTATGTTCAGTCATGCGCACAGTGCCAAAAGGTGGCTCCTAAGCACTGGGTAGCTCCCGTAACCTTAGGAGAAATGCCTGTAACAGGTACCCCGTTCGAAAGGGTGGCAGTCGACATTGTTGGGCCCCTGATTAGGACAAAGAAAAAGAATAGCTACATCTTGACGTTGGTCGACACATGCTCCATGTGGGCAGAAGCAGTCGCAATGCCTTCGTGCGACTCAACTCATGTAGCGGAAGCCCTCCTTACTATATTTACGAGGTTGGGGTTCCCTCTTCAGATCCTGACGGATAATGGATCACAATTTCGGGGGAAATTAATGGAAGAAGTGTTTCGGATTTTCCAAACGCGACACATTCATACCTCTTCATATCACCCCCAGAGCAACGGCCAAGTAGAACGGTTCAATGGAACCTTAATTTCCATACTGCGAAAGCTGGAGCAGGAGAATCCAAGTTCATGGGATTCCTACCTGCCAGCGGCACTGTTCGCCTACAGAGAGGTACCTCATCACTCGACAGGAATTCCACCAGCAACACTGCTGTTTGGGCGCCCAATCAAAGGTCCTCTAGAGGCACTTCTGAGATCCTGGACAGACGATAAAGCGGATGACACAGTCATTACCGCGTCACATTATGTTGAAGAATTGAAGCAACGCCTCCAAACAGGTTGGAAGTTGGCCACTGCAAATTTGCGCAAAGCCCGTCAGAAACATGCGCAATATTATAACAGAACAGCTAAGGATCGAGAACTGAACACTGAGGATAAAGTTTTATTGCTCTTGCCAAGCAGCCATAATAAACTTCAGATTGGTTGGAGAGGACCCTATGCTGTTGTCGAGAAAATCTCCCGCACCAACTACAAGATAGCAATTAAGGGTAAACAGAAAATTTACCACATCAATCTGCTGAAAAAGTACAACGAACGCGCATCAGTAGAGCCAGCTCATTTGATGGCCCTTGCAGTAGCCAGTGAAGTAGAGGATGAACCCAGTGTAGCAGTCGAATACCCTATGTCCTTGAGTGAGACTCAGGCCGATGTGCAAATAAGTTCCACTCTAACCCTGGAACAGCAGGAGCAGGTACAAACAATGTGGAAAAGTATGCAGAAGTTCTCACGGACAGGCCAGGCCTAACCAGTTTAGTAGAGTTTGATATGAAGTTGACAGATGCAATGCCAGTCCGTGTGAAAAATTACCCTATACCCTATGCCAAGGCGGATGCATTGAGAGAAGAAATAGAAAAATTGCTCAGTGCAGGCATTATTTCTCCATCCGAATCACCATATAGTGCTAGTGTTGTGCTCCTTCGGAAGCCTACTGGAGAGCATAGATTGTGTATTGACTATAGGAGACTGAATGCAGTGTCGGAGTACCAGGCTGAACCTCTGCCGGATCAAAACTCACTGTTCACTAAGCTTAATACAGCTCGTTATTTCTCGAAAATCGACCTTAGCAAGGGATACTACCAAATTCCTGTGAAGAAAGAGATCCGACCACTGCTGGCATTCAGCACCCCGGAAGGACACTTTGAATTTAATGTCCTCCCCTTCGGATTACATAATGCGCCTAGCGCATTCACGAGAATGATGAGAAAACTTCTCGCACCCCTTCATAACACTGCTATTACAAACTTCATGGACGATATCCTCATCGCCACTGACACCTTTGAGGAACACCTGAAGGCAATAGAGAAGCTACTCCGAAGGCTTAAGGAGACAGGTTTAACCGCTCGCCCAACTAAATGCCAGATAGGTTTTGACCAACTGGGGTTTCTCGGACACACCATTTCACAAGGATACATGTTCCCAGAGGAACGTAATGTAGACAAACTGCGCAATGCACCTCGCCCTATTACTAAAAAGGATGTCAGATCGTTCGTCGCATTATGTGGATTTTACCAACGCTACATTAAGGATTTCAACACTATAAGCGCCCCACTGACAAACCTTACGAAAAAGAATACTCCGGAAAAGGTGATCTGGACCGCTGAGTGTGAGAATGCTTATAGTACCCTCAAGGAAAAACTCACAGAGAAACCTATTCTGCACCTACCAAACTTAAGCCAACCATTCATACTACGCACCGATGCTAATCAGATTGGGATTGGGGCCACCCTGCTACAACCTGGGGAAGACAATGCGTCTACATTATTCCCCATAGCTTTCACAAGCCGAAAATTGAATGCTGCAGAAAGAAATTACTCCACTATTGAACGGAAATGCCTAGCTTTGGTATGGGGGATTCAGAAATATCAACCATACTTATATGGAAAGCCCTTCACCGTTCAATGCGACCACCAACCATTGATGTTCTTAGCAGCTTCCAAAAACCTGAATTCAAGGCTCATGAGGTGGTCGATGTTAATGCAACCATATAACTTCAAGGTTGAATATATACCTGGGAAACTCAATGTCGGAGCAGACTTTCTCAGCCGTCACCCGTCCAGTGGGGAAGAACAGGCAAGTAATCAGCGACCCAAGAATCCTAACCTCTCTAAAAACTTCCAGGATGATGGGGGAAATCAAACTAGGACGGAGAGGGATCGAGAAGAAGTCAGTCAAAACTAGTTCACCTTACGATAAACTTTCACAGGGGGCTATTGTCGCGAAATCCCTCGCCAACCTCTTCTTTCTCTCTCTCTCTCTCTCTCTCTCTCTCTCTCTCTCTCTCTCTCTCTCTCTCTCTCTTGTTTTCTAATGCTCCAGGAATGACCCAAGATACCGGGGATATTCCAGTTCATTGTCGAATGGCCCATCAGCGGGGAATACCGGCAAGTGACCGGGGTGAACTCCGCCCAACGAATGGCCCATCAGCGGGGAATACCGGCAAGTGACCGGGGTGAACTCCGCCCAATGACCCAAATAGTTGGGGATCTCCACTTGACCGGGTGAAGACCACAGTAGCCGGGGATTTCCAGGTGACCAGGAGTTTAGGGATTCCCGACTTAGCTGAGGTCAGCGACCACTGTTAACGGTATATATGGAAGATAATAGCGGATATATTTTTACTCACATTTTGCAAGCCCCGGCGGAAACTTCTAGCATAATCTGTCAGACCAGGGGACGAAAGAATTGCTTATATAGTATATGCCGTCTTTTGAGCCAAACTCAATCTTGGAATCAAAGCGGGTGAGCTAATAAATGCATTATCTTCTTATATGCAATTATTTGTATTGAATGTTTGAACTGCTTTCCATTATTATTTCATTATATGCAATTAACATTAGTTAATGTTTGCACTGCTTTTCAGGCAATTTCATACGTTCATGTAATGGTTGTATATATATTAGGGAATCCATATATTTACTGGTATATGATTTGTTGTATGCCTTTTTGTATGCTTTTAACGTCATTCAGGTTGTTTCACAGAATTCATTTGCACTACCCTGCACGCCTCTATTATCTAAGGGATATATATTTGTTATCGCATTCATGTATTCAATGTTGTATATGCCTATGCCCCTACCCTTTTAATATCATATGTTTGCAGCTCGAAGAATGACGCTCAACATTGGTCCATACTAATATGATTGATATCTGAGCCTGGTTTATGGACCACACTCAGGACAAATTAATGCCTCTAACCAGAGAGCTAAATAGATTGTTCCTTTGTGTATCTCCTAGCTCCCTGGTGGTGACGAAAGCAGGTGAAACTCGCAGTCGTGTAGTGAAACCTTGCAGAACTTGCTATGAACTATTCGAGCAACTTGGCCGGGGGAAGAAAACTTGCGGTGATATTGTGACGTCATACAGCAGCAACATCATAATGATAAGTGCATTTTTAGAACGGACCAAACACTAAACGATCTTAGGTCATACCAGTCAATGATTAAAATTAGGACATAAACCTCAGCCATCGTGAAAGGGTACCCTAATAATAAACATAACTTTTGTGTGGACTATTTTTATCTCCATTTACCCAGTGCTGTATACATATAAATATTTATATTGTTCTCTTTCGTTTATCTGTAACCAATTTAGCTTGGTCTAATATATATAAATTCATAGAAACGTATTTCACTGTAGTTTCTTTCTTTTCACTATATGTTCTGTATTGCTTGGTAGTTAACTGTTTTTGTTAATCATTATCTTAATTACCAGCTGGGGGTCTCATGAGCCATATCAGTACCTCAGGGGAAGTGTGGCTGAAGACCTAACATACTCTCAGGATCCTTGATGGGATTTGCTTTTTTGCTTAACTGAGAAGAGTTTAAATTTCAGTCTCCTGAAACATTTCTTCTTACAAGTGTCGGACTATCACTTACAGCGAGCCACAAGACACTGTGGAAGGGATTGGTACTCTCTTTTATTTCTTCTATCTATCCTTTCTTCTACCCTGTCGCCACAACAATCAATCACTAAATGCGGGATTTTGACACAAGCATAATGTTCAAGATAAAATTTACGAATTGTTGGATTTTGGCACAAGTATAATGTCCAAGGTAAAAATCCCTAAATGCGGGATTTTGACACAAGTATAATGTCCAAGCGAAAATAAGGATCTTCAACTCAAATGTGAAGTCAGTCCTATTGTATGGCTCTGAGGCATGGAGAACAACAAAAACAACAACCCAAAAGCTACAGACGTTTATAAAGGGCCGCTTGCGTAGAATCTTCTTCTTCTTCTTTGATCCTTAGCCATCGACCGTCAAAGCAGTCAGTGGCAACAACAAAATGATTCCACTTTGCTCGGTCGGTGGCCATCCTTCGTACAGTGCCCCAACTCTGGTTCATTCTTTGCATCTCAGCCTCCACAGTCCTCCGCCAGGTTGGTTTTGGTCGGCCTCTCATTTCTGCCGTGACCTGTTTTAGTTTACCCGTCTCATTCATTGTCCTGACATTCCAAAATCCTATTCTTGTATCATGTTTTGCGGTCAGGACGTCCGTTCTCATGTCAGTGGCTTCCTTTCGGCTTTCACCACTGACAGTCATACGAGCCTCAGACTCCGGATGTCCGTCTCGCAGCAAAGTTTGTTTATTCGTTGTTGTTTCCGTAACTTCAATTTTTTTTTTTTAACATTGACAGTGGTGTCAGCCCTATGCTAAAACTCCCAACCTGGAGGACCAGGGTGTCTGCTTTCGTCTGACCCTTGCCCGCGCAAACCTGTCCAGCTTGGTAGAACCTTCCAGGACTAAAACTCCCGCTGGCATAGCTCTGAGGGTAATCAGGGTACGCAAGCCGCCACACCGCGACAAGGTATTGACACCGTTGATGGCAGCTTCTATTCTCAGCTTGCGTAGAATTGAAGGACTGAAATGGTATGACAAAGTCACAAATGTGGAATTGATGACAAGAACCAGACACGTGCCAGTGGAACAAGAGTTGAGAAGAAGACGCTGGCGATGGATAGGACATTTATTGAGGAAACCTGTTGATAGCATAACAAGGCAGTCCTATTCTGGAATCCACATGGAAGGAGAGGCAGAGGTAGACGAAAAAACACATGGAGAAGAGAACTGGAAACAGAGGTGAAAATGATGAGAAAAACGTGGAAAGAACTTGAGCGGATGGCACAGGACAGGAATACTTGGCATGTGTTTGTTGAAGGCCTATGTTCCTTGGGGAGCTAAAGGGTGTTGAATAATGTCCAAAGTAACAATCACCAAATGTTGGATTTTTACACAAGTATAATTGTCCAAGATAAGTGTGTTAAAGTGGGATGATATAAATATTTATAGGGGACTTAGTGTACTGACTGAGATCAGCTGTGAAGGTATCTGTATCTATTAAGTGTGGTGTATTACAGATGACCTTACTTTGCTACCACATTTATACCTCAGTCAGACTTATTCTGGAATAGTGTGATGACTACGTTGAATGTCTAGGGTTATGATAGTGATGAAGTGTATGTTCACAACAACCAACCGACAGATAAACAATTTAATTAATCCACAATACTTTACAACACTGTGACACTCACATACATAGAACACTCTATAAGACTATCTTAATAAGTCAAGTGTAAATTTTAAAAATATGTATTAATTCCTGTCAATAATAGATATCCTGATTCAACTACAAAGTGAACCAGGAATCACAATCAAATGTAATCACAAGTTGTATGTACACAATTTATAGATAGGATCTTTGTATTGACATATATTATTATTGCAATATGTGTGCAAGTTGTGCTGTAGTACTATGAGGTAATACTGGCTTTTCAAGTTAGGTTGTTGTTTGTCATCATGACTTCAAGTGTTTGTTTCTGGTGGAAATAATATTTGAAAGGTTCACAGTTTCTTTTATTTGAAACAAATAAATGTCCCTCTTGATTTAAGGTAAAGTCACTTTTAGAGGGGGGGGGGGGGGGTATACACAAGATTGAGCTGCTCTGGCCAACGTAATCTTAACTTCTGTGTGGGCGGCAGGAAACAGTCTCCTATGCTCGCTTGTTTCACAGTTTTCTTGAGAAACAACACTGGTCGATATCTTGACCAAGGAGTATGCTATCAGCCTCTGGATTCAGCAAAACTCAGACCACGTGCTGCTTTAATACTTTAGTACCACGGTCCCTGAAACAAGAAGGTTGTACCTCCTACTTCAGAACTAATTTATAATCTATTTCCACACTGAAGCACAATACATAACAAACACCGAGTTCAGCGCTGTAAGCCAACTGCTAGCTTCTCATGTAACAGTATACACCAGTATTCCTCTCCCTAATGGTTACAACGCCTCTGCAATTCCAGCATTAATTCCTTCTATTCAATAAGATAGGTGTCATAGTACTATTTGGCAATCCCATGCAGTTATACTCCTCTCCGACAAGTTTTTCTCATGATAGAGCAATATCTAGGCTTTGCCTCATGTTTGTTACTGAACCACACACATACAGACATAAATTATCAATTAACATTCAATTTTCATCTAAAAGAGATTAAATATGTCTAGCTTACCACAATTCAAGGAAATATTAAATAAATACGTTGACTGGCGATGAGTTATGGCACAATTCTGATCTGCCTCTGTCCCAGGCTTTCATTAGAAAAATATGAACTGGTTCTCAACGCACTTGCTTCTACACAGTTTAATTTCAAAAAGTGGCACTGAACAGACGCTCCTAATTGACTATATTAAATGGTCTAGCCAATAAGACCATGTTTACAAAAGCATTTGAAAAAAAGTAACCTTCCTACCGTTTCCCTTAACAACCAAAAATAGCATTTGTAGTCGACTAATCATGTTTCGCCTTACATATAATTCTAGCCAATCAAATCGGATTTAACGTGGTGGCCTCATTTCCTCTAAAGCAGTGTCCAAACACGCCATTAGGAGCAAATATGATCCTGTGTATTCAGACAACACCACTATAGTATTTTGGCTATAATTTGTTAATTATTAGACTATTTGCTTAACACCTAACATATTCTTTGTCAGCAAGTCCTAAGGCACCCAAATATATAAGTTTAATGGAGCTAAGTGGCTGCGTTCAAAATACGTATTTTCTTCTAGGATAGTCGTGCTGTTACCACCTCCTCACTTCCATACTATGGGGTGTGTTCTGTACTGTCAGGCTAATGTCAGGATTTCAGACGTAAAACAGTATTGTGTCATGTTTCCTAATAAGCATTAACCATGTTTTTTTAAAACCTAACCTCGTATTACTAGTGTTTTTTGTCCCTGTTTATTTGAAAAAAAGCAAGCCTGCGTGCCTTTCGCGTGGGGTGGCATTAATTTCATATCGCGAGACGGTGGTAGCATTGCATGCGTTCCTCCGTACCTCTCTCTCTCTCTCTCTCTCTCTCTCTCTCTTCTAAGCTCGTCTCTCTTTTCTTTTACTTAGTGCATAAAATGACATTAATGGAATAATAAATCTAGGTCATTACGCAGTGTGTCTATCACAAGGTTTTCTAAGAAACACAGTACCAGTTTTCTTTTTCGAAACGCGTGTATTTGATGCAGTAGGCTTTACTAGCAAACGTGAAAGCGTTACAATTATGCAGACGAAGTAGAAAAAGGGGATTTTTTGTTTAGCTAGTATGACGTTCTATAACACAGGCGTACGCTATTGTGACCGCACTGTTCTTTTACCATTCTTCTTTCCTGTTAGTGAATTAAGTCGTTAGGCTTTACATTTACTATTTAATTTATATATGTGGATTTAGAATGTCTCACGACAAATTCTCCCCACTTAAAACCGACGTTATATGTCAGTCTATAATTCTATATACACATAGAGAAATTTAATATTATTCCTGGGGCTTACGGTGATTTTCATCACACGGATGGCAGCTTAGAAAATCCGCTCCCAGGTTGGTTTTTCCAGAAATATACTCTATGCTGAACTGGAATGGCTGCAAATGTAAGGACCATCTGAGTAACCTCGAATTTTCATGCCTAGCCTGCGCTAGAAACGACAAGGGTTTGTGATCCGTTTGCAACTTAAATGCCTTCCCATTCAGATAAATATTGAATTTCTTGATCGCCCATATTACTGCAAGACATTCTTTTTCGCTAGTTGAGTAATTTGTTTCAGCTTTATTCAACTTTCTGCTAGCATATGCCACTGGGGTTAATTCCCCATTCAGTGCATCTGATTTCTGTAACAGGGTCGCGCCCAACCCGATATTACTTGCATCCGTTCTCACAATGAATTCTTGACTTAAGTCAGGTAATTTCAAAATAGGTTTGCTTGTGAGCTTTTCCTTCAATTCCTGGTATGCCAATTCACATTGTGCTGTCCATGTAATTCGATCTGGATTTCCTTTGCGTGTCAAATCAGTTAACGGTGCACATATGGAATTAAAGTTTTTGATATACTTTTGGTAGAAACCACATAATGAGACAAAGGATCTCACGTCTTTCTTGGTTTGTGGTCTCGGGGCTGTCTTTAGTTTCTCTAAATTCTTGGGGTCAGGGGTCATGTTTCCCTGATGGACTGTGTGTCCCAAGAATTCTAATTCTTTACATCCAACGCAACATTTGGTTGGTCGGGCTGTTAAATTCGTTTCTCTAAGTCAATTAAACAGCATGTTTTGATGCAGGATTATTCAGAGGATCCAATAATTTTCTCATCATTCTAGAGAAGACACTAGGCGCATTCTTCAATCCAAATGTTTCTCATAGTGTCCCTCTGAGGTACTAAAAGCTAGGTATGGTCTAACCTCAGGCTTTACTGGAATACGTTCTTAACAGAGCTTCGAGTGGACCTTTTATTGGCCTTCCAAATAATAATGTTGCCGGGGCCATACCGGTTGAACTATGGGGTACCTCCCAATAAGCAAAGAGGGCGGCGTGAAGGTACTGGTCCCATGTATCTAGTTTTTCGTGTGCCAACTTTCTCAGGATCGACATCAACGTGCCATTAAATCTTTCCACTTGGCCGTTCCCTTGGGGATGGTACACACTACATTGGAAGTGTTTGGCCTGGAAGATCCTGTAAACTTCTTCTGTTAGTTTCCCCTAGAACTGAGAGCCATTATCAGTCAAGATTTGATTGGGAAAGCCTAACCTTGTGAAAATTGTGAGTAATGCCTCTGCCACATGTTTAGAGTCAATCGATGACAGGGCTACCGCCTCTCCCCACATAGAACAAGTGTCCACCAGAGTCAGAATGTAGCTGTTCCTTCTCTTGGTTCGAGTGAGAGGACCCACATGGTCCACGGCAACTCTCTCAAAGGGTGTTCCCACTATGGGCATTTCCCCCAGAGTTGCTGGTGCAGTCCAATGCCTAGGTGCTACTCGTTGGCACTCTGGACAGGATTTTACATATCGTTTGATATCTTCAGTTATCCCTGGCCAGAAATAGTGACAAGCTATACGCTGTCCTGTTGCGCTGATCCCCATATGACCACTGAAAAGAATCGCATGCCCTAGTTCCAACACTTTAGTCCTATATGAAGTGGGAAGGACCAGCTGTCCGTGACCATTGGATTCAGATCCAGCCTTCCTATAAATCAGCTTGTTTTTCATATAAAATTCTCCCTTGCCTGGAGGTGTATGGCATTTGGGCAACTTCTTGAAACACGGCTTGAGTGTCTTGTCCTCCGCCTGTGCCTTCCTCATCTCATCTGGATGAGTATTTATTGGATTTTCCTCCTCCTTTTTAGACTGTGATCTGGTCTGCACCGTTGCCAATATCACAGGTCTCTTGGGATTCCCCAAGAAGACATATCTACACCCCAATATCAGAGGGTAGATTGGCTCATTATCACTGCTGCTTTTATGATTCCTTCCACATATCGCGCTTTCACATTTATCCGGGCGACGGGAAGTGTCATGGTCGCTACTTCCTTGGTTGCAGTTTGAATCTCCACTGTTTCTGTGGTGTATTGATCTGCCTGCACCAGGTGAGAACTCACAACGGAATCATAATCTAGACCTGTATCATATAAGCACCTTATGGTGACTCCATTACAGATGACATCTTCACACACTGGGGGGTGGTATGGTTCCTGTAGGTCCGCAGGTTTGACCTTTTTTCCCTTTTTTCCAGATGTCATAGCAGCCAAATGAGGAGGTTTCCTTCTACAATGGTCAGTATCATGATTGTCCATCCGACAATTCTTACACCACCTCCTTTTTTTGGTTGAAAGATTTTCTTTCATCAAATTTCCTTTCATCGAATTGTGGGGTTTTATTTTTATTGTCATACCGTGGCCTATCAAACTGGTGTTTACCTTTGTTCTGATCTCTAGGATCAAATTTATTAAAGTTTTGTGGTGCCTTAAAATTATCTACCTGTTTCTTTTTATTACCTGATACCTCTGCCTGAGCTGCTTGATACCTTTCAGCGACATTCAGTAACTCACCCAGTCTCTCTGCACCTTGTTCCATGAGAAACTTTCTCAGGTCTGGAGCCATGGACTCTCTTAGTTGTTCTATAAGGATCATTTCCTTAAGATCTTGGGTTTTCCCCAGAGAAGTCCATTTCTCCAAGTATGTCTCTAACCGTGCAGAGAACTGGTGATAGGTTTCACCTGACAGTAGTTTAGCATTCCTAAATTTTTTTCTATAAAATTCACCATTCTTTTCATATCTTAACAAAAGAGCCTGCTTTAGCATGTCATAATTTTCTTGATCATCTCTGCTCATTTTGGCGAAAACATCATAAGCCGTACCACGAATCCCTTGAGATAACTTTAAGCTCCACTTTTCTCTCTCTAACCCATACGTGGTAGCTAATAGTTCATATCTATTTAGATAGCTCTCGATATCATCTTCTTTCTCAACAAAATGATCTAAATGAAAGTTCATAGCTGAGGTTGAGGCTCCCTGACTAGCAGAGGCATCAGAGGTGAAGGGACTGGTACCATTTTCAGGAGCATGGCCTTGAAATTCCAACTCCCTTAGTCGTAACTCGTGCTCCCTTTGTAATCTCTTATCTTCTGCTTCCCTTTCTGCAGCTAATCTTTTGTCTTCCCTTTCGGCAGTCAATCTTTTTTCTTCTCTTTCTGCCTCCAATTGGACCTTCTTAGCCTCAGCCTCTAATGCCCTAGCCTCCTTGTCAGCCTCAATCTGCAACCTCTTTTTCTAATCTTTCAGATTCTAATTTTCTTTCTGCTTCAAATTTTCTTTCTTCGCGTTCAATATATTTGTCACATTCAGTAGTGACATAAGCAATCATAACTTGCCCGTCCATTCCTAACTCTTTAGCAGCCTGCATAGCAGCAGATCGAAATGTTGCCAGGTCGGCCATTTTCTAACAGGCAAATTTATACAATGTCTAACTTAAACAAGTCAATCTATAACTAATTATCTAAGGACAACCACAGGCACTGAGAGCTTAACCTTATTTATTTTCACCCCAGGATACCTTTTAATTTTTTATTATTCCCTGAAGTGAGTTACCCCCCAATATATATAATAGGAGAAGATTCAAATCCCGGACAGGACCCCAATATATGTGGTAAAGTGGGATGATATAAATATTTATAGGGGACTTAGTGTACTGACTGAGATCAGCTGTGAAGGTATCTGTATCTATTAAGTGTGGTGTATTACAGATGACCTTACTTTGCTACCACATTTATACCTCAGTCAGACTTATTCTGGAATATTGTGATGACTACGTTGAATGTCTAGGGTTATGATAGTGATGAAATGTATGTTCACAACAACCAACCAACAGATAAACAATTTAATTAATCCACAATACTTTACAACACTGTGACACTCACATACATAGACTATCTTAATAAGTCAAGTGTAACTTTTAAAAATATGTATTAATTCCTGTCAATAATAAATATCCTGATTCAACTACAAAGTGAACCAGGAATCACAATCAAATGTAATCACAAGTTGTATGTACAAAATTTATAGATAGGATCTTTGTATTGACATATATTATTATTGCAATATGTGTGTAAGATGTGCTGTAGTACTATGAGGTAATACTGGCTTTTCAACCTAGGTTGTTATTTGTCATCATGACTTCAAGTGTTTGTTTCTGGTGGAAATAATATTTGAAAGGCTCACAGTTTCTTTTATTTGAAACAAATAAATGTCCCTCTTGATTTAAGGTAAAGTCACTTTTAGAAAGGGGGGGGGGGGGGGGTATACACAAGATTGAGCTGCTCTGGCCAACGTAATCTTAACTTCTGTGTGGGCGGCAGGAAACAGTCTCCTATGCTCGCTTGCTTCACAGTTTTCTTGAGAAACAACACTGGTCGATATCTTGACCAAGGAGTATGCTATCAGCCTCTGGATTCAGCAAAACTCAGACCAGGTGCTGCTTTAATACTTTAGTACCACGGTCCCTGAAACAAGAAGGTTGTACCTCCTACTTCAGAACTAATTTATAATCTATTTCCACACTGAAGCAAAATACATAACAAACACCGAGTTCAGCGCTGTAAGCCAACTGCTAGCTTCTCATGTAACAGTATTTTTTTTTTTTTTTTTTTCTTAACCAGCGGCACTTGGGCTTTCAGCCCTTCGGCCCAATGACATGTCATTGCGAGGCTGGGGAACCTGAGGACTTTCCTTCCAACCCGGTCAGGAGCTTCGCTCCTTCTCATCCACAGAGGGTTTATCACTGGTGCCGATCAGGCGGTGGGGGGGGGGGGGGGGGGGGGGGGGGGGGGGGGGGGGGGGGGGGGGGCGCTGAACATAGGACGTAGCAAATCGTCTACATTCTCACCGAGCGCGCGAGCTTCTTCTCGGCATAAGTCCCGGTGAGGTGTGATACTTTACATCTGCACCGGTCAGTATCCAGACATTTGTCTGGAAAATCCCAAACTGACACGGCGCTCACTGTGGGCCACGGTCAGCTGTAGTGTGAAAACTGCCCTGCATTGGAGTCAGGTTGTCTGGGATTTGAAACTGACACGCGTACATCGTGGTCAGTAGGTGACAGTTACGACACGCGTTAAGCGGACGTAAATGTTGGGAGTAGGGGAGATAATTTCGCTTGGCGAAATAAGTTTGGGCCCTTTGTCTGATTTTAAGATATTTGGCCCGAGTTTGAAACTTTAATTTCATTCTCGCTCATAGACTCACAGTAGATAGGTTGCTCATAAACAGAATAGCTGTTAGCGAAGATCTCAGTTTGTTTCGGCAATTTGTCGAACTTCTAGACTTCCAGAAATATTTTCAGCATTTTATTCTTAAGTTGTGCGACTACCTGTAATTCTGTGGTTGAGGTAATTAATATGATAGATATATAGATTTTGTGAGTGTTAAAGTGTTAAATCGCTTAATTCATTTTAATCTATTTCTTTAGCGCAGAAGAGAAATAAAGTGGTAGGCTATTATATTTTCTAGGGAAGCATTCAGTGGAAAGCAGAATAAAATTAAATTTCTAGCTTATAACGGCAATTGTAGCTATTTATGAATTTAATTTAACTGCTAATACTCAGTCGAGTGTATTTTTCTAAACTAACGTATAAACTCTAGAATCGAGCCTCGTGAATGGTGACGGAATACGCACGTGTTCTTAATTCATGAGGATTGCTGATTTTTAAATATAACTTACGTCACGGGAAGTTTAAATGATAAGCAAAGCTCTCTGCTTGCAAGTTTAAATGTAAGTTATAACCAGTACAGATTCTGTTTATTATATTATATGTGTTATTTTTCCTCCACACAGTGAAAGTTTTGGGGTGACCCTAACTTTACCAGCACCTAGTAGTAGTTTCCATACTTGTGAAGAAATAGACAGTCCTTATTTTGAACCACGTGGGCTTCTTAAGTACCACTGGTCTAAACAGTGCATATGCAACCCGAGTTAGCCAGAAATACTATCTCCCAATAACGGGTTTTCCAAGACTGTAATGATAAATACTGGACCTTGGAGCCAGATCTTAATTTCTTCTAGAAAAAAACTCTACGTAATTTTTCTGCCTGGTGGCGCGAAATACTTCTAGTATTAACTAACATTTCCCGACCAGATTATATCTTGTGGACAAATCTGTGGTGTGACTAAAGTGAATCCTATACTGAGGGAAGGCACCGACCTGACATTCATCATTTTTTAGAAACCTACGCTATTGACACTGTGCTCTGCTAACTCCCGCGCCTGGAATAATTGTTAGGTGACTTAATCAGACATTTGAACAAATTTGCATACCCAAGTAGTCGTTCCCGGAGACTCCAAGTTAAATACGTCTTTTGGAACTGGGGACTTCTTGGCAGAAGACTGCATTTTTTTGAGTCTGTGTGAAAATCTAAAAATCAATGTGTTCCAAGAGGCAGCGAGCAAAGTCGTGAGTACCTGAATGAGAAGCCATGGCGGAATGAATGAGTGTACGCTGGTTTGAGTGATATTTTTCACTATTTTATCTTTGACACCCTGTTGCTGTCCTAATTTTTTTTTCAATCTGCATAATTTGTTGCTAAGGCTAGAGTTCTTGTGTTTTTTGTCTTAGGTTAAATCAGATTTTTTTTTCAAACTCTGTGCATATAATTACGAGATAAAACAAAGAAAAACTCTTAGACTCAAACCCTATGTATCTGTGACTCGGGCGCCATCATCTGTTCTCTTAACGGGGCCGGGCTAAACCTAGAGTTAACACTATAACGGGGCTATCATCCTTGCAACATTTCCTTGAATTTTTTATGACTATGTGTATATGTATTTTCCTTGATGTACTTTCTTTGATGTTGTGAGCCGATTTTTTCCTGATATTAAAATCGCTCTTGAACTTAATAATAGTGTTTGGTCAGCTCGTTCTAGATAATATATATATCATTGTTATAGTTTTCCCACGTCTGTGTGTTTACCTGTCGTCACGTGTATGTGCGTGCCTGTGAGTGATAGAAATATACGTAATATGTATATTGGTGTAGTCTGTCTGACGCTGTAACAACTGTTGTAGAAGATAGGTGAGCGAGAGAAGAATTCTTTTCGCTTTCAGAGACAGCCACTATATCAAATCTATCATCTCACGTGTGTGGAAATTCTATTACCTTTCACTAACTCTCACTGAGTCTATCACCTATTCAAACCTATTCAGAAGGGACCAAACCTAGTCTTTAATATTTTTTTGCTCCTATCGAAAATCTACGACAAATGGGTCCTCGCCCGACGGATTTTTGTGAATTTAGAATATGACTGCGTTTCCTCGTTAACTAGACGAGGACGACGACAAATTCAGCTCGTCCCTTTAAAAAAAGATTTTTATTCTGTATTCTGAATAGAGTAAGAGTGTGATGTCTTGTGAGTTGTTATATCTTTAAAATAAGTTACCCCTTAGGACTAGCGATCTGTTTTACGGGCGTGCTGACCACACAAACTAATAAAGTTTTTTTTCCACAGCTCTTTGAATAATATACATTTTGGTTACAGAGTTGATTTTGTCGGGAATTTATCTTAAACTGCTGATTGTAATACTTAAATGTCTGGTAAAGTGGTGAGTGTATAACATTCTACTGGGGTACTGAGGCAGAACGGCGTTTGAACTATATAGCTAAGGAGTGCGGTTTCGGACTATTTGTCCAGATTAATTGCTCCCTTTACCCTAAAACTGTCTTCAGGGGGTGAACTTGATTAGTGGGTCTTTATAATTAAGGGATTATTTTTCTCTTTTAATTTTTGCCATAATAATTTTGTTTTTCCATGTAGCAACTTATTGTTTCAGAAGTATCTAACTACCATTTAGTTGGCGTAGTCGTTGTTTTGCATTAAGTGCTTTATTGCCGAATAATAAGCAGCGATAGTTAGAAATTTTTTTTTGGAGGAGGTATCCCAGGGTTAAATATATCATCTTTTGATTTTTGGTAATTTTTCTCGTAAGTGGTTAGGAAAACCAGTGTATCCTTTTTTCCTATTTTCTTTCTCGGACTAGTCTCAGTCATGATTTTAATTATGACCGAGATGGTAGCGAAACTGAGGCAGAGTTTAAGCAGGAAGCAATGGAAGAGGGGACTGGAAGGAGAAGAAGCGAAAAGGCATTTGTCAGAGGACGAAAACTCGAGAGATATGATGCGGAGAGGAATAGCAGCGGAAGCTAAGGAAAAAGCGCCGCAGATTTTCAGCAGAAAGAAGATGGATGAGTGAAATGGAAATTTCGCAGGGATCCGCATGAGGGAAGAGAGAAGGAGCGGACATCGGAGA
>JAMPIV010019459.1:465000-554759 GCA_024509875.1 Oreohelix idahoensis | reverse complement strand
AACGGGGATGGGTAGAGGATAAAGGTTGAACGACCAAGAAGATAAAAAACTACTGGCGTATAAAATTAGAAACCTTGCGAAGATGTCCAACCATTTGAGCTTAACATAAAAAAAAAAAAAAAACCCCACACACGCACAATAACAAACAGGAAGTTTTGGCTTTCGACAGTCCCATTTAGCTGAACGAAATGATAAACAAAGATCAGGAGGCCGGACATTCCTGTGTGGGTTTCCCCGTGTTTAATGGGGTGATCAGACTGGTTAATATTAGATTTCCGTCATGTCCAGGCTTATTCACTAACCAGTGCGTCACTGATGTCTGATCTGTCACTTCTGACTACCACACATGTCTGTTATCTACTGGGTAAGCGGAGATAGAGCGTCTGACGGTTGTTTAAACATTTTTATTAACGATATAAATTCGTCCTTTTTATTTCTTCCCTTCTATCTACAAGATGGTATTTCCTCTTCTTAATAGTGTGCAAAAATCCACTTAGGCCCATGAACCTGTGTAGTTCTCATGTGGATTTATAAGGAGACATGGAGAGACAAGTACATTGCTCCGCCAGGCATGTCGTTTGGCTGTAAGGACCATCATCGTTGCACACGGATAACTCCATCAGTGCTCCGATCTCCTCTCTTAGATCACTGTCGTAGATTTTCGATAGGAGAATTAAGACTAGGTTTGGTCCCTTCTGAATAGGTTTGAATAGGTGATAGACTCAGTGAGAGTTAGTGAAAGGTAATAGAATTTCCACACACGTGAGATGATAGATTTTGATATAGTGGCTGTCTCTGAAAGCGAAAAGAATTCTTCTCTCTCTCACATATCTTCTACAACAGTTGTTACAGCGTCAGACAGACTACACCAGTATACATATTACGTATATTTCTATCACTCACAGGCACGCACATACACGTGACGACAGGTAAACACACAGACGTGGGAAAACTATAACAATGATATATATATATATATCTAGAACGAGCTGACCAAACACGATTATTAAGTTCAAGAGCGATTTTAATATCAGGAAAAATCGGCTCACAACATCAAAGAAAGTACATCAAGGAAAATACATATACACATAGTCATAAAAATTCAAGGAAATGTTGCAAGGATGATAGCCCCGTTATAGTGTTAACTCTAGGTTTAGCCCAGCCCCGTTAAGAGAACAGTTGATGGCGCCCGAGTCACAGATACATGGGGTTTGAGTCTAAGAGTTTTCTTCGTTTTATCTCGTAATTATATGCACAGAGTTTGAAAAAAAAATCTGATTTAACCTAAGACAAAAACACAAGAACTCTAGCCTTAGCAACAAATTATGCAGATTGAAAAAAAAATATAGGACAGCAACAGGGTGTCAAAGATATAATAGTGAAAATATCACTCAAACCAGCGTACACTCCTTCATTCCGCCATGGCCTCTCATACAGGTACTCACGACTTTGCTCGCTGCCTCTTGGAACACACTGATTTTAGATTTTCACACAGACTCAAAAAAATGCAGTCTTCTGCCAAGAAGTCCCCAGTTCCAAAAGACGTATTTAACTCGGAGTCTCCGGGAACGACTACTTGGGTGTGCAAATTTGTTCAAATGTCTGATTAAGTCACCTAACAATTATTCCAGGCGCGGGAGTTAGCAGAGCACAGTGTCAATAGCGTAGGTTTCTAGAAATGATGAATGTCAGGTCGGTGCCTTCCCTCAGTATAGGATTCACTTTAGTCACACCACAGATTTGTCCACAAAAAAAATATATATATAGTCGGGAAATGTTAGTTAATACTAGAAGTATTTCGCGCCACCAGGCAGAAAAATTACGTAGAGTTTCTAGAAGAAATTAAGATCTGGCTCCAAGGTCCAGTATTTATCATTACAGTCTTTGAAAACTCGTTATTGGGATATAGTATTTCTGGCTAACTCGGGTTGCATATGCACTGTTTAGACCAGTGGTACTTAAGAAACCCACGTGGTTCAAAATAAGGACTGTCTATTTCTTCACAAGTATGGAAACTACTACTAGGTGCTGGTAAAGTTAGGGTCACCCCAAAACTTTCACTGTGTGGAGGAAAAATAATACATATAATATAATAAACAGAATCTGTACTGGTTATAACTTACATTTAAACTTGCAAGCAGAGAGCTTTGCTTATCATTTAAACTTCCCGTGACGTAAGTTATATTTAAAAATCAGCAATCCTCATGAATTAGGAACACGTGCGTATTCCGTCACCATTCATGAGGCTCGATTCTAGAGTTTATACGTTAGTTTAGAAAAATACACTCGACTGAGTATTACCGGTTAAATTAAATTCATAAATAGCTACAATTGCCGTTATAAGCTAGAAATTTAATTTTATTCTGCTTTCCACTGAATGCTTCCCTAGAAAATATAATAGCCTACCACTTTATTTCTCTTCTGCGCTAAAGAAATAGATTAAAATGAATTAAGCGATTTAACACTTTAACACTCACAAAATCTATATATCTATCATATTAATTACCTCAACCACAGAATTACAGGTAGTCGCACAACTTAAGAATAAGATTTCTGAAAATATTTCTGGAAGTCTAGAAGTTCGACAAATTGCCGAAACAAACTGAGATCTTCGCTAACAGCTATTCTGTTTACGAGCAACCTATCTACTGTGAGTCTATGAGCGAGAATGAAATTAAAGTTTCAAACTCGGGCCAATATCTTAAAATCAGACAAAGGGCCCAAACTTATTTCGCCAAGCGAAATTATCTCCCCTACTCCCAACATTTACGTCCGCTTAACGCGTGTCGTAACTGTCACCTACTGACCACGATGTACGCGTGTCAGTTTCAAATCCCAGACAGCCTGACTCCAATGCAGGGCAGTTTTCACACTACAGCTGACCACGGCCCACCGTGAGCGCCGTGTCAGTTTGGGATTTTCCAGACAAATGTCTGGATACTGACCGGTGCAGATGTAAAGTATCACACCTCACCGGGACTTATGCCGAGAAGAAGCTCGCGCGCTCGGTGAGAATGTAGACGATTTGCTACGTCCTATGTTCAGCGAACCGACTTATCACGCCTTCTGACGCCCTGCAGCCCTGACATCTACGTAATATCGTCCTAGCGCGATTCTCAGTTTTAGAGAAAGGAAAACAGGTAAAGTTTGCAAATTATATGAAAATAATAATATCAAAACGAATGGATGAAAAATATACAGGAAAAAGGAAATACAGAGATAATAAAAGAGAGAAATCGGGTGAAAGAATAGGAAGAAGATGTAGGAAATTAAATGAATATAAACCCTACGTGACAGAGCCTCCCCCCTTTAAGATATGGAAGCACTCCATGTCTTTGTTATGGAGTTTAATTTCCTATAACCGTAGCTTCGGGGTGTCTGTCTTCTTCCCTCTCCTCTTCCCCCTCCATCTCTGTCCAATTCCTACTCAAGTCCACTCCTCAATGTTTCCTTCCCCTGGAATGTCTCATATGCGCGCTTGAAAGAGCGTCGCCGCTTCTGACATTTTTGAAAGATTTCCTGTGATAGCGGTGGAATATCCCTGCCACTATCGTCATCTTCGTCAGTTTTGGCGATCGTCAGGAGATGGTCGGAGGTTGGCACTGGTTTTTCCAAGTATCTCTTTAAGAGATTTAAATGGAAAACCTTCTCCTTTCCTTCAATAGAGATCTGGTAGTTAGCCTTAGAAATCTTTTTCAGGTCGGTAAACGGCCCTTGCCATCCGATCTTCAGTTGGTTGTTCTCGGTAGGGAGCAACACCAAAACTTTCTCTCCTGCTTCCAGTTCTCTCTCTTCCGCGACTTTCCTGTATCGGTTAGCGTGCTTGGTGCGTGCTCGCTTAAAGTTAGTCGTTGCTAGGTCCCACCCTAGTTTCAACCGTTCCTTTAAAACCGACACATATTTACTGGCTGAGACAACTGTCTCATCAGCCTTCTCGTCTGTCAGAGACTGAAGTAAGGCTTCAAGCGGGCCCTTAATGGGTCTGCCGAATAAGAGTGTAGCTGGCGGAAATCCTGTGGAAGTATGAGGAGATTCTCTGTAGCCAAATAATGCTGCAGGAATACAGAGATCCCAATCTTCAGGTTTCACTTGTGCCAGCTTACTTAGCATCATGGTGAGGTTTCCATTAGCACGTTCCACGAGCCCATTTCCGGCCGGAGTATAGGGCTTAGTGTGGATGTGCTGGGTCCTCAAGATCTTAACGATCTCATCCATCAACAGGTTTCGGTATGGAGATCCATTATCCGTCAACACTTGCTGAGGGAATCCCAACCGAGTGAAAATCTGCACGAGGGCTTCTGCGACATGCTTGGCATCTGCGCATGTTAGCGGGATAGCTTCTGCCCATAAAGTGCATGTATCGACTAAGGTCAGGATGAACCTGTTCCTTCTTTAGTCCTTTCGAAAGGCCCTAAAATGTCGATCACAACCCGTTCGAATGGTGTTCCCATTATTGGCATTTCACCCATGTGGACTGGGGGTGTCCGTTGCTTGGGTGGTACCCGTTGGCACTGGGCACAGGATTTGACGTACCTGATAATATCAGTGTTTACTCCTGGCCACCAATAATGAGTGGTTATACGTTGGTTTGTGGCGTTCTGTCCCATGTGTCCGCTGAAGGGAAGAGAGTGCCCCATTTCTAAGATTTGGCTTCTGTACTGTTTCGGTACTAGGAGCTGGTTGTAACCTTGGTCAGGCTTGCCCGTTCTCCGATAAAGTACGCCATCCTTAGAAAAAATGTCCCCGTGCTGTTTGGGTTCCTTAGCCATGGGCAGTTTCCTAAAGCAGGGTGCCAAAGTAGGGTCCTTGTATTGCGCTTCTTTAAGTTCCATGGGTAACAAATTTGGCGCAGGCTCCCGTTCCTTCTTGGTTTGCCCTCTTATAGTTACTGCTGCCACAATCGGCTCTTCCGGTTTCCCAATACACACGTATCTCCCGCCAAGTATGACTGGGTAGATGGGATCATCCATAACAGCTGCTTTGATCACACCTCTGACAAAGTCAGAGTGTATCTCCACCAATGCGATGGGAAGCGCTGTAGGTGCATCACTCTTACGAACTCCACAAAGTTTGACGGTCTCTCCTGTCTCTTGACCGGGTTTAACCAGGTTTCTGGCAACAATGCAATCGTAAGAAAGCCCCGTGTCAAATAAGCAAGAAGTTTGAGAACCGTTCAAAATAACAATACCTCGCGTTGAAGGTCTATCCCCAACAGGTTGGGAATCACTGTCAATAATTCCGCCTTGCGAGACTGTCAATAAGCATCCGATGCGTTTTGGCTCGGTGTGCTCGGTCTGATCATATGTCCCGTGCTCAGGGGTTCTCCCTTTGCCACCTTGTCCTTTCTGGCTGCGCTGCCATGTAGGGCGGTCGGGTTGATCAGGCTGTTTGGGGTGGTTGGGGTACTTGTTCTTGTAGAACTTGGATTTTTTCAGGAGGGGAGTTTTGAGGTCCAGTTTCTCTGTGGTTAAACTGATTCGCAGCATGAGAAGGTTGATCTAGATTATTTTTTCGAAAATGCTCCTCTGTCGGTTTCCGCTTTGTGGCCGGTAGTTCCGCCAGCGCATTGTGATAACGCTCAGACTTTTCCAAAATGTCTTCAAGTTTTTCTGCCCCCTGCTCAGCGAGAAATCTCCGGGTATCAGCAGACAAAGTGTTCTTTATTTGTTCAGTTAGAACAAGTTCCTCAAGACCTTCATAGGTAGAGGGGAGCTGCGAAAGCTCAAGGCACTTTGTTAGATATCCCTTAAGACGAGATGAGAACTGGTGAAAAGTTTCAGAATTCTCTTTCCGGCTGTTGCGAAACAGTTGCAAAAACTTGCGAGCGTTCATTTCAAAGCGCTCCAGTAACGCTTTCTTCAACACATCGTAGTCGTCTTGTTGGCTACTTTCCAGCTTAGAATAAACATCATAAGCAGAACCTTTTAGGGCCTGGGAAAGTTTCATATTCCAACGCGACCTCTCTAACCCGTACAGAGTTGCAATTTTCTCAAATTTTTCTAACCATGTGTCAATCTTCTCATTTGGACAAGGAAAAGATTCAAGAGTGAAAGACATAGCATTTAGTTGAAGAGATTGAGTGTTAGCAGGGTCAGTTAAGGAAGAATGAGGAGAAGACTCTCCATTGCTGGAGGTAGAGGCAGCCCCACGACTTTGGAACTCTAGAGCTTTAAGTGCCAGCTCATGCTGTCTCTCCTCCCTCTCCTTCTCATGCTGTCTCTCCTCCCTCTCCTTCTCATGCTGTCTCTCCTTCTCTTTCTCTCTTTCCTCATGCTGCATCCTGCGGATTTCCATTTCCTCCTCAATCTTCTTCTGCTGTAATAGCCGGTCTTCCACTTCTTTCCTCCTAGCTTTTTCTTTTTCCTCTTTAGCTTCAGCTGCTTTCCTCTCCGCATCATATCTCTCAAGTTCGTCTCTGACAAAAGCTTTCGCTTCTTCTCCTTCCAGTCCCTCCTCCATTGCTTCCTGTCTTAACATCTGCCTCAGTTTTGCCCTCTCGGCCATATTAAATCAGTGGCTGAGACTTGTCAAGAAAGGAAAGAAGAAAGGATACACTGGTTCCTACCACTTACGAGAGAAAAAAATGTACCAAAAAAATCAAAAGATGATATCCTTAACCCTGGGATACCTCCTCCAAAATAAAATCTAACTATCGCTGCTATTAATCGGCAATAAAGCACTCAATGCAAAACACGACTACGCCAAATAAATGGTAGTTAAGATTACAACTGAAAAATAAGTTGCTACAGTGGAAAAGCAAACGAATATTGCAAAAATTAAAGAGAAAAATAATCCCTTAATTTTTAAAAATCCACTATAAGTTCGCCCCTGAAGTTAGATCGGGTAAGGGAGGGAATTAATCTGGACAAAAAGTCCGAAACACACTCCTTAACTTAGTTCAAACGCCGTTCTGCCTCAGTACCCAGTGAATGTTATACACTCACCACTTTACCAGCATTTAGTATTACAATCAGCAGTTAACATATATCCCGACAAAATCAACCTGTAACCAAAATGTATATTATACAAAGATGCTGTGGAAAAAAAAAAACTTATTAGTTTGTGTGGTCAGCACGCCCGTAAACAGATCGCTAGTCTAGGGGATAATTATTTTTAAAAGATACACAGTCACAAGACATCACACTCTTACTCTATATCAGAATACAGAATCTTAAGTTCAAAATCCAGATAGCCGAGTCCACATTTGTCGTACTCGTCTTCCTATTCTAAGTTCAAAAATCCTACGGACGAGAACCCATTTGTCGTATCGCCTTAGGATTTTGGGTTCAATTCCCGGTAACGAGCGACCATTTGTCGTAGATTTTCGATAGGAGAATTAAGACTAGGTTTGGTCCCTTCTGAATAGGTTTGAATAGGTGATAGACTCAGTGAGAGTTAGTGAAAGGTAATAGAATTTCCACACACGTGAGATGATAGATTTTGATATAGTGGCTGTCTCTGAAAGCGAAAAGAATTCTTCTCTCTCTCACCTATCTTCTACAACAGTTGTTACAGCGTCAGACAGACTACACCAATATACATATTACGTATATTTCTATCACTCACAGGCACGCACATACACGTGACGACAGGTAAACACACAGACGTGGGAAAAACTATAACAATGATATATATATATATATCTAGAACGAGCTGACCAAACACGATTATTAAGTTCAAGAGCGATTTTAATATCAGGAAAAATCGGCTCACAACATCAAAGAAAGTACATCAAGGAAAATACATATACACATAGTCATAAAAATTCAAGGAAATGTTGCAAGGATGATAGCCCCGTTATAGTGTTAACTCTAGGTTTAGCCCAGCCCCGTTAAGAGAACAGTTGATGGCGCCCGAGTCACAGATACATAGGGTTTGAGTCTAAGAGTTTTCTTTGTTTTATCTCGTAATTATATGCACAGAGTTTGAAAAAAAAAAATCTGATTTAACCTAAGACAAAAACACAAGAACTCTAGCCTTAGCAACAAATTATGCAGATTGAAAAAAAAATATAGGACAGCAACAGGGTGTCAAAGATATAATAGTGAAAATATCACTCAAACCAGCGTACACTCATTCATTCCGCCATGGCCTCTCATACAGGTACTCACGACTTTGCTCGCTGCCTCTTGGAACACACTGATTTTAGATTTTCACACAGACTCAAAAAAATGCAGTCTTCTGCCAAGAAGTCCCCAGTTCCAAAAGACGTATTTAACTCGGAGTCTCCGGGAACGACTACTTGGGTGTGCAAATTTGTTCAAATGTCTGATTAAGTCACCTAACAATTATTCCAGGCGCGGGAGTTAGCAGAGCACAGTGTCAATAGCGTAGGTTTCTAGAAATGATGAATGTCAGGTCGGTGCCTTCCCTCAGTATAGGATTCACTTTAGTCACACCACAGATTTGTCCACAAAAAATATATATAGATAGTCGGGAAATGTTAGTTAATACTAGAAGTATTTCGCGCCACCAGGCAGAAAAATTACGTAGAGTTTCTAGAAGAAATTAAGATCTGGCTCCAAGGTCCAGTATTTATCATTACAGTCTTTGAAAACCCGTTATTGGGATATAGTATTTCTGGCTAACTCGGGTTGCATATGCACTGTTTAGACCAGTGGTACTTAAGAAACCCACGTGGTTCAAAATAAGGACTGTCTATTTCTTCACAAGTATGGAAACTACTACTAGGTGCTGGTAAAGTTAGGGTCACCCCAAAACTTTCACTGTGTGGAGGAAAAAATAATACATATAATATAATAAACAGAATCTGTACTGGTTATAACTTACATTTAAACTTGCAAGCAGAGAGCTTTGCTTATCATTTAAACTTCCCGTGACGTAAGTTATATTTAAAAATCAGCAATCCTCATGAATTAGGAACACGTGCGTATTCCGTCACCATTCATGAGGCTCGATTCTAGAGTTTATACGTTAGTTTAGAAAAATACACTCGACTGAGTATTACCGGTTAAATTAAATTCATAAATAGCTACAATTGCCGTTATAAGCTAGAAATTTAATTTTATTCTGCTTTCCACTGAATGCTTCCCTAGAAAATATAATAGCCTACCACTTTATTTCTCTTCTGCGCTAAAGAAATAGATTAAAATGAATTAAGCGATTTAACACTTTAACACTCACAAAATCTATATATCTATCATATTAATTACCTCAACCACAGAATTACAGGTAGTCGCACAACTTAAGAATAAAAATGCTGAAAATATTTCTGGAAGTCTAGAAGTTCGACAAATTGCCGAAACAAACTGAGATCTTCGCTAACAGCTATTCTGTTTACGAGCAACCTATCTACTGTGAGTCTATGAGCGAGAATGAAATTAAAGTTTCAAACTCGGGCCAATATCTTAAAATCAGACAAAGGGCCCAAACTTATTTCGCCAAGCGAAATTATCTCCCCTACTCCCAACATTTACGTCCGCTTAACGCGTGTCGTAACTGTCACCTACTGACCACGATGTACGCGTGTCAGTTTCAAATCCCAGACAGCCTGACTCCAATGCAGGGCAGTTTTCACACTACAGCTGACCACGGCCCACCGTGAGCGCCGTGTCAGTTTGGGATTTTCCAGACAAATGTCTGGATACTGACCGGTGCAGATGTAAAGTATCACACCTCACCGGGACTTATGCCGAGAAGAAGCTCGCGCGCTCGGTGAGAATGTAGACGATTTGCTGCGTCCTATGTTCAGCGAACCGACTTATCACGCCTTCTGACGCCCTGCAGCCCTGACATCTACGTAATATCGTCCTAGCGCGATTCTCAGTTTTAGAGAAAGGAAAACAGGTAAAGTTTGCAAATTATATGAAAATAATAATATCAAAACGAATGGATGAAAAATATACAGGAAAAAGGAAATACAGAGATAATAAAAGAGAGAAATCGGGTGAAAGAATAGGAAGAAGATGTAGGAAATTAAATGAATATAAACCCTACGTGACAATCACACAAGGGGGAATCTCAGCATAACGTGTACAACTTGCACACGGGACATCCTATTATTTCGCCCTTATCCGAGAAGGCAAGGAATCCGATCTTACTACACAGGAGATCAGAAGAGAGTATGGCATCTTTGGGAACTACTGCGTGAGAGTAAGGTGTAAGAAATAGTTTCTGTTTCACGAGGTGATCGTGTAAGAGGAAGGACAGTCTCTGGGTTGAGTAATTTCTCTAATCCAGCCTATCGTACGACTATCTTTAAATCAGACGCACTTTCTCTCCTTATACAAAATACAAGTTACACTGCACCCTGTCACCGTGGGGTTTGCCCAAGCATTATTCATGCTATTGTTAAGGTGAGATAAACAGTTAGGACAGCTCACAAGAGAAAATAATGAATGAAAATAACAATATTGCTAACTGACAACGGTTCAGAATACCGGCTCACGTTAATTAATAGTGAGTGATTATCTTGAGTTGTAAATAGAAAGTTCGAGAACAAGAAAAAAAAGGCTCGACCAATAAATTTAAGTAAAAAGATTTGGGTCAGCGAATCAGAAGAGTGGCGAGAAAAACACACCACGCGAAATGACCAGAGGTCATTGGATGACAGTGAGTCCTGAGTTGTGCTTCAGGAAGAAGGTGTGATCGCTGTGCGGACATGATGAACCTTCTGTGGTTTTACAGATAGGGTTTATGTGAATATGTTTAGATGTCCAGCCATCACTAGTCAGTGTTATTCTATCGGGAGATAGTATTTGATTCTGTAGTTCACAGTTAAGGTGTATTTCTGAAAAGGAGATCAGCGTTTATGCTGTGGTTTTTGTGTAAGTATTGAACTGAGATTATATTTTGCACAGAATATAATTTTGTTTACAGGAGAATCTTGCAGAAGCACGATTTGTCAGTTCATTACGAGAACTTTACGACTATATATCAAGAAAATGGATGGTTATAACGACTATGTGTAAAGAAACCAAGAGGCTGTAGACACATGAAGGAAACTAGAGATATTATAGAGGAGCCATATTGAACAAGGTTCGAAGTGTCCAGTATTGTACATGATTATCAAGAAAAAGTGAATGTCGACTTTTATAGAAGAATTTCAAATATGCTCTCTCACTAGTAAGTATCAGAATGGTGTACATACAATTGTTTTATGCATGAGATGAATTTTGTTGCTACGAGCAGTTATAGAGACCTGTCTGACCAGTTCGTCGAGGAAGATATTTAAGTAACCAATAAAGTATGGAATGCTAATAAAGAGCATTGGTATATGAGGAAATAGGAGCAGGTTTTGGGAAGACTAAGGAAGTCTACGGAGAAAAGAATAAGTTAAAGAGGAATACGGAAGTTACGAGACATAGAATTCATGTATGAGTTAACCTGAAGTACAAAGACACAGTAAAGGCCTCTATGCGAACTCTATCATTTGAATAACTCATTATACGTATTGTTTTATTAAGTTATTAAAAGTTTTTGAAGGATCAGAGTGAATTTGATTCCATCTTTATGAGTTGCTGATTCTAATGCATACCCCAATGAAACGTATGATTCACTAAAAAAAGAGTTAACACAACGTTACCGTGATATTACCAACACGGAACACGCTTGGTCACTTCTTCGTCGGATTAGACAAGAACACAAAGAACCCATTCAATCCTATGGAGAAAAGTTATTAAATTTAGCAGAGAAAGCATTTCTGGATGGTTTGACAGCATCACAAGATCTAGAAAAACATCTTGTGGGCATATTTATTGATGGATTGTCACGGAGTAATATTAAACTACACATGATTCGTAAAGATCTGAAAACGATAAATGAAGCGATACAAATGGCAATTTGAGAGGAGAATGTTCGAACAAGATTTAACCAGTGTATCGAACAAGAACCCATAGTTGACTCAAATCCGGATCATGAACCGATGGAAATGGGTCATTCCCGCCCGCGTTGGCATCGCCCAGGCCATATGAATAATCAGGAGCAGTCAAGAACAAATTATACTCGACACCCTCATAGGCAACAGAACGTCCATCAAGTTAATGCCCCTACTTGTTTTATTTGTGGAATTCGAGGACACCTAGCCCGAGAGTGCCGACGACCACATCCTCGCCTACACCAGCAAAGCTATAACAACCCACGACATCAGGGTTATGGCAATAGCAATCATTATGGTCAGAATTTTCGCGGAGCACATACATCTTCCAAGTTTATAAGAGGACACTGGAATAGTCTTAATAAAAGAGCTTGTCGCATGGCTGTCAGAAACCTTATCAACGGAATCAAACAACGAAAGATATGCGACGTACAAAATGTTACAACAATTGACCAACAAACTTGTTTAATAACAACAGACGATGGAATAAGGGCATATATCAAACCACTTCACAGACATCACCAGGTTGGGTTTGTAAAGTCAAATGAGACGCGATGGGCCCCATGATTAATAGTCAACCAAGGCACGAACTACAAGTGAAGAAAACAACGATGATTTGTGTCGCAACACAAACAGACGTCGACGTTAACACCGCCACAACAGATACTGGTACACCAGAAACAGTAGATTTCAACACATTTGACGTACACACTCGAATAGCATTAAGACAGTTGGCCAGGCAGACAAATTAGCAAGAAATTCCAGTCACTGAACCAACCGTACAAGAGTTGAAGAAAGAGATAAAAGCAATTCTGAAAGAAGGTGACTTCAACACACTGTTACGGGCCTCGGGACCCCAGTATGTTCTGGGTGCTTCGATGACTTCTAGTATTTGAGGATGACCAAGTTATTATAAGCGTATTCAGTTTATAGAGTCAAAGTCCCTCGGGTTCTTATCACTTTTGTAGGATTCCGTAATACTGTTCGTTGGTATCGATAATGTCTGCTTTAACCCCTGTGATACATTATGTGCTGAACATGTTTCATATTAAATATTCGACCCTTGACTGACCTGTATTAGTCTCTTGTCTTATTGATTATATTGGCAGTGTGAGATGCAGCGTGTTAAGACATTAATCATCACTGGTCATGATCAGTTGAATATTAACAGCATTTAACTCAACTCCGAATACGACAATTGATAAGACCGTGATTTTGACGACTCAAAATATTTAATTAGTAATTTCATACCATGAGCAGACACCAACTACATGGGAACAAAAGTCACATCACATTCATGTACGATCTGTAAGAGTTCTCATTATTTCATAAACACATGTTCACAATCTCTATCTAGAGTTCTGGTTCAAGGTCAGTTCCTTTTAACGGCCAATGTCCTTTGGCATAAATTCAGAGGCTAACTAGACTTACTCCCGTCGCTAGTTTATACAATAGCCTTTTGCACTAGACTTAACTATCCTGCTAGTTCTGCAATACACTTATTATGCTAGGCTTACGTCTACTGCTAGTCGTCTAATATCCGTTACACTAGGCTTACGCTTGCCGCTAGCTGTACAATATCCATCTATACTAGTCTTACACTATTGCTAGTACCGTAATGTTCCTTTGGCATACCACGCCAGGCTAATCTGCCATAATTATGCAAACTACGTTATTCATACGACGACTTACGTTTGGTTCAAGAAATACACTGCTCAATTGGCTTCCCAGCCACACAATTAATAAAGTGGTTATACCACACAATATCAGTGGCAATGGCCACACTTCTGAAACACACTGCCGTTCGGGTCAAAACCCACAAGTCGAATGACGTTATAAAGACATACGCGTCATGCATAGTGATATGCATACTACGTCGTTAATATATATTCAATTGCGATGTTCCATGGTGCAGCAATCCGAGTCCCTGTAAGCATGAAACAATCCTCAAACATCCATCCCAATAACTCACTTCCCAAACGGTGGCCACGGATTATAGTGAATGGAGAAGAAACGCCCGTCCCTCCCGATCATATCCAAACTCAAATGCTTGCACACATGCAACAATCATCGATATCGGTCGCGGAGATATATCTCTATTCGTTTGAGGTGTTCCATGATACAGCCATTCGGATCGAGCTCAAATCCAAATGTCTGTAAGCATGAAACAATCCTCAACATCATCCCCCTCACTTCCAAACGTGACACTTGTGGCACGGATGATAGTGATGGAGAGAAGACGCCCGTCTCCCGAATCATATCATACGTAATGTATGTAGAAGAGAAGTTAAACCATATTAGTACATCGAAACTACCTTACTTATTCGCTCATTAAAACACATATAATTCCATTGTACACACATTAAATTTTATAACATTAATAATAGCACTTGTCAACATGGTCACTAAAGAGTTAATTCAATTTCTTCTCAGAGAAGTTGCGCGATAAAAGATCTGCCAAGTTATTGTCTGATCCAGCAATAGGCAGAATCGTAAATGAAAATTCTTGAATCAACAAGTACCATCGATGTGTGATTCTAGCGTTAAACGCAATTTTCTAGCTGTTATGTAAGTAAGAGGACTATGGTCTGTCATAATGTAAAAAGTGCGTGCCGATGAGAACTAATATCTTGACAGCTTCTCCAGGCACCAGACCATCGACAGGAGCTCACGTTCCCACCTGTCGCTGTTTTTATACTTCTGTTCAGCCGGAGTCAGTTTCCCTCGACACATAGAAAACATGGATGGAGTGTTTTTATGGCCTTGTAACTATTGCAGCAAACAACCACCCATGGAGTAACTCGAGGCATCTGACTGTAGTATGAATGGAATACGTATATTCGGTAATAACAAAATAGGTGCATACTAAATAATTTCTTAATTGTTACCAAAAGCTTTCGCAATCTTTTGTCCCAACGTATCTTATTAGGACTACACTACTTTTGGTCAACAGTGCGGACACAAAGTGTGTAGATAGTTGAGCGCGAAATGGGGATGAACTTATGGTAATAGTTTTATCAAAGCCTAAAAGGCTTCTAACTACCCTTGTTTCTTAGTTGAAGGGGTAGAAATCTCTAGAATTCTTTTGACTGTATTGTCGTCCTTAGGATAACAGTTTGTGGTTACCTATTCGGTGACCAAGAAAAGAAATTTCCTGACAAACCTATTTGGACCTTTGAAGGTCGCACAGTCAAACCATGCATACGTAATGTATGTAGAAGAGAAGTTAAAAAGCCATCAATAAGTGGTCTTCCCACGAGTCATGAAATAGGCAGATGTCATTTTGCTGAATCCAGATGTACGTGATGACATCTTTACGATCGCCAAGAAGGCGGCGCTTGAGTCAAGAAATCGTTATAAAAATACATTCAGAGGGGAATTTACTTGTCTTAAAATCAGCGCACAAACGTCGCTGGCCTGCATTTTACTTACTAACCCAAAAACACATATAATTCCATTGGTAGAGCCCCAAATGGAGTTGTGAAAGCTGTGTAAGGTTTGGCATTTTCGGCAAGAGGAATTTGCCAGTAGCCTTTAGAGAGATCTAGTTTGCTAAAGAAGGTAGCATTAGATAATTCTGACAAAAGATCTATATCTAAAAGAGGCATAGGCTCACCGTCTGTGATTGTAATTTTGTTCAATCGCCTAAAATCAATACAAATACGTAAAGAATCATCCTTCTTTTTAACTATCACCATTGGGAATGCATATGGTTATTCCGAAGGAGATATTACACTAAACGTATCATCTCTTTTAACTCTTTTTCTACCCTATCTTTGCTGTATGGGTGAGAGAGAAAGGTGGAGCTGTGGTGTAAAGATATAGGATAGGGTCTAAGTATGATAGGTGTATAATCAGTAAGAGTAATATCATGGGATATAAGCGATGTCTGACCTGGAAGGTCGGTGAGACACATCATTGAAAGAAATAAGAGACTCCATGAATATCCCGAACTTGATCTTGTTGTGACGAAAGATAGTGAAGAAGAAATAGTCACGTCTTTCCAAGATTCCGATGATTGTAAAGAAGGTAGTTGGAATTGTAAAGGGATAGACGAAGTAGTGTCTTCTTCAAGAACAACTGCAAAAGAAGCAGTATGATGTGAAGAATCATCAATAGAGTTAATAACCTGGACAGGAATAGATAAATTCCTTCACTTAACTGTGGTCTTTCAACTGCTAATTTTAGCATGTTGACATGGAAGGTTTTGATTTTACCTCTAACGTTCACTAGGTGACCAATTAAAGGTCCAATGTAGCCATTGTTGGAGTAGTCAACATCCCCAGGAAAAGAAAAAATTGGTACGAGTAGTGACTTGTTTGTTAACAACTTGTTTGATAACATCAAATGGACCTTGCCAAGCCATGATATCAGTAATTTGTTATCGTTATGATATTAATGAAGGGGAAAGAAAAAATCTATCATGTGAGTATAGCAACAACCAAAAAATCTTTTTTTCCCCTGGTTTGAAGGATCTTAATATTCTCTTTTGATTATGTAATAATCTTGATCGTTGAGTGGCTGATTTAATACTCTGGGATGGATCATACGTTCACGCATCGATGATTCGTTGTCGGAGATCAATAATTAACTCGAAGCTGTTTCTAGATGCAGTATCAATTGTTTCTCCAATCAACAAATCTCCTTGAGTATCATCATTGGTCCGCGAGGGATTCGAACCATAAACCAATTCGAACGGAGACCACCCCGTGCATTCGTGAGGCACTAAACCTTTGTTCACGAAAAGCGAACAGGGCCGCCGGCAGAAGCCTGTCCCATTCACGAGGGCATTCTTCAGTTATCTTAGATAACATCTGTTTTTAGAGAGTGCTATTATATGTAGCGCTCGCACACCGTAAACCCACCGTTTGATTTCTCTTTGGGCCTATACGCACTACAAAACGAGTGGTGAACAGATAACATGGATTCTAAATCCCTCATGATGTTGGAAGAAAATTGTGATCCGTGATCTGACAACATATCCTCCGGAAAACCGATTCGACAAAAATCAAAATATCGAAAATAATGCATCAGACACGGATGCAGTTGTGATGGTTTTCAATGGTATGGGCCTCTGGCCAACGCGTGCAAAGATATTTTGAACGCAAGATCTACGCAAGTTAAAATATAAACGAAATCCATTATTTGAAACAATTGAAATAACGGACCCACTATATCTACTGCAATCTTTTTGAAAGGTCTTTCAGGCACGTCCTGTAATCTGTAAGGGGGGCCGTTTGTGCCATGGAAATCAACTGCCCTTACGTGCTATACTCCTTGGTACCTTGGCCATGTTGTACCCAGAAGAGAATTCGAGCAGAGGAGTCCTTTCCTGCCGCCATCATGATTTGCAGTATAACTTTGTATCTTTATTAACCCCAGGCCAATAAAACACCATAGAATTGTGACGTAACACTCCAGAAACAATGTTCTTTTTGATCCCCATATGACCTGCCATAAAACTCATACCCTGGGGAGTCATAATGTATTTCTGTACACTACAATTGTATAACACTAAAGTTCCTTATAAGTATTTATAACATCCCACTTCACCACAATGGTCTGTATTCTTTAGGTACTATCACTTGATGTATAATTGTTTTGCCATCATCATAATATCTAGTGAGTATTGATTTCTTTATCTTGAACCATTGTTTAGCCCCTCTTGTGTATTTAATCGTTTTTTGTTCTGCTCGACTAAACAATCCTTGTAAAGTTGGGTCACTCTTCTGTTTTTCTGCAAAAACAGAAGGTGTAACAGTGCCAACTTGAGACATAATTGTATCCATTATAGGAAGAGGTGGTGTAGCCATGTCCGTAGCTAACTGTTGTGCTCTCGTTACAACAGCATTTGCCACCTGTGGGTGAGATTCAACCCACATTGCAATCTCCTCAGGAGTGCAATCTTTAACTCCTGGTATGTTTCCTATTATAATTTCAGTTATGGGTGCTCTCAAGCCGCAGGCATAGACAGTGCCTGTGTAAAAAGGAGTATCAATGTATACTCGTGCCACAGGGAAAGTTTCTATATTCCCACAAAATGTGACACACTTAACTGATTTGCTTGTAAAAGCAGAGGGCTCGATAAGCGAGTGCTTTATGCCTATCGTTGAGGACCCAGTGTCACGCAAAACTCTCACTACCTTACCATCCAATATTCCGGGATGAAATGTAAGATAACCAACATTTACACATGCCGACATTGTAGGCATACAATGACCACAATCCAGTGTAATGGTAGACTTTAATCTGTTTTTCGACTGACACTCATAACATTAATCATTCATTACCATACATGCGTTCGCATGATCATTATCATCATTACCTTTCTCCTTTTTGACACTGCAACTATTTGCATGTCTATGTTTATTTTTGTCTCTCGACGGAGATCTGGCATTACCTTTGTTATTATTGACTGACTTTTTATTGCTATAATAAAAATCAGTAGAGTCATCCTTCCTGGCATCTCTACCATAAGATGATCTCTGTTTATAGTATCCTTTCTGATGTGAACCATCATAATCCCTGCCTCTGTGATACCCACGATCATGAGGTGAATATCCTCTATAACCTCGTCGATATGAATTCGAAGGAGAGTGATGACGACGGAAGTTATAAAAACCTCTGTCGGATTGATAATAATCTGAACGACAACGTCCATCAAAGCTCTTCGATCGAGGTCTCTGATCATGGTGTGCCGCGCACACAGGCATAGGATCTCGAATAGTCGATCTATGAAGATCTTTATTCTGATGTGCGGTCTGATACTGTCTTCCGAGTTTTTCATACTCATCGATAGAATTAGGATGTCTTTCTTGTAAAAATGCTTCTAATTCAGTGCTGCATGCGGATAAAACTTTATCTCGCAGCATGAGATCTATAACACCTTCATATGTTTTATTTATACCAGATAGATCAATCCATCTGCTAAGGAAATGTTTAATAGATGCAATGAATTCACCAAAATCTGCATCCTTGCTTGGCTTAGCCGCATGAAAACGATCTCTGAATCCAGACTCAGTTAACTGGAAACGTCTTAGTAATACCTCTTTTACGACATCGAAATCGCTTCTGCTCTTTTCATCAAGACTCATGAAACATTTAAGTGAGTCACCAGTCAAAAAATCAAGTAAAAGACTGCTCCCATCTTTCCTTGGGTATGTTCAGAGCTGTGACCTTGATGATGAATCTAGATATGAAAGAGTCAACACAATCGCGAGTTTGGTCAAAATGTGGCATTTTTAACTTAGGATAGAAGATATTTGTACCAGCCGCAGTCTTAGTCTGTTCAGACTGCACTTTAGCTAATTCTAAAGCTTTTTCTTTTTCTGCATGAAGTTTTAAAGCTTCCATTTCCATGGCATTTTTATGGGCTTGATCCATTTGCATAAGTTCCATTCTCCTTAATTCCATTTCTTTATCTCGTTGTGCCATTCTTTCCTTCTCAAATTCTCTGTCTTTTTCTTGTTGAGCTAATTCTTTATCACGTTGAGCTATTTCCTTATCTTTCTGCTCTCTGTCTTTTTCTTGTTGAGCTATAGTCAATCGTTCTAATTCCAATTTCATGGATATTTCTTTTTCCTTCAATTCCCTCTCTTGGGTTAATTCAAACCTCCTAAGCTCATCAGCTCGTTTAGTCATTTCGCGCTGTTCCATTCTTTCCAGACGCGATAAATATTCATCATATTTCGTATCTGCAAAACTTTGTAGTTCCGCTCCTGATTTTCCATAACTTTTTCCAATATCAATGAATTCTTGTAGTGTAGACATGATAATAGGTTTCTGAGTACTTTCAATAGTCTATAATATACACCAGGATTATAGAACTCACTATAATATGTACATGAATATATTAATCAATAGCAAACAAGTTCGGAGAACATGTGACAAAGACAGTGAAAACAATCAAATGAGTTACAATGAAATGATTTTTCAGTCATACGACAACAATTTACATTTATAAAGTAAATAAAGGAAACTTATACTCAGTAATCAGTAAAAGAAAGAAAAGAATTTACATCACAAAAATATAACAAGACAAGTCGTCATAAACAAACGTGTAGACAAAGAAGTTTTTAGATCACACACGACAACAATTGTCAACAGTACTGAAATTAGGTTACGTAAATAAAGAGGACGTAATTCACTTGACGAAACAGCTAAGTACACAAAATATGGTTATATTGCGAACTGAGGAAACATTTATATCCTGACTCGAAAGAAAAAATATAATCAGTCAGATCCTCAGTCAGCGAATATAAGCATGCAAATCTAATAGAAGTTAACATTCACTGAAGTTTTCCTGGGAAAATTCCAGTCAATATTAAACACGACGAATATACGAATATACGAATAAACATGAATGGGGAACACAGATGATGAGTACAAAAGTAAGCAAAGTGACGATGAACTGTAGACCAAAGCTAATGCAAGGACAATATGATAATGTTCAAGCGCCCAAGTAAAATCAAGAACTTATCTGTTTAGCTGTCCCTCTGAGAAATACATGAGTGCATGCAATTCTAATCCAAGTTCCGAACCGTGTCTTCAACAGCTGTAGTCCATTGATTGAAGACCTTGACCTTCGCAGTAGGGTAAACGTTTGAAAGTATTGCTTTGGTCTTCGAACGTAAGGCAAAGGTAAAGGAACCCGTTACACGCCCATTGAGGCATATTGGGAATATGGTGTTAGGCCCATATTATCTTGACCATCGGCACACGTAGTTTCTTCAATCGATCTGCGTCGCAGCCTCAGATGAATTTGATGAAGAGATACATTCTCCACTGGTTCAGGTTCTCGAGTGGAAGATTACCGTTCTATCTGCGTGAATCAGTCTCTTGTGGTGGAAGAAAATTCGGATTCTCTCAGGCCAAGTTGTCTGCTAACGTTGACGGCATCGATATAGTGACGTCACTTTCTGTCCTGCGCATTTCAGTTGCCAGTTAGGCTTGAATGAATGATTTTACCTTCAAAACGTTCATCATCAGTTTAACTTTCTTCGATACTTGAAGGGGGGAATCCAGTATTCATGAAATCCGGACACTTTCTGACACCAGTATGTTACGGGCCTCGGGACTCCAGTATGTTCTGGGTGCTTCGATGACTTCTAGTATGTGAGAATGACCAAGTTATTATATGCGTATTTAGTTTATAGAGCCAAAGTCCCTCGGGTTCTTATCACTTTTGTAGGATTCCGTAATACTGTTCGTTGGTATCGATAATGTCTGCTTTAACCCTTGTGATACATTATGTGCTGAACATGTTTCATATTAAATATTCGACCCTTGACTGACCTGTATTAGTCTCTTGTCTTATTGATTATATTGGCAGTGTGAGATGCAGCGTGTTAAGACATTAATCATCACTGGTCATGATCAGTTGAATATTAACAGCATTTAACTCAACTCCGAATACGACAGTTGATAAGACCGTGATTTTGACGACTCAAAATATTTAATTAGTAATTTCATACCATGAGCAGACACCAACTACATGGGAACAAAAGTCACATCACATTCATGTACGATCTGTAAGAGTTCTCATTATTTCATAAACACATGTTCACAATCTCTATCTAGAGTTCTGGTTCAAGGTCAGTTCCTTTTAACGGCCAATGTCCTTTGGCATAAATTCAGAGGCTAACTAGACTTACTCCCGTCGCTAGTTTATACAATAGCCTTTTGCACTAGACTTAACTATCCTGCTAGTTCTGCAATACACTTATTATGCTAGGCTTACGTCTACTGCTAGTCGTCTAATATCCGTTACACTAGGCTTACGCTTGCCGCTAGCTGTACAATATCCATCTATACTAGTCTTACACTATTGCTAGTACCGTAATGTTCCTTTGGCATACCACGCCAGGCTAATCTGCCATAATTATGCAAACTGCGTTATTCATACGACGACTTACGTTTGGTTCAAGAAATACACTGCTCAATTGGCTTCCCAGCCACACAATTAATAAAGTGGTTATACCACACAATATCAGTGGCAATGGCCACACTTCTGAAACACACTACTGTTCGGGTCAAAACCCACAAGTCGAATGACGTTATAAAGACATACGCGTCATGCATAGTGATATGCATACTACGTCGTTAATATATATTCAATTGCGATGTTCCATGGTGCAGCAATCCGAGTTGGCCAAACTCAAATGCTTGCACACATGCAACAATCATCGATATCGGTCGCGGAGATATATCTCTATTCGTTTGAGGTGTTCCATGATACAGCCATTCGGATCGAGCTCAAATCCAAATGTCTGTAAGCATGAAACAATCCTCAACACACACTCACAACACGAAAGGTGCAGAAATTACTGGAGGACAGGTTTGCTGTTTGTTTGTCTGCAAGACGAAAAGAAATTCACAAGTTGGTGATAAATGCGTTTGAACAAGATGACGAGAAAAACATAGTCACCAAAGCTCATGCAGCACAAATTAAGAAAGCTACTCATCGCCCGATAGCACCACCAGTTTTATCTAATGGCAGACCCTTACATAAAGCCACATTGAACCACTATCATTCCACAGATACGTCAAAAACCTCACACAGAGAACCTAACATAGATGATGATCTTGATATCAATGCTGAATAGTTTGATATCCCAAATCAACTACAGGATGCTATAGACAGACTAAATCGCTGTAGAGACACGCCAGAAGACAAAGATGACATTCCGTCGACAGTGAACATGAAGATGAAATTAAGAGACAGATTAGTATGTAGAGACAATCGCTTACACGATCGAGATAGCAGCACACCAGTATCAGTGCATGAGAACGAACCCCACCCATCCATACTGAGTCAAACATACTATGGCAGTCAAGGAGCACAACCGCTAGTTTCAAGCCAGCAACAACCCACACACCAGCCTTCACATTCCAGCTGGGACAGCGAAGATGACAGTCCCTTGCAAGCAATGAGAAACAACATAACACACCATACTCGGAGCCCTACAGAAGATCATACAAACATTCAAGCATTGCGACCTTCCGATGATACACACAGCGAAAAGAACATTGTTGACAAGCCTTTAGCACCTTATGAGTCAGAACTTATGACAACAGAACGAGAAGAAAGCGACATCGATTGCATGGATGACACTACCAACACTGAGATACGTACAGCTGCCAAGCGCCCTTACAGCCCCTCATCAGGAAATTCATCGCCACAAGCGAAGTTATTACGCTTACCACAAGAGCATGTGCGAGCCAAGTTCAGAAGAAATCATCGCCCAGTTAACAAGCCGATTACAGTTCTACAACATCGTCCAAATATTCAATCGCCCTCTTTCTCCTGCAGAGCGACTATAAACACAGCATCACAATCGATACCAACGTCACCACATTACGACAGTCGTCTCTCCAGTAGAGAAATTACACTGTTAGAGCTTGCAAAAGAAGTTTCAAAATTTATGCAGGCAGTGTAATCATCGTAAAGTACTCCCCCAGCAAAAGTACTAATCGCAGCACTTCCCCAGCATAGTGCTTATAGGTACCTTTATCAACACAGTAACTACCACTGAGTCAATTTATTATTTTTTTTACCAGTGCTTAAGTTAGTTGATTTATTGGACACTTGGACACTCACATTAATCATGTAACTCTTTAAGGGACGAGAGTATAGAACTCTGGAAAAAAAGAAATAATCAGACTGTAATCTAGGGAAACACAGAGTCCTGATTATGTAGACTTATTCCAGGTAAACTCACAGAGCTTGTCAATGTACTTCCCAAGGTATCGGATTCAGCACACCAGAGGATCAAGACTGATAATTACTGTTAGTATTATTGTCATATTTGTTTGTATAGTGTATAGATTCCAGTTATATGCACATTTAAATTGGCAAAAGAGGAAAAAGAAAAGAAGAGATATGAAATAGGCAAAGCCAAGTATTAGAAGTGTAAGAAATTCCTCTTAACCATATACAGGTAGAAAAAAGTGCATAAGATGCACTAATGGTGAACATCCCCACGACACATGTCATACCTTTTCCCCCTTCACCACCCACAAAGGATGTACCCCATTTACCATTGCGCTGACTATATAGCGATAATGACATTGATGGCAGATACTACAGACATGACGAGTGCTGACAAATCTCTGTTTCCAGAGACTGTTACCATGTCGACCTGTATAAATATATATATTGCATGTATTGAATTATTATTGATCAGTTGTTGTATCATATGAGGTTATGTATTTAAGTAATGATTGATGATATACCTCAATTGAAACATTAGTTATTGGTAACGGAATTACATTATATTTATGGTTTTATGTTTTTGTGACTTTCCATATTAGAACTCATAGTTTGTAAATGTATATGTAAGGGAGCAGGTATAGGATAGTACATTATAGTTAGGGACTAGATAGTTGTTGATAGAACGCAAATGTCTCCCTACGGGATACATTTGTGTGGCCCCAGGTTGTATGTCACCGTGGGGTTTGCCCAAGCATTATTCATGCTATTGTTAAGGTGAGATAAACAGTTAGGACAGCTCACAAGAGAAAATAATGAATGAAAATAATAATATTGCTAACTGACAACGGTTCAGAATACCGGTTCACGTTAGTTAATAGTGAGTGATTATCTTGAGTTGTAAATAGAAAGTTCGAGAACAAGTAAAAAAAGGCTCGACCAATAAATTTAAGTAAAAAGATTTGGGTCAGCAAATCAGAAGAGTGGCGAGAAAAACACACCACGCGAAATGACCAGAGGTCATTAGATGACAGTGAGTCCTGAGTTGTGCTTCAGGAAGAAGGTGTGATCGCTGTGCGGACAAGATGAACCTTCTGTGGTTTTACAGATAGGGTTTATGTGAATATGTTTAGATGTCCAGCCATCACTAGCCAGTGTTATTCTATCGGGAGATAGTATTTGATTCTGTAGTTCACAGTTAAGGTGTATTTCTGAAAAGGAGATCAGCGTTTAGGCTGTGGTTTTTGTGTAAGTATTGAACTGAGATTATATTTTGCACAGAATATAATTTTGTTTACAGGAAAATTTTCCAGAAGCACGATTTGTCAGTTCATTACGAGAACTTTACGACTATATACCAAGAAAACGGATGGTTATAACGACTATGTGTAAAGTAACCAAGAGGCTGTAGATATATGAAGGAAACTAGAAATATTATAGAGGAGCCATATTGAACAAGGTTCGAAGTGTCCAGTATTGTACATGATTATCAAGAAAAAGTGAATGTCGACTTTTATAGAAGAATTTCAAATATGCTCTCTCACTAGTAAGTATCAGAATGGTGTACATACAATTGTTTTATGCATGAGATGAATTTTGTTGCTAGAAGCAGTTATAGAGACCTGTCTGACCAGTTCGTCGAGAATGATATTTAAGTAACCAATAAAGTATGGAATGCTAATAAAGAGCATTGGTATATGAGGAAATAGGAGCAGGTTTTGGGAAGACTAAGGAAGTCTACGGAGAAAAGAATAAGTTAAAGAGGAATACGGAAGTTACGAGACATAGAATTCATGTATGAGTTAACCTGAAGTACAAAGACCCAGTAAAGGCCTCTATGCGAACTCTATCATTTGAATAACTCATTATATGTGTTGTTTTATTAAGTTTTTAAAAGTTTTTGAAGGATCAGAGTGAATTTGATTCCATCTTTATGAGTTGCTGATTCTATGCCATGTACGTTTAAACTACCACTATACGAAGTCACTATTATCATCAAAGAAGGAACTGAACGAACCTGAAGTATACAAGAAAAGGATTAGAGTATCATCCAGGAATTTACACCTCTGGCGGAGATCGCCAGTAATGATATCAACTAAATAACTTGGAAGATAAAAGAAAGAAGATAAAAAGATAAGTTGTAAACTTAAATCATATCACTAGGCCTGCCATCTGCCACCTAGTTAAATATAGCGCTGTTACACACCCACGTGCACACAATTCTGTGACAAATACGCACAATACGTGAAAACAAACTATGGATAACAGATAGGGTAGGGGTTGACCAACACAATAAATAACTTAAGGGTTAATTAAGTTTATTTATCACTAGAACTTTACAACATAAATCACATACAACAATAGATCATGGTTTTACAGACAAAATGAAAATTAATCAAATAGGTTCTCTCCCCTGGTAAAGGAAAATAGAAGAAGATCACAACAGAGGTAAATTAACCCAAAAGATCAAAAGTTAACAATAAGGGTATGAAATAGTCCGTAAAGAAAACAAAGGACAAGTCCCTAATTAATCTATCCCGTAAATACTCAGATTAATGAGAACAAAAGAGAAAAAGATTTGTATGATAGTGGTTAACAACAGAAATAAGTTTCTTTCTCCGTTCATTCAATTCACATACGTACAGTGGCCACTTTCATCCTTCGCTTACCAATAGATGTCGCAGGCATTCCGTGGAAATAAACACTAATAAGTAACACGACTACTCAGTGTCATATTAAGTTTTGCCAAATCCAGCCCCAGACTAGCCGTAGTTGCTGACTGCACGTTTCACGGTAGTCGCTAGAGTTGGTGATTTAATTTTCCTGGGTAAAATACGGTATCTCTGCCGTCAGTTGGTTGGAGTAAGGTTCATACGTGGTGGTCACCGACATAAGATGAAGAATACAGATATATTCTGTGTTGTCTAGCCTCTGACCGCTGAGACACTATTTGAAGTTACACAAATGTTGCTGACAATATATTTGGCCACAGTTGGCTGATTGTCGTGAGTTAGTCTACTTCACAACACAGCTTCTGTATAATCCTGAGTAACTGACGAAAACCGCGCGCCATACATTGTAGAAATTGTATGATACACTAGCCAATGGAAAGACTTCCGTATTCGTGTGTTTACTACAGCCTTGGACAGGCAAAATGGCCATTCCTCATTTGTGCAACCGAGTGAAGGATGCAAATTAATTACATAAGTAGGAAAGAAGTACCACTTGGAAGAGGTCTCTAATTCTACAACAGAAATGTTACTTTAGAGGTAGGTGTAAAGACTTCCACGAAAAGTAGTTTATTAAGAGAGATATATTGAGTGGAAAGGCTTCGACACATCGGGTTAGCCCATAATTTAGGTATTTAAAATATGCATAGAATAAAGTGCACTTAGGAGACTAAAAGATCTTTAGCTAGGAAGATAAAGATTAATTCAGGGTATAATTTAAGCCTTAGATGAATAAAATCGCTCCAGAAATAAGAAAGATACGGGGAAAACTAGTTTTTCATAATTGAACAGAGAGACAAAATATGCCTCAATTTGGGATTCGCAATACCCCGTTAGCCCCCTGTTTTCCGATACGCCAGATGTGCTAGTATAAATAGACCTTGCCCATGCTAAATTGGGGCCATAAGATTTGAAAAACACAGCGAGCAGAAAGAAGCGGTAACTTGTAAATGAAGACTGCCTTTGCCAGTTGTACCTGAGAGCAGATCACGTTTGCCATTAACAGCTCGTCTGTGTGTGCCTGAGGGTTTGATATATATATATATATATATATATATATATATATATATATATATATATATATATATATATATATATATATATATATATATATATATATATATATATATGATTTGCTATTGATTCACTACAGTGTGTTGGTAAGTGTGTAGACGTGTTTCAGCAACCATTGTGTAATTTCTGAAGGACTTACCCGCCTGTGTACATTCAAATTAAATTGAGAATGATAGCAGAATTGTGTCTGTAGGTTTTAAAAAGCTTTTAAAGAAATATTTCTTGAGGAAATGGGACACATGACAGGAATATAAGAAAAAAGGACAGAAATTGTTTTAATGTATGGATCAAGGTATTACTTAGTATTTTATACTAGACCAAATCATTGCATGGAGGCGGATCATGGACAGATGGATCTAACTAAGGTTTGAAAAGGAAAGTGTAGTCACGGTGAACTGGATGTGGGTAGTGCTGGTATATATTGTCCTGTGCATTTGCTAGCACATTATCTGACACTGTCTATCGTCCCCATCTTGTGTTTTTTTTTTTTTCGTACGCCCGCTAATACTCGAGGCGAAATCTCAGGTTATTTTTAATGTCTAACCTGACATTGATTTTTACGTGAGTATCCTATTTTCTTGTACAGAGACAAGTGTCCCTCGCCATTCAGGCAGATACTCGCCGTTTTCGGAGGTTCACTAATGGAATAGTGATGGACCATATAGGGGTTACGTTTATTTTGGTTTCAGGTTCTATCCAGAAAACTACAAAACAAAAACTTTATAGAGTCATCCACCTCTGCTGGACTCTGTGGTGCGGGTGCTCTTGTGGTCAACAGAGCCAGATACCCAGCTTCCACCGCCTGGAGAAACTCAAAATACGTGTTCGTCCATGGCAGGAGAGTGACAGATCTCTAAACACAAGATAAGTGGCAAAACAAAGCCACTGATCAGCGTATCCAGATTATATCCCTATACTAAAAGACAAGATGCAAATAAACATACAGTGAATGATGAAAAGTGTGGACATAAATTTACTCATTACTAGCTTCAGAGTCAAGAAATAGTGACAAAACTCATCAGTATCATATCAATGTTCTTTAACAGGAGATAATTAATCCAGTTGATAACCTTCAACAAGTGAATGACTTTTTAAGAGTGTTAATTATTTTCAATGTTTATTGATTTATTGTTGTAAATAAATTTGATTTCATTTCAAACTTTCCAGACCAAAAAGAGAAACGGTATAGGCTAAATAAATTGTAAATATTTACCAACAGACTTACTTACTTATTGAAGTTGAGTTCATGTTCTTGTTGGAAATAATTTTGTTAATATCCCCTAGCAGAATCAACAATAATAATAATAATAATACAATAATCAAGGGAGGATCATGAGAGGGAGCCCATAGGGATCCAGGATAATACAATAACATCATACCTGGAAACTTATACAGCTTGACCCTACCTTTGATATCCATACACCCTTACTCTTTTCAGAGAAGGGGGTATTACTTATAAGACCAGACTCTTATCTGGCACTATCCTGGTATCACCTGATACAACTTTTTGTCCAGGATATCTTATATTCTAATAACATCTCAACCCTCTCGCGACACTGATGAGATTGGTAAAATGAAATCTGGTAATAGTTCTGGTCCAGTTAACCTTTACAATTATTGTTCTAGTTTGGTCTCTCATAAAATGAAGAAAATGGACCGCACAGGTCATAGTCCGAGGACTCAACAATATTATAAAGTTTCTGCTTGCTTATAAGATTATAAGACTATAGAACGTACGTTCATATGATCATAAGTCCGCTAGTACGCAGGTTTTGACCAGCCTATATTATAGGAAAGAAAATATAAACATAATATCAATATTATATCTACCACGTGTTAAAGTAAGCCCTCTTCACCGCTCCGTTATAAATTAGATTTAGAACACAAGGGTCTAGCTTATCCTATCGTTTTAACGTGTGATATGAACACTAGTCATTTATGAACTTTACATAAAATGGATAGAAGTAAATAATATACTGAAGCACATTAAAAACGCACCACTATTATATATACTGATGCCGAAAAGCTGGGAAAAAAAGTGTGGGAATGGATTTTCCCCGTGTTTGTCATGAGGTAGAGAGCGAATGGCTGCTGGAATGGAAAGTGCATGATTCAACCCACGCATTTGTGTACAGACTACATGAAAACAATGAAAGTTACACGTGCAACACGATTCCCAACAGCTATGACCCTGAAAATGTGTACGCGTTGTGGCAGTATACTCGGTATAAAAAGGCCGTTGAGACAAAACACACAGTACATGTGCTTGAAATTCCACGACTATCTGAAAACGACCGCCAACGAGCCATTGGTATGTTGGAGACCGGAATGAGCTCGCGGGCCATTGCCAGATGGATGAATTGCCACCACAGCACTATTGTACGTCTCAATGAACGTTACAGAACCACTGGCAGTGCCCGGGATAGACTTCGGAGTGGCCAACCACGAGTTACTACCCCTGCGCAAGATCGTCATATTGTGCTGAGTCACCTAAGGAATCGTTCTCTCCCGGCAAGTCAAACAGCAAGAGCAATAGTGGGTAGACGTGGGCAAGTCTCTCGAATGACAGTCATACGACGACTCAGAGATACAGGCCTTACTGCAAGACGACCTTATGTTGGGCCAAACTTGACTCACAGACATCGTCAGCAGCGCCTGCAATGGGCAGAGCAACATGTCAGATGGACTAGACTGCAGTGGAATGCTGTCCTACTCACAGACGAGAGCAGATTCAACATATCCATTGCTGATGGACGTATGCGGATTTGGCGACGGTGTGGAGAGCATTTGCAGATTGCTGTGTTCGTCAGCACAACCGATTTTGAGGTGGCAGTATTCACATTTGGGGAGGATTAAGTTTTCACCATCGCTTGCCTCTTCACGTCTTCCGTGGAAATGTTAATGCTATGACATATCGAGATGCGGTTCTGGATGCATTGGTTGCGTCTGCGTTCACAAATTATCCAGACTTGCAGCTTCTCCAGCAGGATAACGCACGTGCGCACACCGCATGCATTACGCAGCAATATCTACAGCAGCAGAACATTGTGACGATTGATTGGCCTGCCCTATCACCAGACATGTCCCCTATAGAACATCCGTGGGACGAGCTTGGACGCAGAGTCTACAGGCAAAGTTCTCCAGCTAATCTGCAACAGCTCGAAGCTGCTCTTACACGTGAATGGGACTTGATTCCCCGGAATTTCCTTCAGAGACTTGTGCGTTCCATGCGGAGCCGCTGCCAAGCTTGTTTGAAAGCACACGGTGGACATACCAGATACTGAGGATAGTGTGAATGAATATTTTTATTGGTTGCATTTTTGGTTTTCTCCCTTGCCTGCACAGAATGCAATGAATTTCATAACAATCAAATGTACAAATTAATGACCAGCATGGATTCATAGGAAAATGAATAAAGATTCCAAATATGTAAACTTGTAAAAAATTATATTTACATTTCACACTCTGTTCCTGGATTATACAGGTGGTGCGTTTTTAATGTGCTTCAGTATATATACCGTCAGTATATAGTTATTTAATGTATGTACTAGTCAATTTAAAACATCTCTTACTGGGAAATAGTGGGTAATTCTTACTTTTACAACTGGAAAAATTTAGCTATAAGTTATTTAATACGTTATTCAATTTAACACAGAAAATCCCAGTGAAATATAAATGAAAACTTCAAACACATTAAATCACTTAAGATGCTAGTATATAAATTACCACAAAACAGAAGAAACTGAAAATATCTCCACGAATATAAGAAGTACTATGTACGAAAACTCTCATAATATCGAGTTAGTTATTCTCAAGAATTCTCCGAGTGACTGATATCTGAGCTAGGAGAGACGAGGAATATATCTATGGATTCCGTTCTTTTGCTCCTTAATGCGAAAGTCACACCTCCGACCAGGGCCGTGCCAATTTGCCGTTCCATTCCTGAATAAAAGGTAATTTCTTCACCTCTGCCGACTCTCAGCTAAGTAAGTAATTCCCTTGAAAATGTAACACTCTAAGTACGTCTCAGGCTTATCGCTCCGTTTCTCTGATCAAAGAACGATTACGCCGTAATGCTCACTTCGCTCTGTTCCACGTTCGTGCTTAATTGCCAGATGGCTCGCGTGTTAATTGCGATGGTGAATCAGGCGTTACTGTATAGCAAAAAATAAACTAGTTGGGGAGGGGCAAAAGTTGATGATCACTGCTGCACTATTTCCATATGTGACTATATATATATATATATATATATATATATATATATATATATATATATATAGTCCTTCACTGTTTGAGTATATCTCTGTAGCGTTGATCAACAGTTATTAATTGTCATATGAAAATGTCTGTTGTCTAATCTCCGGAGGGTACTGGCCAGACTGGATATTTTCACGAAATGTTCTTGATATGTAGACTCATTATCTTGAGTATGTAATCGTGATTCATAAAATATCCTTTGGAGTCTGCTTCATAGAATGCACTTAAGAGTGTGTTGCACTTGGTATAAATATGAGATTCAACTTGGTGAGCTCTTTAGCTTGACTTCAGATAATACGCTTCCGATGGAGCTGAACTTGATATGAGTAATCAACTGTGAGCTTTAGCTTGACTCCTGTAGTAAGCTTTCGAGTGATTTGAACTTGTTATAACTATACTGTTCAAAAAAAGAAACGCATAGCTATCCGAGGGTGCGTTTTTATGAGTTTGTAAGTAAAATTTGGTGCTACGGTATATAAAAACCAGCCTTTACAGTGTCAAATGCACGTGTTGACCTGAATTGCGTTCGTTTTTGTAATCGTTACAACGCAGTGGTCAATAGTGTTTATGACACAACTTTTGACCACAGCTCATGTTGCGCGCACGCGAAAGCAACACAATTTGGGGGGAACACTATTCACTGACTACGCAACTGAAACCCTATAAAAGAATAACGCTACACACAAAAAATTCAGTTCATTTTCAAGCAGACATTTATGGCGTCTCTATCGATAAATTTAAGGAACATTGCTATTGGCCGACTGCATGCAGGCGAAAGTCAAAGTCAGGTTGCCAGGCATCTAAACGTGCATCAGAGTACCATCAGTCGACTTTGGCACCGATTCCAAGCCACTGGCTCAGTTGAAGACCGGCATCGCAGTGGACGACCCAGAGTGACAACAGCAGCGGAGGATCGCTTTATTCGGCTTCGTCACCTCAGAGACAGGTTTACAACAGCTTCCTCAACTGCCCAGTCATTGCCTGCAGGACGTCATGTGTCTGATCAAACTGTCCGGAATAGACTGCATGACACTGGACTTTGGGCACAACGACCTCACCATAGACCTGTCCTTACGCACCGCCATCGCAAAAATCGACTTCTTTGGGCCAACCAGCATCGTCCCTGGGCAGCTGACAATCAATGGAGACGTGTCTGGTTTAGTGACGAATCTGTCTTTTTGTTGCAGCGTCATGATAGACGGCGTAGGGTCTACCGTAGGCGAAATGAACGTTTTGCCCAAAATTGCGTTGATGAAGCTCCGCCGCATGGTGGTGGAGGTCCAATGGTGTGGGGAATGATCAGTTACAACGGAAGGAGTCAATTGGTGCACATTGAAGGAGGCTTGAATGCGCAACGATACGTCAATGAAATTCTTCGACCCCATGTCGTTCCACTTTTGGCTACTCAAAGGTATGTGTTTCAACAGGACAACGCCAGACCCCATTGTGCACGGTTGACCACGCAGTTCCTGACTGCCAACAACATTCTCACCCTTCCCTGTTACCAGACATGAGTTCGATTGAGCACCTGTGGGTTGAGCTGCATAGACGTGTTTGTCGCCGAGACGTTGCTCCAGCCAAGCGTCGTGATCTGTTCCAGGCACTCCAGGAAGAGTGGGCAGCCATCCCACAGGCCCACATCAGACGTCTGATCGCATCCATGCCCAGGAGATGCCAGTCGCTGATCGATGCAAGAGGAGGCCACACACCATACTAACGGGAAAGCCCGTACGCCAAAAAACTCTCGTGACGCAGATGCAAAACAACTGTCAATTGATTGATTGAACCCTAATGTATTCTTGTGTGCAATTTGAACAATTAACTCATTAAATTAAAAAAGTTATTGAATGTCAAAATTATGGCTATGAGTATGCCTTCAGTAGCTATGCGTTTCTTTTTTTGAACAGTATATGTATTGAACTTGTGCGCATGTGATATATGTTGAAGAAAAATGCTGCGTCCACTGTTTTTATCGTGGGCGAGAAATATTCCTTTTTTACCGAGGAACGAAGAATGTCCTATGGCGAATTCTGCAAACCAAATGTCCGTTTTGATAACTTATTTCTGTTTAGACGTCAGACACGTAGCGAGTAGACTCAGACTTCTGATGGACTGAAGACACACAAAAGTCTTCGAAAGTTTTCACACTTAATATATACTGGTTGACTTTCATTTATTCTACATCTCACTCTTGATCTCTATGAGTTCGATTCTAATGATGTTAAATATATTGTGCATGAGAGTGTGTGCGTATGGAAGACTATGATGATGATTCAACAAGCTAGATGAAGGTGAAGTATGAACTATTAAGTACTTCCTATCAGCCTATCATCTTAGAGGAAAATCTTCTGATTTTATTTAGTCATGTACTAGGAGAATTAATTGAAACTCTATCTTTCGCACATTTAGCTGTGAGGTTAAAATAAATAAAGAATAAGAAAAAGTATTAATAATCTGTATAAGATCTACTAACCTTCTTTTCCCCTCGCAAAATCCTTTAAGAACACAATTCACCACAGATATGAATTATTTTATCCACTCTGAATAAACACGTGTATTTAGGCTAGGCGTTTAGGGATTTCTCTTTACACCACAATGTTGAAAACTGCACTGATCTCTAACGAGCTGTGTAGCAGAATATATCGCTGGTTTAGCCAATGTGCCCGAGATAATCTAACTCCTCTCCTCAACCAATTACCAGGCGTGCATCTTGCAACCCAGACCTAGGATCTCTCATGTCTCCTATCAGTCTAACAGTGGGTTGGGCAATTCGCCACCCCCTTTCGTTCGCATGGCCTCCCAGTCTTGGTCAGACCGCCCAGTGTTTGCTGATTGGTCGGCCAGAAAAACTCACTGGTCCGCCAACTGTCACAAAACTCGCTGTCCATTGTGGCCCACATATAAATTTTCTGTCATCCTTTGTAAGACAGCTGTCTGTATGCTCGCTAACTAGTTCCTTTAGTTGTGCCGGCTCCATCTAGAAACAAAGTGGGTGTTCCGCTGCACGGGTCTTTGATATCCCGTTCCTGGCCTCCATTGTATTGCGTGGCCATTGTATCAAGTGCGATGACCGTCGATTGTTTGCGCAGCGGCTCGCACTGAATAAAGTACCAGGTGGTGTCAGCTGCGCGTCTAAACAATAGTCCATGGTGGCATGTCTGACGATTATTTACACAGGGAATAGTTATCAAAGAATGTTTTATTAAGTCCAAACTGGGGTTTCACAAGATTAGGATAAACCCAGATGTGTTTAACAAGGTGGGGAAACTGAATCAAAAGACCACCGATGAAAAAACAAATGTGGTTCTTTAAATCCCAGATGCGAGTAATCAAAAACAATGAAATAGTAAATGTGGGATGAAAGAGCACAATGTTTGAGAAAATAAAATAAGAAAGATGTAGGAAAAGATTGGGCGATAAGGCTTTGGCGCTCGCTTGTCACATGGCGAAAACATGGAAAGACCTGGAAATGATGTGACGACTGGCCCTATCTTCTCTTCATTTAATTTACGAGACACCATTTTTTTAAATTCATCTTCAATGCATGATCAAAAAGCCGGTAAAAATACGCGGCATATTCTCCTCGTTTTTCCATATTCTCCTAGCGTTAGGTACTATTTTTAGATTAAAGACATCATTCTAAACTTACCTCAGTAGTCTGAAACCGGTTAGAACCCGCCTAGCGGCTCGACCAATGAATTAGGGCAGACTATTTTAGACTCAGCTAGAACCAGTCTAAACCCACTCTAGGAAACCCCTCCCGTGACTTTTAACGTTATTGATTGGAGCGTCAAACGGATGCCAAAGTCACATGACCCACTCTCCATGTCACGTGTACCAGCAGAAATAACGGGCTAAAAGTAGCGCCCAGCGATGCGAAATCACTTGCATCCAGGAAGCTGAGAGAGTGCCAGACCTAAGGCCAGACCTATTAGATCGCAAATTCACGGTTTAAAGCACTCTAAAGTCATGTGTCCAAATTGCTGATTAGAGTCCAATCTCTGAGTAGGTAAGTGAAATCTTGTTAGAAAATAGTATTGTGGTGAAATGTGTAGTACCTTGCAAAATCGACGCAGTGATTGGTACGAACATGTTTCGCTTTACGATCGCCTCTAGCCACATGGCTACAACGTGATCTGGTGTATTTTATTATCCCACCGGATGAGACTACAAACTGTTCATATTAATTTTAAATGTATTATATATTAATTTCCATATTAATTCATCGTATTCGACCCGACGTTTAGACAAGAAGAAGTTTAAATGTATTATATATTAATTTCCATATTAATTCATCGTATTCGACCCGACGTTTAGACAAGATGAAATTAACATCAATAATAATGGTGACAGACAATGCTATATATTCATCATAATTTAGATGACGATTCGACCAGAGATACAGTACTATATAATGTCAGCAGACAATTCTATAATACTGGTGTCTGACAATTCTATGTTAATTTATCATATTTGACGAGTGTAGCGGAAGGTTTTATATGTGTGAGATGATAGTGCTAGAGTAGAAATAGTATTCTCTCCAGAATGTGTGAGGTCCCAGTGACAGAGAAGTACACTGGTATCACTCGATAGTGACTATCTGGACTGAAAATATTCAGAGAACAGTCAGACCTTACTGCGCCACCTCCGCTATGTGACCACCTGTGATATTAATAAAAATTCAACCAACCTCAGTATCAACTATATTGAATGAATAAAGCTGGTGAATACAATTTATATCCTCTTTATTTACATCTATCTAATTGTGGTGATTGTATGTGACTGGTGATACAAAAGTTATATTTATACAAAACCAAATTGGCGAAAACAATTACAGTTGTTACAAGTTACACTAAAAATGTCATTTCTTTAGACTTTTCCAATTAGTTGGGTAATAGACTTCTTCACTGTCTTATTCACTTTATAACTTTCACTAGTTTATCACGCCAATTTTCATCATAAAACTCTGCTTGGCAGTTATCACTTCTTGGGTGCACGATTGTCACAAATATCACTCATCTGTTTTTATAATCAGTGTTCATATGAGATGTACAGCTTCAGTAGGTCGTGCTTCTACCAATCCAGGCACTGCTGGGGCGATTTGCATTGATCCTCGAGCAATTCTTGATCATTGACCTCTGACTTTTGGTTGACAAGTATGAACCTGCAGATAATTGTAGGATATGTGGCTATTTGTGGAAAATAATAACCACATTCCTATTGTAGGTGAGATGAATTTGTTTTCAGATGTATGCGTGAAAATGCATGATTATGGATCAGTGACAAGACAGGTGTCTACTGTGGAACATTTTATAAAATCAAATAATACAAAATAATATGTACACACACATATGGTATGAGGTATAGTATCCCCCTGCCTGACACGTTAGCTCTGTAAAGTGCAGTAACTTGAAAACAGATTGAATAAGCTCTGATAATGATTGTTGGTAGTCCTTAAAAGAATTGTTATTAGTCCTGAAAATGACTGTGCTAGCCCTGATACGGACTCAGCCACTGTGGTTATATTTCGGGTTCCAATCTTCAACAATCATATCAAGTAATCAATTAATATACATGCTACTTTCATAACATATAGATTAAATAAATCCTGAAATAAAGTTGTAATTACTGTATTATTTTACATAGTAACTTTACATACCCTCGCAGGATCTAATTAAGATCAGTAAAGACTGGCTTTTGTGGAGTAACAGAACTGCCTGGCTGCAAATAACAAGATATTGGCCGTGACACGTTTCTCTCTCTCCAGCCGTTGTCATTCTGTCTTGCTTCGCTGTACAAGTGCATTTGAAATCATTTACGACCGCCCTTATATAGGGAGCTAACGGACGTATAGGAAACAAGGCTCGCAACTCCAGCAAACTTCCCAAAATAGTTGTAACTTCGGGGGGTTTGTGCTAGAGGTGTTTCAAACCTTGGTCTCGTGCATTTCACCTTTCCCAGTTCAAGCCTTTGGAGTTATATATTTCCGTTCTCCATGAGTTGACCTTTATATCCATATGTTGTTTTCCCATATCTGTCGTGTTAACGATTTTATCTAGAATTTTAAATAGGAAAAACACAGGATTTCTCAATGCACGGACACTGTTCTTGCGAAATTCTTCACAACTACTTACTCCCTTCTGATTTCCTTGTACCTATACATAAATGAAGATATTCCCGTCAAAAGGAGACCATTCTCATCCTTGTCTGTCATTCCGTTCTCCTTCCCGATGTCTAATTCTAACCATGATTTCGGACGATTTATTCTTCCTTATACACTCGCCGAAGTCATTCTATCTGACCGTGGGAAACCCCTTCTCTGATTGGCTGCCCTAGATACACACAGGAAAATACCCCTGCATTCATTGGTTCAGGCCAGAACACTGGTGTCCCACTTTTCGGTCTTCAAACATTTAACTAGGCAATGCGTAACATCCGACAACGAGACGATTAGGCTAGAGGCACAGTGCTCGGGTACTGTCACCTGACAGTTCTATGATAACTCAGTGTGTTTAACTGACAGTCTATGATAATTCAGTGTGTTTAACTGACAATCTATGATAATTCAGTGTGTTTAACTGACAATTACATGATAATTCAGGGTGTTTAACATGATAAATGGGTAAAGAATTTTAACATTGCCACTTGGGCAGGAAAAAATAATAATAACAGGCGAAAAGGGGGAAAACTTGATTTCAAGATTAGGCTCTAGACATATGATGTTAGAGACTAAAATATGATATGACTGGCAGACGGACGGCTTAGGGAAAGACGGCTTCCTCAAGCTAGGAAATTTATGAAGCCTTATTTGTCTTCAGTCTATGGGGGAGCCTTGCACGACATTCCAATCTCAGACGAAGAATACGGAGTCGAGCACAGTGAAGGCAGATCCAAACCATTAGAGACCCACCTGATGCAACGTCATAACGAGACAGGTCAACCAACCACGCTTCACTATCAGCCAGGGGCTGAAAAGATAAGTTCCCTGTTTCAAAGGGAGCTCACCATATCACTATTAGCACAAAAGCCACTAGCCAGTAGATGATGAAAACACTTGAATTGTAAGACTTATCACATACAGCATACACACAATTTCCATCAACAATACCATAATTCATCATCAGTTCATTTTAATTTTATTAAACCAATTGGGTGTATATATTGTACCCCATGACTTCTTTATTAACTTATATGTTAAATATTGTCTGATGTTTATCTTCTTTTAGAAGGGAGGGGGCTCGTAAAATATAATATATCATAATCCCAGTAATAATTAAGGATAATAATAATAGATAACTGAGAAGGCGACTGCGGTAGCGAGAGACCAAATATCTCCTAACAAACTTGTCCAGACCTTGTCTAAGTTAGGAGAATTTACACTCTTGTCTCCCTTCAGCCGGTGGAGAAACCCAACAGGACTTCTTGAGCCAAATCTTCCTCTGTGTGATCCAGGCAAAACTTCACTTAATTTATAACTATTATTTATAAACTACTATAAGTTTCATCCTTCCTACGCTACTCCACAGTTGACGATATTAGTTTGTTGGAGGAAGACAAGACATGGAAAGACCTGGAACTGATGGCACGAGACTGGGTGACTTGACATGCGTTTTTTGGAGGAAGACATGGAAAGACCTGGAACTGATGGCACGAGACAGGGTGACTTGACATGAGCTTGTTGAAGTCGTATCTCTATGGGGAGCTAGGGGTGATGATGATGAAGCTAACATTTCTCAAAGTTACAGTATTAGCGAGTCAGACATGACTCTGAGGTATGAGAACTAGCATTCTTCAGTATTTAGCAATGTCGGTCAGTCTTAGCGACACTGACACGACTGTGAGGTCCGAGTACTAGCATTCTGGCATACATTTAAAAGGATGCCAATAGCGAGACAGAGCAATATACAAGCTTTGTAATATCATGGAGCAGGATACAATAGAAACACTACAGACTGTAATCTATGCCACAACAAACGGCAGATAAATTACAGCCTGGAAGAGCCAGCACACAAGAAAAATAACAATGTAATATGCTATATAGAATGATGAACGCTATATACTCTAATTATAACCCATGTGGGAACAGGGTATCCCGTGCACACGATAAACATCGGTTTTCAAGTGCATGGTCCAAATCCTCTCTTGCACACATCTTTGAATCTCAGCCGCGGTCGCCCAACTGTTCTTTTACCATCTGCCAGTTGTCCGTAGAGGAAATCTTTCGGGATGCGACCATCTTCCATGCGGCGGACATGGCCAAGCCAGCGTAATCTGCGCTGTTTAGGCAGTGTATACATGCTTTGAAGGCCAGCACGAGACAACACCTCGACATTTGTCACTTTATCTTTCCACGAAATGCCGAGGTTGTGGCGTAGACACCGTAGATGGAAGATATTGAGCCTTCTTTCTTGCTTAGCATAGGTTGTCCATGTCTCGATGCTATATAGAAGTGTGCTGGTGACGCAGGCGTTATGAGGGCACTGGAAATAAATCCAGCCACTTGGGAGGATGAAGCTGCCGATCGCACCAAGTGGCGATGCTATCTGCGGCGCCACCTCAGATTGGGCGAAAAGAAGCTCACACAAGAAGAAGAAGAGAGGAGAATACGTCGAAAGGAACACCACGAAAATAAGCAGCTGGGGGCTGTCACCTCAGGGGCGCATTCCCGTAGTCAGTTATGACTGAAGATGCTATTATGGTCCAAATCCAAACCAAACGAGGTCAGAGTACTAGCATTCTTCAGCATTTAACAATGTCACTCAGTCTTATCGATTCTACCATGATTGCGACGTCTGAGACTCTGATACGGCTATGAGGTCCGAGTAATAGCACTCTTCAACATTTAACAATGTATGTCAGTGAGTCATAGCGACTCTCACATGACTGTGAGATCTGAACACTAGCTCCATTTGGCATTTAGCAATGTCAGTCAATCTTTAGGATTCTGTCATGACTGTGAGGTCTGAGACACTGGTAAGACTGTGAGGCTAGAGTACTAACATTCATCGACACTAATCAGGCATAAACCTGCACTTGAGTCAGAAATATTTCTACAGCTTTAGGAACAATGAAACTATCACTGATAATGAAACTTTATTAAGGAAAAAAAAAACAATTATCAACGACATATGAGTTACAAAACATCATGATGGTTCTAACTGTAGGACTAAAGTCATGTCCAGAACTTACAAAGCAACAGCAGAAATTACATTTTGTTTTTTAATCTTTTTCTGGACAAGGGTGGTGTACTCAGTATATGAGTACAGCGTGATAGGTCGTTGTGGGTCAGGTTTGTTACGGCAACATTTGCAGCAGCTGAACATGTGAAAGATGGCTATAAACTTGCTGCGGAAGTTGTCGCTGAACACGCAGTACAGGGCCGGGTTAGCAGCAGAGTTGATGTAGGCCAAGGTTGTCGTAAATACATGGAACTTCCAGGTCTTGGCAAATCCTACAGTGGAGAATGTGTTATAGAAGAGAAGAATCTGGTGTGGAGAGTAACTGAGGAAATATATTACGACACTGGCCATTAGCATTTTCACCACGCCCTTCCTAGCACGAATCGCTTCGTTGAATCCACGTGATGGACCACGGCCGTTTGAACGAGATGCTAAGCTGGTACCCTCACTGCTTCGATGCAGTTTGTCCACGCTTATAAATAAGTTTTTGCCAATGACAGTATAGCAGACGACTTGAATGATGAGAGGCCCAAGATAAAAGAGAACGCACTCTGTGTACTTGAAGATCCGGTTGTAGATTTCATGTTGACTTTTGCTCAAGTGAAACTGAGTAATGCAGAAATCGCTTGGCGGAGTAGCAGACAACTGTAACACCCGGTTAAAAACAGCGGTGGGCGTGGCACAGAGTCCGGAGAACAGCCAGATGCAGGCAATTACGATGAACATCCTTCTTTTGGTGCACATGATGTGAGCTTTAATGGCGAACACTATGGCAATGTACCTGGTGGATAAAAGATGTGATAATTAGTCTATTTTGAAAATGAATACTTGTTTCAAGAAAATACTGAAGCTTGAAAACTGAAGAGCTAATAGGAAATGTGGCTGCTAATAGACATACATTTTGTGAACATGAGATAATCATCAAAACATCATCATGCTCATCATCGTCGCACAATAATTATTACACTTTAACTCCCTACAAAGCATGATTTCCAATCAATCTTGGTTGTCAATTTCGTCATGGACATTTGTGTCCCTAACAACTGCACCCTCTTATATTTGCGTCCATGAGCATCTACGCCAAATTGTTGCTTCAGCACCAAACGCTGTCCCACATTCTACATTCAGAGCAGCCATATACATTGTGTAGTGGAAGCAACAAGGCACTAAAAACGTATCAAACTCTGCCTAACAACAGTAGTGCATTTACTGGAAACTTTCAAAGACAGCTTCTGACTAAACTAACGTACTTATATGTGATGTTTTTGAATGTTCAGAGCTTGCTGTATAGATATTTTAAGTGATTTCATTCTTGTGACTTTACTGTACTTTACTGGAGATGGAAATATCTCATCAGCTGTCATCTCCTCAACGGAGGTCGGCTGTAATGGATTATCAACGTCCTCTGTCTCTTATCTTGATGGTACACTTTGATAGACTCTTTCCTGTTCATTTCTGGTTGTTAGCTGCCCAATTATAGCGCTGTTTTCTCTTGTACGTTTGCCTGAAATTCTGCCGTCCGTTATGGTCTTCAGCAAGGTATTATGTCTTTCTATATGGACATAATATATTCATTGTATAATGTTGATCTCCTTCATTAAAGGACGCTGGCGATGGATAGGACACACATTGAGGAGACCTGTTGATAGCATTACAAGGCAATCCTTGTTCTGGAATCCACAGGGAAAGAGAGGCAGAGGTAGACCAAAAAAACACATGGAGCTGGATACAGAGGTGAAAATGATGAGGAAAACATGGAAAGAACTTGAGTGGATGACACAGGACAGGAAGACTTAGCATGTGTTTGTTGAAGGCCTATGCTCCTTGGGGAGCTAAAGGGTATTGAGTGATTGATTGATCTCCTTCATCAATTCTCTTTTCATTCCTAGCTTTCCTATTACCTCGTTATTTGTATTCTTCTCTTTCCATGAGATGTACTAATTCTTCTATATATCTACATCTGAAGAGCCTCAACTTTCTTCCATTTGCTTGGTCATTGGCCATGTTTCTGTACCATACAGTAATGGAGAATATAGCATTTGCCGATTCTCAGTTTCAAATTGAGAGTTAATTGTTTAGATGTCAGTATTTGGAAATATAAGCCACGCCAGTTCCAATAGTCTATTAAATAAGTCCGACTTGTTCCTTGCAAAAGACTATAATATACCGTACATTTGACAGAGGAAATATTTGACCTTAATATTATTAAATATACCTTGTACCTCACACTCAGGCACTTTATCGGCGCCTAATGAAAGGTGTGATTGATTCAAATGATAATTTGTGTAGATGTTTGATGAAAACTCTTCCCAAAGACCATCATTCCCTAATCTATGATTTGATGAAAAGATGGCAGTCAGTGAAAAGTGAACATTAATAACTAATCTCTAAATTCATGCTCACTCAAAAGGCTTTAAAAAAAAGATATTTGTTACGCATTCAAATGTGAACGTCATTTAAAAAATATAGTATGGTTATGCGCTGGTCTTCAAAGCATATATATAAATTTGACTTTCACAAAATATGTAGCTATCAGTCAACAATGTAACACTGTTCCACCATAACAAGTGAGTGGTAATGTATGTGGAGAAGAATGTCGTCAGTGAATTGTGCGCGACTGATGATAGTCGTGGATGCACTAGCACTGTCATTTCTTTTGTCAAAAAGTGTATGTCTGAACAACCTTTTCTTCTCCAGAAAATTTGCAATTGTAAAGCAAAAATATGTACAAGGTTTTGTTCGCAACCTTACAAAACAGTTGCATGGTTAATGGATAAACAATAAAAGTCAAAACTGCAGTGATTAGTCACTGGAAGGGATTTCTAATAATTTAATTGCTGCCAGTACAAATGCGTGTCAACTTGCACATAACAATGTTATTCATGGGGGCATGACATCATAACAATTTTGTATCGCACTCCGCGAAATATTCTTGTCTGTCCCAACATCATGGGCTCTATATGGGCATCGCTGCTGTGCAATGCAGTGTTACTGCGATGAGTATGTTCTACTACAGGCATGTCAACGTGGCGTAAGCGGGGGGTATAAGAAGGTAGGGGATGTGATGGGAATGGGGTGGGGTGGGGTGTAAATGTAGTCATGGGGATGTTCTCAGTAACACTTTTCTGGGTGATATCAGGAGGACTCATCTGGTTTTCACCATCAGGAGTAGTGTTAACAGTACTGTGTTTCTTACAAAGTATTCGTCAATAAATTTTGTACTTATATAGCAGACAAATCAGTATGGTGATAATAACAATGCTAATAAATATTGCCAAACCAGACAATCTCGTTTGTTTTATCATGGTGGCTGGTGTGTGAATGGTATCTAGTTCATTAATCAAGGAGGACATATCAATGGTGTCTAATAGTTGTAGTGCTGGAGGAAGGACAAATGTGGTCTCTAGATGGAGGAAGGCAAGAAGAGGCTTCCAGACCATTGAGGAAGAGTGATTGAAGGCTATCGATGTATTCTCTGAAGGTATGTCCTTACGTAAGACTGAAGAGGCCTGGAAGGGCGCATCAAGTCTAAAAGAATTATCGGTAACGGAACAAGTGGGAGGAAGTCTGAGTAGATGAAAGGGAGGTTTGAGCTGGATTGAAGAGTAAATAGAAGTATTATTTTGGAGGCACCTTTTGGAGAGGGTGATAGGTTTGAAAAGCGTAAAAAGCCATGAGTGGAGACTCATTCGATAAATGATGGGGGATGTATGTGTGAAAGTAACAGTTCTTGTGCATAACATTTGTGGTTTCTCAACATCATTTTCAAACAATGCAATTATACATGAGCGATGTGTACGTGTATCATAAAATGAGCGATCTAGAGCACAACATAACACTGGCATATCAATACATCTCTCAAAGTTGTCTTTCGACACAATAGCAAATATGTTCGTGCCTTGTTGATAACGAGTGCATGGGTTTGAGAATCGTATGTTGCTAATGGGTGCTTCTCAGCATCAGTAGTAGAAGATAGGCGTGAAGGAAAAGGTGTGGGGATAGAGTGAACGCGATATAAGTCTTACACGTCATCAACAATGATGAGGGGAATACGAACTACCTTGTAAGATAACTAGATCGGTATGCGTCAGGATCGCATCCACTGTGAGAGATTCGTAGTAAGAGAAAAGATTCTGTGGAGGAATATCTGGTGGTCGAAGAGTAGGGGGAAGTAAAACGGAGAGTTGGTCAAAGATGGACTGCAGGTCGGAGGGTGTGAGAAGTGAGGGTGGTAATCTGTGGATCTTTAACATGTCTATATGTGACTCAAGGGAAGTCAAAGTATTCGCGGCATGTGTAAGCAAATCAGTGGCCTTGTGTAAAAAATTCTGCAATGTGAGATATGTGGAGAGAAATTTATCAATTGCATAAGTCTGGTTTACCAGTCTAGTTACAGCAATTTCAGTAAAATTCGTTAAGTGCATCATCACTATCTCAAGTCGTTTATTCTAATCTTATTCGACGCGATAGCATTTTGTGTGCTATTAACAATAGTTAGGCTTTCGCCAATGACATGTTTTATCTTCTCTTGATTTGTAGCTACGTCTTGTATGGCCTGTTGTAAGTCGCCATATTAGAGTCAGTAGCAGTACCAAAGAGGTACTCTAGCGTATCTCCTATAAAAGGAAGTATGGATCGCCTAGTGCGATTGGCTTGTCTGATTTTCTGAAATCGTATCGCGAGATCTGTAAGGGTTTTCCTAAGCATGTGCATTTCAAATCTGGTAGCTATGAATAAATCAATGTAATTAGTATTTTGAGAGGACCTGAAATCACTCATAAGCCTAGTGACTTAATGTTATAAATCCTGGAAAGTTTGTGTAAGTTCACTCAGTTCACTTCTTAATGGATTAAATGAGGAAATAATTGTCAGTGTCCGTGAGGACTATGAATCACTGATTTCTTTAAAATGTTGAAGCGAAATCTGTGAGATAATCGCGTATTTCAGTAAGATTCTAGCCCTATGATAATAAATCCACCAGCCCTCAGGTGTCTGACTATTTGCATCTTCAACGCCAGTAGAGCGCTGCCTTTGGTGCAGTGGGAATGCTTAGAAAATGACCCGCCGTAAAAGTCTAACACGCTTTTAGTTTCGGTTTCGAAACGTACAATAAACATTTTAACATCTCGCCGATCTGCTGCACGAAACGGCGGAAAAAGTTTGAATTAACGTAATATGTTAACTTTAAAACTAAAATGTGTAATAATTCGGACATTTCCCAGTAATAAGAACGAGACGGGGGGGGGGGGGTGGTAGGGCTGGAGTGTGTAAGGGATAGTACCTCACGGTGAGAGGCAGTCACTTCCTCTTTTTGAGGATGGCCTGGATCCTATTTGGTTCCCCCACTCCAGTTCACCTCACGTATGGCTCCTCGAGTCTGCTTGTGTACGGCAGCGCCACCCCCCGGGCAACGGCCTTGACTGGCCGGCAGAACTACGTGAGCAAATTGAAAAAGAGCAAATTGAAAAAGGGAGGTCCCCCTTAAACAGTACACACAACTGCTGGCCGAACGGGCGGATGGTCAATAATATTTTGACAACGGCGTCTAGGGCAGGAGTTGGAAAGGCCTGGTATCGGGCTGAGGGCGCACCATGGACTGTAATGGTAAGCGGCCAGAAATATCCAGAAAGCAATGGCAAACTACTGGATGTACAATGCCAAGAAATCCATAATGGCTAATCTGAATACTACGCAAAGATCTGGTGGTGAGGCCCCCAGGCCAGGCAGATCATATTTAACTGGGGAAGAGATCGTTGGCAGCGTCAGTACAGGTAATCGTGATGACGGCCAAAAGCCTGACTGTGTTACCACGGAAAACCATGTCATCGGTCTTAGAAAAATAATCAAAATAGGAACATGGAACGTTAGAAGCTTATACCAAGGAAAACAGTACATAGTGAAGAACGAGATGGAAAGACTAAACATCGATATCCTGGGCATCTCAGAGCACAGATGGTCGGGCCAGGGACACTTTTCGATTCCATCAGGAGGAACATTCATATACTCAGGCAAAGAGAGAGGAGGTCAGAGTGGCGTCGGCTTCTACCTGTCTAAAAGGACAGCTGCCTCCCTATTAGGATATAATCCCATAAATGACCGCATTGTCACAATCAGACTGAAAGGAAAAAGAAAGAACATCACAATTATACAAACATATGCGCCAACAGCAGCTGCTGAAGAACAGGAAATTGAAGATTTTTACAATGAACTGCAACACGCATTAGAGAAAGCAAATAAGCAAGATATTAGGATAATAATGGGAGATTTTAATGCCAAAGTTGGAAACGAAAGATTAGAACATGAAAAAAGAGTGAAAGGAAGTTATGGATTGGGTCAGAGAAATGAGAGAGGAGAACGCTTGACAACATTCTGCCTAGAAAACAACCTAGTCATCACAAATACTCTTTTCATGCAACACCCTAGAAGACTATATACATGGACGTCACCGGACGGAAAAAGCAAGAACCAAATAGATTACATCTTAATACAACAAAGGTGGCGATCTTGTATCTCATCCATCAAGACGCTCCCAGGAGCAGACTGTGACTCCGACCATGAACTTCTTGCTGCAAACTTCAAGATCAAATTGAAAAAAGTCGTTACAAGCGACAAAGTAATACGTTATGACACAAGTGCCATACCAGAAGAGTACAATGTCGATATTCAGAACAAATTTAACATTCTTATGGCAGTACAGGAGGAAATGACACCAGATGAACTTGCCAATAACATCAGAGATGTTCATATTACAAATGCACATAGGTTAATTCCTAAAAGACATATAAAGAGACGAGAATACATCTCAGACGAAACACTGAAGTTGGTGGTAGAGAGAAGAAAAATGAAGTCCAAAAAAGATACAGAAAATCAGGAGTTGTACAAGGAATACACAAAGCAGATTAAAAAACGAGTCAGACAAGACAAACAACAATACATAAACGACACCTGCAGGAAAATAGAGGAAATGCGCGAACAGGGATTGAGTAAGAATATGTTTTCTGAAGTAAGAACATTGAAGAACAGCAACTTTAAATCATCACCTCGTGCAATAAACGACAAGAAAGGCGACACTCTAACAGAACGTAAAGATATTCTGAACAGATGGAAGGAGTACTGTCAAGAAATGTATACGGAAATAAACAAAGCGGCAGATAACAACGTCATGAATGAAGCAAAACGTGAACCAGAACCTACCATAGAGGAAGTCCGGAACGCAATCAAACACTTAAAAAGTGGAAAATCTCCTGGTTGTGATGAAATAACAGCTGAAATGATACAGGCAGGAGGAGAAGGCAGCGCTCGTATATACCATGCATTATGCTGCAAGATCTGGCAAAGCGGAATTTGGCCCAAGGAATGGAAAAGATCAATTTACATACCCTTGCCAAAAAAGGGCAACCTGAAACTGTGCACAAACTACAGAACTATAGCTCTTATAAGCCATGCCAGCAAAATACTATTACAAATCTTAATGAAAAGGATGCAACAAAAGCTAGAAACTGAAATAAACGAAGTACAGGCGGGTTTTCGACCAGGTAGAGGCACTAGAGATCATATATTCAACATGAGGATCATCATAGAAAAGTGTAGAGAATTCAACGTTGACCTACATACTTGTTTCATTGATTACACCAAAGCTTTCGATTGTGTACAACATCAGCAGTTATGGGCTATTATGAAAAATATGGGATTTCCAAACCACCTTATACAACTCATCGCACTGCTGTACCAAGAACAACAGGCAGCCGTAAGAATAGAGGGGGAAACATCAGAATGGTTTGAAGTACAGAAAGGAGTAAGACAAGGCTGTACCCTTTCCCCTTACCTGTTTAACATTTATGCCGAGAATATCATGAGAAACGTAAGAGATGACCAAGAACACACAGAGTTTGACTCATTTAACATCGGCGGGTACCAGATCCCGGAAATCAGATATGCTGACGACACAGTCCTCCTATCGACCAACCCAGAAAGACTTGAACAATTAATTCTGTCCACCACAAAAAAAAAAAAACCGCGAGGCCCAGAATCTATACCTAAACGCCAAGAAGACCAAAGTATTGACAACTGTCGTGAAATATTCTAATCCACATATATAAATTATCAGGTAAATATAAAGCCTAACAAATACATTTAATAAAGGAAAGAGAAATGGTAAAAGAAACAGTGCTGTCACAATGACTGTACGCAAAATCCCCTTGTGTTCTCATTCGTCTGCAAATTGTAACGTTTCCACGTTAAATATAAGCCACTGCATAAATACAAGCGTTTCCACAACACATTAAAACGGGTATTGCATTTCTAAGAAAAACATTGAGAGGCACACTGCGTAATGACCTAAATTAATCTTAACATTAATTATACTACGTTACCAAAACGAACGAACAGATGGACTCAAATAGAAAGAGAGAGGGGCGAATGAAAGCAAGGACACATGCAACACTAAACTCGCGTCGCGCGATACACAATTACTACTATCACGCGTGTAAGGCCACATGCACTAACTTTTTTTCAGACGGACAGTGATAAAAACACTAACCTTCCCAGAGTTAGGTTTTAAAAAAAGTGATGGAAAACGCTTATTAGAAAAGATGACATTAGATGGGTTTACGTTTGAAAACATTACAGTACCCAGACAGCACATCTTCGAAACAGGAGGTAGAAGAAATTGCATATTTTGAACGCAGCCACTTAGCTCTTTTAAATTTGTATATTTGGGTTCCTTAGGGCTTGCTGACAAAGAATATGTAAAACGTTACGCAAATAGTCTAGGAATTACCAAATTATAACCAAAATAAAATAGTGGGGGTGCCTGACAGCATGAAATCATTTCTGCTCATAAAATTTTTTTATAATGTGTTTGAAAAAACCTTACGTTACGGAAATAGCCTACCATGTTAACTCCAAATTGATTGGAGCGCAACAAATATAAGACTAAACACGATTGGTCGGGCTATAAATACTATCTTGTGTTGTTATGGGAAACGAATAGAAGGGGTACTTTTTTGAAAAGATGTGTGGACGTGGTTTCATTGGGTAGAGCTGCGAATATACTTGATTCAGAGCGTCTGTTCATTGCCACATCTTGTAATAAACCTACTAAGAAGCAGTACGTTGAGCACCAGTGTATATTTGTTATAAAATAAAGCCTGGGACATCGGCAGATCGGAGTTGTGCTATATTCATTGCCAGTCAACGAAACTGTTTATTATTCTATGAATTGTGGTAAGCTTGAAATATTCAATATCTTTTAATGAAAATTGAATGTAAATTGTTAATTTATGCCTGTATATATGTGTAGTTCAGTAGCGAACATGATGTAAAGCCTATAATGCTCCAGCCTGAACAGAAGGTGTCGGAGGAAAGTAAAACTGCATGGAATGGCCAAACAGTACACTGACACCTAGATTATTGATTAGACAGAAATAATGCTGGAATTGCAGAGGCGTAGTAACCATTAGGGAGGGAAATACTGGTATAAAATATTTCAGATGAAGCTGACAGTTGGCCTAACGCTCTGAACTCAATGTTTGTGATGTATTGTGCTCAGTGTAGAAAGAGAGTATAAATTAGTTATGACGTAGAAGGTACATCCTTCTTGTTTTCAGGGACAGTGGTCTTAAAGTTATTGAGCAGCACCTGGTCAGAGCTTTGCTGAAGCCAGAGGTGGACAGCATACTCCTTGGTCCATATAGCAACCAGTGGGGTGGCTCCAGAACTCATCGAGCAGAGGAGCCTTTTTCTGCAGTCATCACGCAAGATAAGAGAGTGTGGCCATGGAGCTCAACATTATGTACCCCCATCTTAAAATGACAGTGTAAAATACAATTAAGAGGGGAATTTAATTGTTTTAATATCAGGAACTGAGAACATCTCCAATACTAGTTCCAATAAAGACAAACTATTGAAGTCATGATGACAAATACCAACAGAGCTTGAACAAAACAAAACCAGTATTACCTCATATTACTACTACACCACTGACACACATAGGATACTATTAAAAATACATGTCACTACAAGATTCATATTGAGAAATTCTGTACATATAACTTGTAATTAAAATTGATTGTGATTCCTGGTTCCATTTGTATTTGAATCAGGACACATATTCATTCATGACAGCACTGAATACATATTGTTATTTGAAAAGTTATCAGTGACTCCTTTAAGATATCCTCGTAGAGTGTTTTATGTATGTGAGTGTCACAGTGTTGTCAAGTGTGGTGGAATAAATTAAATTGTTTATCTGTCTGTTGTTGTTATGACTTACACTTCATCATACACATACCCTAGACATATAACGTAGTCATCACACTATTCCAGAATAATTCTGACTGAGGTATACATATGTGGAAGCAAGTAAGGTTATCTATAATACACTACTCTTATTAAATATAGATACCTTCACAGCTGATCTCAGTCAGTACACTAAGTCCCCTATAAATATTTATAACATCCCACTTTACCACAACAACAGACAAAGTAAAGACCAAACCAGAAATTGAAATTGATAACGAAGAACTGGAAAGTGTTAATGAATTCGAATACTTAGGATCAATCATCAACAGCTCTGGCGACTGTGCAGTAGAAATTAAAAGAAGACTTGCAATTGCTTCACATAAACTAATACAGATGAAAAACCTATGGCAAGGCACAAGCAAAGAAACAAATTTACAACTGATCAGAGCATGTATATTCCCAGTAGCAACATACGGCTGCGAGACTTGGACACTCAACAAAACAGTTGCAAAAAAGATTACATCATTCGAAATGAAATGCTACAGAAGGATGTTGAGAATACCCTGGACAGAAAAAAAGACCAACAGAGAAGTACTGCACTCACTAAACGTACAGGAACATTGGCTCCTAAATACCATCGCAATAAGGAAACTGAAATTTTTCGGTCATATAAAAAGACATAATAGTCTGGAAAAAACAGTGATGGAAGGCATGGTCCCTGGAAAAAGGGGAAGGGGTCGACCTAGACGACGGTGGACCCAGGATATCACAGAAAGTCTGAACTTGTCTTTGGCTGATGCAGGTCGACTTGCCCAGAATCGTGATGCGTTCAGAGCAGCTGTAATGGAGACAACGTTCTGGATAGAATACGTCACATGATGAAGAACGAGACGATTGTAATAATTAACGCCAACACTACCAAAAGTTTGAAAAACCCCTCTTCGCTCTGCAAGCGGTCTCTTTAATATATACACGCTGTGGGCATAGCCAGCAGAGACAAACACACAGACAGTTTTCCATTTCCTTCTAGCGGTAATATTCTGACGTCACTCAAACTAGTTGGTTATTTGAATAATGAGAGAAATGATAGAGACCAGGGGGGGGGGGGGGGAGATGGCCGACTTGTGTAAAAATTATATTTGACGATTGACAGTGACAAAACTGAAAATCTAAACCATAATGAAACTGACCATAAAAAATCATACAGTAGGATAGCTTAGTGTCCCCTGAGCAAAAATATGTTTTAAAAAATATGGTAGTCCAAGTATTAGCCAAGTTATTGAGAAAATACGATATGTCTAAGAACGCTTGGACGGACAGACTGTTGTTCTTGCTCGTTACACATAACGTTATTGGGGACGCTAGTTTAAAAAAGAGGCATTGGAGTAATTTAAATCCTGTTGGTTGGTATAAGAGTATAGGAGTAAAGGAAGGGGAGGGGGGGGGGGGGGGGGGGGGGGGGGGGGGGTAGGAAAATGTAACTAAAACTAAACATCTTTTTCTATTGGCATAACTAACGCAGACTGACCAATGGACTACGAGGTACATAGTTTGTTTGGAAATTTTGTTTTGTTTTTTCAAACTAAATTCAAAAAAGATGTAGTAGTGCCTGCTTTCATTGGTCGGCTCTAATAGATATTGGCAAAAGGCATAGTGGTCTCGTGGCCATTTGACTAGAAAATTTTATACAAACAACTACGTTGAGAGCAGATGTGATAAATTGTAAAATTAACTACTAAATTCACTATCTGGAAGGGGCAGAGCAAAACTGAGGCCATATTCTTTGCCAGTCAACGTTATTTGTGACATATTTCTTTGAACTAGTGGTAAGAATGCTTTATGTATTTACATGCTTGATTAAAACTGCACAAGTTAGATACTGCTATGGGGAAAAGTGAAGGACATGCCGGGAGCAAACATTATTGAGTCCTCACCTTGAACTGTATTTGACTGTTGCATATTATTATGATTTTATATTAATAATGTTGTATTGGAAGATGTTAGTAAGCCTCAGTGTTCCATGAACACTCTTCCACATGCCTAGAGAGTTATAATTTAGAAAAGAAAAATCATATAAAAGGAGATGTGGTTACTCCACGTTATTGGATTGAAGCAAACTATGTAAAAGTACAGTGGCGTATCTGCCATAGGGACCTGAGGTGTGGTCACAGAAAGGTGTGAGTCATATAATTAGGGGCTGATGCACATGAATGCACACGAGGCTGACCCCATACCTTCATGTATACATAGGGATAAGAAGTTGTGATCAGATATGAAAAGGCCAGGGTGTCTTTTTATTGCAGAGTTTTTATTTCCTGTTACCATCCGGTGACAGGAAACCTGATGAGTGAGTGAAAAGTGAAAAGTCTCCATTCAAAAGTTTATGCTGTCAGCTGATAGCCTGAAGGAGCTTGTGTGTGGGTGCTGATCTATTATATCTGCAACGACATCCTGACTTATTATCGTCATACCAAGAATCCCAGGTGACACGTTAACATCTGGGACATCTGACACTTCCTCCTAATAAACTGGTTCTGATCAAAATAAAACTGAATTATATGGGGAATGATGAAAACAACAGCTCCTCATAACCAATGACTATCACTAGCAGTTATTAAAGTTTTAGTCTGTGAATACACCTACAGGAACTCTATATAATAACATTACATTCATAGGACCAAGAGTCCATACATTTTAGTTAAAGCATTATATGTAAATATATTTCCTCATTTTCAAAGACCTGTCTAAAAGAGATGGCGGGACAGGCAGATTAAATTGTACAAAGAAAAAAACATTCCAATTTTAAAGAAAACTTTAATCACAGTCTTATTTTTTTTCTTATAGGGAGTTAAAGTGTATTGTGTTGATGTACCCTCATTTTCATTTCACCCCTAGACACTAGAGACATCATACACCAGCCACTAGAATCAAAATACGGACCGTGTGAGATCTAGGGAGGTAGCGTTAGGTTCCCTGATAATATATATCATCATCATCATCTCTTAGAGTCAGGGGCCTACATGTGCTTGACCTCACACAGTTGACACAGACACAGCTATCTTTCTTGTTAGGTATAACATCTTAACCTCCCCAGCAAAATTACCTTTGCTACAAATGTTCAAACACTGTTTTTGATTACACTGACTAACAAAAAAAAACTTTTTTTTTCTTTCTCTAACATTTCTATGTTTTTCTAGTCAATTTTAATGCGCTGTTTTTAAATCTGCAAACCGTTTTTCTCTATCAGGTCGGGATCTCTAGAAATACGGAATTGAAGTTTTTTAACAACGCATACAGTATTACAACATCATTCGTACAAGAAGTATAATAGTTATGTAGGCTTGAATTTCTTTGCAGTCGACTTTCGTCGGTGAATGGCATGTGGTACATCGCGATGAAGCATCCAACAATAATCGGCAAGCATGGTCACACTCCACCGTCCTTGATAACGTGACTCCGTTACGGCGATATCTTGATGGAATCGTTCTCCATGTTCATCGCTGACTTCGCCAAGGTTGTCAGGGAAAAAGTCAAGATGCGAATCGAGCAAATGGATTTTGAGGGACATGTTACAGCCCATAATTCTGTATGCATCTATGCACTGCTTAACAATATGCAACATAGTCGACAGATTTGTGATTTCCCAGAAAGTTATCGACGATCGATTTGAATGCCATCCATGCGCGACGTTCACTACCATGTAACAAGTTCTCGAATTGTTTGTCTGCAATAACTTTCCTAATCTGAGGTCCTACAAAGATATCTTCCTTTATCTTTGCATCGCTAACTTGCGGAAACTTTTCTCGAAGATAAGTGAAAGCTTTGCTCGTTTTATCTAACGCTTTTACAAAACTCTTCATGAGCCCCAACTTTATATGTAACAGTGGTAAAATGAAGCTGTCTTTGTTAACTAATGGCTCGTGTATTACATTTTTATGCCCGAGCTGCATACGATTCCGGATAGGCCACACCTTTCTTGCATAATGTTCCTGTCTGTTGCGGCTGTCCCATTCACATCGGAAGCAACAAAATTTAGTATACCCAGTCTGCATGCCCGTGAGAATTGCAATGACCTTTAGGTCTCCACAAATCCGCCATTGGTAGTCATTGTACTTTATTTTTTCCAAACGTATAGCCATATTGTCATAAGTTTCTTTCATATGAACAGAGTAGGCGACTGGAATTGATGAAAATAAATTTCTGTTATGCAATAACACGGCTTTTAGACTAGTCTTGGAAGAATCGATGAAAAATCGCCATTCGTTGACTATGTGCTCATGACCGTTTACATCTTTGCAATAGCAAATGTCATCATCCATCTCAAAGTATTGAACAAGTTCTCTGTGTCTATGACGAAATTTAGATATCGGAGTATTGGGCGCTAAAAGATTCCATTCTTTGAGTCGCGAAGCGAGTAATTCCGCTTGTCCTTTGGTAAGAGCGAGATCACGTATTAGATCTGAAAGTTCTGAATGGTTAATTAAGTAAACACCATCATTCACCGGTATGTAATCTGAGTCAGAATTAGTTTCTAAAGCAGGTAAACTATCACTTTCTGATGGTTCATTCACGTCCAACGGATATTGTTCTGGTGGTACTTGGATCGGACACGTGATTGGATCATGAGGCACTGATTTCGAAACCAATTCAATATTTGAATAAACCACAGACTTTCTAGTTTTAAAAGTGAAACCATGGATATTTGTCAAGCAGAAGTAACAATCAGTATGTTCACGCCATATTACTGGCACTCCAAAAGGAATCGACTTATGCTTCGGCGATTTTCGTAACCAACCTGCCAATGTATTGAACAAACTGCATTTGGCTTCCAAGATTTATTTGCATCATCAACTTTCGAATCGAAATAAAGTTCATATGCTTTCTTTAGTAATGGTGTAAAATTTTTCTGGTCAACACCATCGGTAAAATATCCGCACACGTAACAGAACAGATCAGCCGAATTTCTACAACTTCTAGAAGCCATATTTTGCTCAGAATTATTTCAAAATACAGTAACTATTCGAAAAATCGCGTAACATATGTCATGCATCTTTTAGCAGTATAAAAAGTAGAATTATGTTGCTTTTTATTAATTTTTAATAAGTTATATAGTAAAAATGAAACGGAGCAAATAACGGTTTCCCAAAAATATATTTATTCACAAATATCTTAAGAACCCGACGTGATAGAGATAAACGGATTTCAGATTTGAAATCAGCGCAAGAAACTGACCTAAGAACACTTATTCTTATATAAGAAAGAAAAATGTTGTTTGTCAGTGTTATTGGTTTGACTGGTATAACACTGACATCTACCGCGGCTAATACTACCATGGGCAGTAGTATGGTGATGAAAAGGAGGCTGACATCTTCTTGCAAAAAAAAAAGAAACCATTCGGCCTAAAAATAAAGTTGGTGAAACCATTCGGCCTAAAAAAAAAAAGCTGGTTAAACCATTCGGCCTAAAAATAAATCTGGTGAATACTAGTGGTGGTGGTAGAACTAGTACTGAATCTGCGCTCTTTAGGAGTTTGGCGAGTTCTAACAGCGCTATCTCACGTTTGGATAGGCGACTGTCGAACGTTGTCGTTGGAGTTGAAAGCGTTGTGTTTATCGTCGCTCGACATGAGTTAGTAACGATGGTGTGGGAGGTAAGTGTTGAAGAGTCGATTTGTTTCTCTGTGCAGGTAGACGTTTGCAGAGGATTTTGTTTCTGACATGCTCTTGTGACGGTCGTATATATTTCGCAATGGGCATGGAGTCGTCAGAGGAAGACACGTACGGACGTTTGGCGGCTGACCGAATGTCAGTGAAGGGTTCATCTGCCATGTTGTCCTGATTATCGGGTGGGCTGAGTGTGTCTATGTCGGATTCTGCTCTTATCGGTGACCTAGGAGCATTATCGAGGATGTCAGTAATGGTGTGCGTGGATAATTCAGCATCTGTATTTAGAGACTGCGTGGTTTGAATTACTCTTTGATCTCGGATTCGCTGAAGAGGAATGTCGTCGTCACTGCTCCATTCTTCGTCCGATTGATGTGGGCTTGTGGTTGGCACCTATGATCAGTAATATGTTTGATTTGTTATCACCTGTTGTGGGGTTTCATCCTTATGCGAATCTAAAGTGGGTGTGTTAGATTCTTCATTCCGTAATCTTGCATCCCTGTATTGAAGTCTTTCCCTTAATTCTGCAAGTGGGATGTCGTCCTCGCTGGCTGAGTTATCTCTGAACTGACGCAGTTGGTTTATAGCATCATTCAACGGAGTGTGGCCCGTAACTGGTCGTTCATCGTCTATATCAAATTCATTAAAGGTAGTGTTTGATAATGAGCTGCACGGTTGATAGTGGAGAGTTGCTCTTCTCGTCGGTCTATCTGTAGGGAGTTTTGTCCTTGCTATGGGGCGATGATTATCTCTCTTTAATTGTGTAACGTGCGCCTTTGTGGTTAAATTTTTCTCCTCGTTCCACAAAATATAATTGGTTGGGGTGGTCTTCTCGAGGATCTTGTAACCGTCTGTCCAACGTGTGTCGAACTTTGAGTTTCGTACATGCTTTTTGTAATATACGGGTTCTCCAACGTGAAATTCTTCAAGGATAGCATTCTTGTCGTGTGTTCGCTGCATTTCCTTGTCTCATCAGTCTTATCTCTAAACCTATCGTGCCATGCAGCAGAGTCAATGGGGTGGCGTGGGAAACTGTGTGGGGTCTGATGCGGGGTGTGGATTTATGGATGTGACTCTCGTCTGCATTATGTCGGTTAGTGTTACCTTGCTTAGTTTTGCAGGCGTCCCGTATCGAGGATGATTGTACTTGAGCTATGATAGCACCTCTAGCAATGGTTGTCGTTTTACCAGATGTGTTGACTATCATAACTGGGAAGTCTCTGTTGGTTGCGACTTCTGCTATTCCTTCCGTAATAAACAGCAGTGGGTCTTCATTTATATCTTCTCCCGGTATGGGTTCCACGTGAATTGTTTTCCAGGTTTTATATATTGTGACGCTTTGATCCTACCCATGGCTATGACTAATGAATTTGCTAAGATGGTAACCGGGGCTGTTAAACGGATTAATGATGCAATGTGGATATCATCCTGGAGTTCCACATATTCTTCATTTAGTCTTATTTTCCGGAGATCAAAATATATCCGGGCTTGATGTTTTGAATGAAAATCTCTTCCTTGGATAAAATTTCTACTCATGCCTCTAGTGATAACGAATGCATGTTTGATCGTCTGGTTGCCAATCTTAAATTTGACATGGGTAGTGCCTAAGGATTTCAATTTCTCCCCTGTTAATGAGGCTATATATGTTCTGGAATGCTGGAACTGTACGTATTTCTTTATTTGCTTATAAAGTTGTTCCCTTATGAGGCTTATAGATGCTCCCGTATCTATGAGCGCTCTGTAATTCCAGTTCTCAATGGTGATCAGACAGAAACTCGGGTCGGGATGTATGGTGACTTCATTTTGAGTGATATTAGTCTGAACTAATTGTGGTTCCTCTGTTATTGGGTGGATTTCATTCAGTTTTCGTCACTTTTTATTTCGTGTATGGGACCTTTAGATGGAGTTTTTGTTGTTGCTACCTCTGCTTCGGACACGGCTAGAGATCCCTCCTAACGCGTGCCAAGTCCGTTTCCCTGCAATGGACGACCTGTTTGTCCATAATTGTAATTTCCCTGTGGGTAGTGTTGTTGACTTTGGTATCCGCTATCTCTTGAGTTCTGCCATTGATTAACCTGAAACTGCCTGTGGTGGTTATCTGCGTTTCTGCTTCTGCAATTTTTAGACATATGTCCTTTTTTATTACAATTATAGCAGATGATTGTGGACACATTGTCCACATTCTGTCTTTGTACTGGTCCATATGAATGCTGTTGTACATCACGTCCATTATGGTTATGGTGTCTGTGGATGTCACGTCGACGCCATTGTTGTCTTGCATGGTCTCCTTCCATGGGTTCGTGATCGAGGACTGATCAAATCTTGGCTCCCTATCTAGTCTCTGGTGGAACCTTTTGCGAACATTATCTTCTGCCACTGCTGCCTGAATTGTCACCGTTATTGTTTTCGTATCTTTACGGATAAGATGAAGTTTCAGATTGTCGGCATGGAGTCCATCAAAGAATATTCCTACCAAATGACGCTCGAGCTCTTGTGATGGGATAGATCCATCTAAAAATGCTTCTTCAGCAAGATTCAGCAAATGGTCACCGTAGAATTCCTTTCTTGCCTGATCTTTCTAAGCAGTGACCAAGCGTGCTGGGTGTTAATTATGTCACTGCTCACTAGTTCCTTCTTGAGGGAGTCCTATGTCTCGTCTGGATAGAGTTTCATACGCCGTCATAAGAAATCAGTGACCAGCGAGTCACTGGACAAAAATACAACTCAGTGGGGAGCGGGATATTAGAAGCATGTGCCTGTTGGTGTTCTTGTTGAAGTAGTAACAGCGTCATTTGTTGTTGATGTGCCAGTTGTGGGTCATATGATGGATCCATTATTGGTAAAGTTTTAGTTATATCAGATTCGTTCAGTATATCCTCTCCTGTATGCTATGTCACTCATAGGTCTGGTTACGGCACCATATAGCTTAGGTGTTACTGTGGGGTGTATATGTTGATTCAATTATAAGGCATATATGTTCAAGTTTCTTGTGTGTTTGTTTATTGTATCATTCAAGTCAAGATACTGGTGTACTACCAGAGATAGTTATTCTTGATGATGTTCGTACCCAAGTTCGTTCCAGAATTCCTCTGTGGTGTTTAATGTTTTGTGACAATCATTAGCATACTTAATATCTGCTATTAACTGCAAAACCCTTCAACAGGAGGTAGTTAAGAAAGTCTTCAAGGATCCAGGAAAACAGTTTATTATCTTGAACATAAATCCAAAACAAAGTCATTTGCACACAATTACAATTCCTCATGAAAAGTAGTGTCTTAATATATATTTATTCTTCCTCCTTGTATTTCAATCTAAATTTGGTACAAATATTTTACTTAGTTCCTTTTCGTTATGCTTCTCATGTTTATCCAACATAGGGGTAACTGATAACCGGGTCTCTACCTCTTGTATGACTTGAGTTAATTTGACATTATAAGTTCAGATCGTTTTCCCAACATTTAGGCATTTCTGGCCTAACTAGGTTTCATTCTGAAAAATGAAAAAGTCACACAAAGCTGTACTTACGGGTAATATGAATTCCCAACTATGTAAAAATTATCTGCTTCACACAGAGTTGATATCTTGATAACTTCAAGACCAGAAGTTAGGTAGCAAAGGACCACGTCCATGCAAACTGGCTTTTCTGGATTAACTCCCTTCGGATATGAGAAATCTGCTATCGCAGAGTGGTGCGCGATTTTACTACCTTTTGGTTGGTTAGTCTAATACTACTTTATTTATTTTATTGGGCGTCATATGCTTAACGATGGAGGGTCTCGGCTATTCCGATTTACGTCATCGGTTGCTAAGCAACTCCCGCCAAAAGATAGCGTTGAGTCGCTATTTAACCTAGTTTCGACTAGTTTCAGTTTCAATCTGATACTAGCGTAACTCGAGTCTTTATTTCAATAAAACATCGTAACTGTTCTTCCTAATCTAACTGATAACTATTAGCACGAATGATGCTATGGTATCAGTAGTAGGCCTTCCGGTGACACCAAGTGGCGATGCTTCCTATGGCGCGACCTAAAAATTTAGACGAAAAGCTCTTACAACAAGCAGAAGAGAAAAGAACACGCAGAAAGGAACACCGGTGGGGGGGGGGGAGCAGCTGAGGAGTCTCACCTCAATTATGTATCATCCCCATAGTCTGTCGTGTCTGGAGGAGGCTGCTGTGGTCATGCGGCTGTGGTTAGATTAATAAACTATTAAGCCGGCCCTATCATTCATTTTCTAAAGAAAATCAGCTTGGATTGCACAAGGCTTACATAATTTTTTTTACAAAGCTGAAACATGTCAAGAAAATACTTTCGCTTAATTAACTCCCTCGAAGGATCTTATTAATCTTCCTGAAAAGAACAGGAAAACTGATCACAAGTAGATTGATCAGTACCAACTACTTTAATTTAAACCCACCACCAATAAGTAAGGTAAAATTCAGTTATGCTCACACATTTAACGAGAGTTGTTGTTGGGTCCAAAGATGCATATTGAAAGCAGTTGTATTTTTTAAAAAATTATTTTACTTTTAGGAATATCCCCAGAGGTACAAAATGAACTTACTGAATCGGTGTTAGAATGAATGGTGAATGAACCAAAAAATGTTTTTGAAGCACTGTTTGCTATATCGATTAGCCTGACGCAATAGACATCACTACAGTATTTACAATTTACAATATATACTAGTGAATTAGAAGATCGATCAGAAGTATGCTTGTCTGAGCACGCCCAAAAATTTTGAATTAATTCAATTGCTGACAGAAGTTACTAGAATAGTCATGTGATAGAGCAGCAGTGGTAGCTGTCGAATTCTCTGTATTGTAGGCGAAATTAAGGGCTCGTTACAGCGAAGCAACGTCTGCTTATTGCTATGTTCATAGCATCCTTGTGTTACGGGGGCAACAGGCAAGGTCAGCCCCCAACCAGAGAATGCCCCGGTATAATTTGGCCTCGTTCAGAATAGCCTTCAGGGTATAGTATAGCCCAGTTTACTATATCCCCCGGCCATAATAAAGACTAGCTTAAAATACACCCTCACTGACGAAAAATGAATAAATTTTCTCTTTCTGTCCCTCCTGTCTCTTGTTTGTATGTCCCTGACGAAGGCCTTGTGGCCGCAACGTAGGTTTTTCTTGTCCTTTCTCTTTGTAAGACGTATTACTATTTGTGTGTTTTGGTAATTTTTTTATCATTCTACCCTCACTGACCAGGTTTTACGCGGATTTAGTTTCGAGTAGAGGTTAATCTGGCCTGATACACCAGGTTCATTCATTGACTGAATGCCAAGCTACTGCGATTGGCGATAGTTTCTCTCAATTGTCTACCGTCTCTGACTTCTTCAAACTCCTCACATGTCGTATGGTACATTTGTCGCGGTATTTCTCTCCATCTCTCTCCCTTTCTCTCTTTTCCAGTTCTTCTCTATAAGTTGAATTTACCAGCTGTGGCTTGATTCTCTTATTATTTCTTCTAATGATAATTTAGAAGAACTACTGACTACGCCTTACCATGTTAATTCAATTAAAATTTTTTAATGTTTTTCTGAGGGCCTACTCGTTTGATTTTCTGTCTGCCCAAGGTACCTTCTGCCTCATTTTTGTTTACAGCCGAAGTCGCTCGTGTCTACGATCTTATAAAATGTATGCAGAATCGCTGTCTACACAATTATAGGATATATAGAGAGTCATAATGCGCTCGTCTGGACTACCTGTGATAGTGTTTTGTTTTTTCTTTAATCGCAAGAACAGTTCTTAATTGTAATGTGACAGCGCCATCTTGTCACTACCATGGTCTCTGTGGTTTAGTGCCTTTTTACCACATTATCTTCAAGAAGAAGATTTATTACTAGGCCACAATAAAGCCTAACAATAGTTGTGTGTTATATTTGATAGTTGTGGGTTACATTTGTGTTTTCGCTATTTCTAGAGCGATAATCCCGTGGGCCACAGCACACCACAACCGACAAGACACCAACGTCCTTCTCAGGACACCACTATTCGAGAAAAGTTCGCATTATCGTCAAAATGACCCGAAAAAAACCGCACGCCAAGAAGAGAAAGATCTACACCAGCCCACCAGCGCTGAACCAAAGCAAAAACAGCCAGCCGGGAAAAACAGCCAACCTACCTGCAAGCGCGATGACTGAGAGTCTGAGTGGCCCGACTCCTTGCGAGGCAGAGGAGAGAGCAGATGCAAACGTCCCTGGCCTAGATGAAGTAAACAGGCACAACGCATCCACCGTCCTTTTCAAGGCGAGCGAGGAAGAAGATGATGAAGAAGACCCAGAACATGAAGAAATATTGAGAGCGATACAACAGTTGGAGCAGATGATGGAAAGAATACAGAAAAGGGCAGAAGCAAACGTCTATGGCCAAGATTATGAAGACCCAGAAAGTCAAGACATGTTGAGAGCGCATCAACAGATAAAGCAGATGCATGAAAGAAGAGAGAAAAGAAGACAGGAGCTTGAAACCAGGGGGCCACCACCGCACATACCCGAATCGTCAGCAGAAACCCTATCTACCACAGAGATGCTGCACAAAACACCGTTGACACCACCACACGATGCCGAGATGACAGCCGACCCACCTGCAAGCACTATGAAAGAATTGATAGAGACAGCTCAGCAGCACAGACAGGTACAAGAGGAAGATATCGCAGAGACCAATATAGACGCACTTCGAAGAATTGACGACGGAGACGAGGTCCTTAGACTCGCTCTTCAAGAAGCGATAGTAGAAGTAGCCCCAGGAGTGCCAAACATCGAAAACACAGAGAAGCAAGCTACCATTCCTGGTCCTCGGGAAACAACAGCCGACAACTCAAGGGCCCAGAAGCAAGATATAACACCTTATAACAAAGAACAGGAACAAGATTCGAACCAAGACTGCAGAAGGAAACAAAGGCCAACCACTGAAAAGACAAACAACACAGAAACGATACAGGAGATGATCGTAAAGATCACCCAGACGTCAGGAAGCGAGGCCTCATTCAGGGCCCTACCCGACAACAAAATGATCAACATCCTCGAGGTGATAACTGGAAAGAGAGGTATCGCCAAAGTAGGGAGGCACGAAAAGGGAGTCCTACTATCGCTCAACAACACAGACAAAACAACCTCGCTGATGATCGAACTGGAATCTAGTCCAAAAGAAGTCCAGTTGCCTCACCAAATAAAAGTGATGGTGGAAAAGTACAAGACAACAAAGAAGTTGGTCATCAGAGGGGTGGATACCAGATGTTCCGAAGGCGTGGTCCACAGACGCCTTCAGGCGCAGAACGCAGATCTAAAAATCACGCAGGTCGAAAGGCTAAAAACCTGGGCGAAGAAAGATACCAATCTGATGATAGTAACGGTTGAAGGATCGACAAGACCCGAGAGACTGATACTCCATACAACAACAAAAAAGACAGAGGCATATATCCCTCCGGTGATGCAGTGCTCTAACTGCCAGAAATATTCACACACCAAGAAAACGTGCAGGAGAGATGCAGTTTGCCGGTATTGTGCGGGTAGCCACCCATATCGCGACTGTACCAAAGCGAAGGAGGATAACAATTACAATGCCATAAATCCAAACCGAACCTGTGCAAACTGCCTCGGAAACCACGGGGCTAGGTACCGAGGCTGCCCGATGTTCCAGGAAACAAAGAGCATCTTGAAAGAGGCCGTCAGCGAAGAGGAATCCAGACAGCCAGCTAGTGGTCCTTGTCAGGACCAGTCCTTTTCAGGACTAACAGTCTACTAGCACCGAAGAACCTAACGCACAATATACCCCAATTATAACCAACTTTCAGGTTGAACAGGGTATAACAGCAACATAATAGACAAATGAACGAACGAACGAACGCGAAGGCCTAATGCAATAAAAGATAAATCTAATACTGCCTCAGGGCAAGATATACTTAGTTATGAAATCCTTAAGAAAGTACCCAAAAGAACTATAAACATAATAACTTCTCTTTGTAACAAAATCTGGAGCTTAGGAAAGATACCAAAAGCATGGAAAGTAGCTATGATAGTACCCATCCTAAAACCCAATAAGGAAGCCCATGATGTAAGTTCATATAGGCTGTCATAAAATTAACGAGTGATACAACGTAAAAATATCTCCAAAGGATAAAATGTAAGGATAAAAACCAATGCGTAAGCTGCTGGAATACATGATCGCCCGCGCCGCGGGTCATCAGGTGTTAGACTTGAAGGCAAAACGGAACGAGGATCAAAAGACAAAAATCTGACTGAACGCGTACTTGAACTAGCGAGGTTAATGGACGCAAATTGGTGGGGCAAGGAGGAAAAGTCACGTTCCCCCCCCAGTTGACATAAAGTAAGGAATTCGACAGAAGGGACCTTGGATATGATACGCCACAGTCATTTATTGGACGCTTTTGCGATACCAAGCCTTTGATTTGAATTCAGCGGCTAAACGCAGATGCTTGAAATATTACAAAATTTAAAAAGTAACTTTTTCTTAATATTAGTGTTAGGAATATAAAAATTAGCTGGCCGGATGGCCCATTCTGAGCAGTGAAATAATATACTTTTAATTTTACAGACGGATAGATAATAATGAAAATAATGACAAAAGACAGTGTTGTTCACAACAGCGAAAGACTGCATTGAATCAAAAGTGTCCCTATTTGCACAAAAAATCGCGACCTCGAGACGCAGGTGTTCAAATCTACTTAGCATGGAAGAGAAGGGATATTGGTGGAAGCTGTGTCTAAAAATAACTTTTGACGACAAAATTTTGGAGGGGAGAGAAAGGTTGGTTCAAAAATCAAGTACGTTTTTGTGAAAACGCAAGTAGAGACGGACAGACTAACAGATAAAAATCCATACTTGACTGAAGCATGACTGAAATGACTTTAGTGTAGGAAATTTGAATTTAAAAAAAAACCAAGGCATTGATTGGCCACAGACAACCATATTATCCGCGCTCAGACGAGCTTTTTTGCCATTCCTCAATAGTTGTCCAGTGATAGACACAGTAAATTTCAAGTGTGGTGATTTCCAAATGAAATAAATTGAAATAAGTTCAGGGACGCCATACTATAGCCAGCAGCTCAGCTGAGTTTTGCTAGCATTTCTGTGTTCTTTATTCATAATCTGGTAAGATTGAAATTATTTCTTTGTATATTTTGAATATTGTTTAATGTTCGAGTGATTTGATACTGCCATATCGAAATCTAGCCTTACAAACAAGTAAGGATTCGCTCTGGACCCCCCGCCCTAGTTCAGGGTCTAGGGACAAACAATATATAAACTACAGCAAGGTTTAGGAAGGGGTGATCAAGTGTTGAGAACAGTGAATCATATCACCTATCCTATTCTATGGCAGTGAGATAATGCACCTATTTCAGAATCTGTAGACTGGGGAAACTTACCCTATGCGAAACCAACTAGGTAAGATGTGCTGTCTGGTCAGAGAGAACTGACCCTGTTTATGTGGTGTTATTGTAATTTGTTATGTGTAGAAGTGGCTTATTAGGTAAGGTTCTGAGCAAAAACCAATACTTTATTTCAGAGCTGTGAGTTCGATCTTGACACTAAGGTGGTGTCAAATGCTGATTAATAATTGAAGTGAGGACCCGTGCAGGGTACATTTCGACAGAACATCTTTGTATTGCTCAAGCACGGAGAGGTGGGGCCATCAGATTCCAGCACCAGAACAAATCTGGCAAAATTAAGTAGGCTAGCTGGCCTGCTGAGCTTACACCAACTTCATAAAACTAGCACCCAAGAGAATTTACTACTGAAGCATCCCATTTCCTTCTATCATTAGTGGACAATGCTGTGTAGACATAAACAGGGAGGGATGAAGCCACCCCAACAGCACATCCATTCATAGTTTTCCCAGGAAAATTAACATTACGAACAGTAATACTATATTTAATCTTGAAGATTGCATATGTAAACATCTTTCATTTAACATGCCATTTATTCATGCCATTCATTCATAAATTTCAAAATCTTTGCATAAGTTCTGGCCAAAATAAAACCTTGGTTCAGAACAAATAAATTTAAAAAAGATTTTCTATTCTTAAGTTAACCAACTGAATTTAGTTCATTGTGTTATAAATTTTATTGATAGTATTAGACTTAATTAATATCTGTGGGTGTGTGTATATGTCCATACAACACATTGCATTCAGTACCCTAGATTTTAACGTAGCCACATTCATTAGTAAAAAAAGATATGTGTGAGGTCATAAAGTGGTAGCACGAAAGGGCCTTCTGTATATTCACAGTTACAATTATCTCAGGAGCCTTCACAGCTGACCTCACGCATCACACTAGGTGATAACACCACCATACAATACCATCAAAATCCACTACATAGGCCTATCTCCTTAACATCACAACTAGGTAAAATACTGCACACTGTTGTTAACAAAAGAGTTAAATTCTACCTGGAAAAAAATCAGTTATATAGCCCAAACCAGTCAGGGTTTAGAGCAGACAGAAGTACAGTAGACCAGCTTGTAAGATTAGAACACGGTGTAAAGCTAGGGTTCAAGAGAAAAGAGAAAACAGTAGCAGTCTTTCTAGATGTCGCAAGAGCATATGATGAATGCTGGCAAGATGGAGCTCTTTACAAAATGAAAAAGATTGGCATTACTGGTAGGGCCTATAAGTATATAGAAAACTTTTTACAAGACAGGTATTTTGCTGTACAGGTGAATAATGATAGGTCAGAAATGTATGAACAACAGAATGGGATTCCTCAAGGATTTCTCCTTTAATTTTCACTATAGCTGTAAATGATTTAGCAGATGAATTTAACGACATTAAAAATGCAGTATCACAATTTGCAGATGACTGTGTCATTTGGCGATCTGGAAAAAACTTGGACCATGTTTACAAAAAACTTCAAAATCAAATAGACAAAGTTTCAGAGTGGATGAAAAGTTGGGGCTTCCAACTTAATGTAAACAAAACAGTAGGTATGATTTTCAGCAAAGGAAATTTAAAAAAAAATAACAAAATCAATATAACCATTAATAATAATAATAATAAATTCTTTAAGCACCAAACACGGCGCATAAGGCAGAAACCAGTGCTCTCCAGGTTGTTCGTTGTGACGCCACTCCTCTTAGCTCTTGCACATTATTTAGGCCCAACGTTCTTCCTTCTCTTATTATTGTTCTTCTGAGTGTTTCTTTTGGTCTTCCTTTTTTCCTCTTACCCTCAGGAACCCAAGTGAGCGCCTGTAGCGGTATTCTGTTGTTTTGCATTCGTAGGACATGACCGATATATGACCATCGTCTTTTCCTTATATAGTCGGAGACATATTTCTGCCTAGAGTCTTCTCTTATTTGTCGATTAGTCTTGAATTCTTTCCAACTGATGTTCATGAGTTTTCTAAGACATTTGTTCTCGAATGTATTCAGCTTGTTCTCCAATGATTTTGTTGTTTTCCAACTCTCACAGCCGTATGTTAACACTGAGATAACATTTGAATTAAACAGACGAAGCTTGGTATGTATATTCAATGATAGTAATTTCCAAATGTTAGATAATCTATTGAAGGCGCTAGCTGCCAAAGCAATTCTAGTATGAATTTCTCTTGTTGTGTCACCATCCTGAGTCATTTTACTGCCTAAATAATTGAAACTTTCAACTTTCTGTAGTTTTTCCCCGTTCAAGATGATATCAAAGGTCTCATTAGAAAAGTTCATAGCTTTAGTTTTAGAGGCATTTATTTGGAGACCTATTTTAACCGAGAGATGACACAAATTATTTACTGCTTCTTGGGATTGTCTGGGTGTTGAACTTAAGAATGCTAAATCATCTGCAAAATCCAGGTCCCCCAGGAATTTTATATAACCATTAAAGGACAGAAAATATGTACATCCTTAACAACAAGATTTCTGGGCATAACTTTAGATAAACAACTAAATTATAATAAACATATAGATAATTTAGTAGAAAGCTGTAGGGGGCCCCTAAATATACTAAGGATAGTAAAAGGTAATGGACCATGTTTACAAAAAACTTCAAAATCAAATAGACAAAGTTTCAGAGTGGATGAAAAGTTGGGGCTTCCAACTTAATGTAAACAAAACAGTAGGTATGATTTTCAGCAACGGAAATTTAAAAAAAAAATAACAAAATCAATATAACCATTAATAATAATAATAATAAATTCTTTAAGCACCAAACACGGCGCATAAGGCAGAAACCAGTGCTCTCCAGGTTGTTCGTTGTGACGCCACTCCTCTTAGCTCTTGCACATTATTTAGGCCCAACGTTCTTCCTTCTCTTATTATTGTTCTTCTGAGTGTTTCTTTTGGTCTTCCTTTTTTCCTCTTACCCTCAGGAACCCAAGTGAGCGCCTGTAGCGGTATTCTGTTGTTTTGCATTCGTAGGACATGACCGATATATGACCATCGTCTTTTCCTTATATAGTCGGAGACATATTTCTGCCTAGAGTCTTCTCTTATTTGTCGATTAGTCTTGAATTCTTTCCAGCAATAAAATAATGCTTATGTTCTACAAGTCTTTCATCAGGGGGAAACTGGATTATGCCAGCATAGTCTATGACTCAGCTGCAGCTTCTAACAAAGCAAAACTGGACAGGATTCAAAATGCAGCCATGAGAACCATTACAGGTGCATTCATATCAACACCAGTAGAAGCGCTAGAGGTAGCTCTTGGCATACCACCCCTTGGTCTAAGACGGAAAGAACTAAGATGAAATTATTGGAGTATAGTAGCACAAGAAGTGACCCACCCAGCACATAAAGCATTTGTCAAAAACCAATGTCGTAGATTTTGGATAGGAGAATTAAGACTTGGGTTAGGTCCCTTCTGAATAGGTTGGAATGAGTGATAGATACAGTGAGAGCTGGTGAAAAAACAATAGAATTTCCCCACGTGAGATGATAGGATGTGATATAGAGGCTGTCTTTGAGAATCGAGATAATCTTCTCTCTCTCACCTATCTTCTACGACCGCTTTTAAAGGCGTCAGACAGTCTAAACACAGATATATATATTAATATATCTCTATCTACTCACGGGCACGCACATACACGTGACGACAGGTAAACACACAGACGTGGGAAAACTATAACAATGATATACAGATAATTGGGATCGAGCTGACCAATGCACTGATTTTTTTTTTTTCCAAGAGAGATATTTTAATTATCATATCAAAATTTCTCACAACACCAAAAATTACATCAAGGAAAAACATATACAAATAGTCATAAAATTCAAGGAAAATGCTACAAGGATGATAGCCCCGTTATGATCTTAACTCTAGGTTTAGCCCACAGCCCCGTTAGGATGACAGATGATGGCCCAAAGAGTTATAGATACATATGGTTGAGTCTAAGAGGTTTCTTTCTTTCTCGTAAATGTATGAACAGAGTTGGATAATCTGATTTAGCCTAAGAAAAAACAAACTCTAGCATTTGTAACAAATTCCGCAGATTAAAAAAAGTTAAGACAGCAGCTGGGTGACAATAATACACCGGTAAAATAACACTCAGACCTGTGTACCCTCATTCATTCAGCCATGGCCTTTCTCACACATATATACTCACAACTTTGCTCGCTGCCTCTGGGAACATAATAATTCTAGGACCTTCACACAGACCCGAAAAATGCAGTCAGCGACCAAGAAATCCCCAGTTCCAAAAGATGTACTGAACTCTCTGTCTCAGGGAACCGATTCCTTGGGTGTTCTAAGTTTTCGAATGTCTGATTAAGTCACATGAAATATTGTCCAGGCACGAAAGTTAACAGAGCACAATGTCATTAGCCTTGGATTCTAGGATTTAATGAATGTCAGATCGGTGTCTTCTATCAGGCAGGTACTATATTTGGTCACCACAATACTAGTCACAATCTCTGTCGGAATGTTACTGTTCTTCTTCTTCTTCTTCTTCCGTCCTTAGCCACCGACCGTCAAAGCAGTCAGTGGCCATTACGCCTAGTGGCGTCTTAGGGCAACAGCAGATAGGTTTTCTTTGCCATTGTTTCCCATCACGCCTATTGGCGTCTTTGGGGCAACGGCAAATCAATCCATTTGCTGTTGTTTCCGTAATCGAAGTGACTGGCAAACGGGTGATCAGCCCGTTGGTAATGTTACTGTTATTCTTGTAATATTTTCGCCGCCAGGCAGCATGTACATCTAAATTTGTGGAGCAATATGAACTGGCTCAAAAGCCCAATATATATTTCTAGTCCTTAGAAACCGTTAGTGGGATTGCTATTACTGTCTCTCTCTGATGGCATAAGCCCTGTCAGATCAGTGTTACTTGAAACAAAAAAACCCACGTGGTTAAAGATAGGAACTGTCTATGCTTCACACAAATATGTCTCTTTACTAAACGCTGGCAAGTTGGGTACCACCGTTTCACTATATAAAAGAAAGAACACATATCAAATAATTTACATATATGTACTCAATATAACTTACATTATTAAACCGCAAGTGTACTGCTTGACTTATCATTTAAATTTTCCGGTGAAATAAGTTATAAAATCAATCATCATGAATTCAGGAATATCTGCGTATTCCGTCACTATTCACTGATGTCGCATCTAGCATTTATAAATTTGATATAAAATCTTCTCAACTGAGTATTTAGCAGTTAAATTAACTTCATTATAGCTACATTATTGTTTAGTAAGCTAAGATATAATTTATTATGTATTTCCACTGTAACTCGTCGACTTAGAGAATATAACAAAACTATAAATTAAGCACTCTGTTCAAAAGAAACTAGTTAAAATGAAATCGGCGATTTAACACTTAATCACTTCACAAAATTCTAGAGAACTACTATATAATATTTACCTCAAACACAGCACTACAGGATATCGCACAATTAAGAATTTTACGCTTATATTTATGGAAGTCTAGAAGTTCGACAAATTGTCGCAACAAACTAAGAAACTTCGCTTATACAGCTCTACTCTTCGCGAACCACCTGTCTACTGCGAATTATTGAGACAAGAATGAAAATAAAGTTTCAACTAGGTTTAATATCTATGAAACGGACAAAGAATCCCACTGTTTCGAAACCCCGAAACAGCGCCCGTCTCTCCCCTTCTCTAACACCCTACGTCAGCTTCCCTCATGTCGTAACAGCCATCAGTGACCGAGAAATGCGCGTGAAAGTTGCAAATCTCAGACAACCGTCTACAACTGCGTCGTACAGATGCCGGGTTTGACACCTTAAGCTAGTGACAGGTGAAAAAAATGGTAGACCAAAAGTCTGCTCTATGTCCAGCGAAACGAATTTCTCACACCCCAGGCCCAGAAATCTGGTCGGGCCGCGCTCTGACCGGGGAAACTGCAGACGTATGTCTGGCGAGAACCGTATATTCACAGCTATCTGCGCGACTGACATCTGATGCAATAAGGTTACTAGTCAGTATGAGAAAGAAAAACGATGATGGGAAAGAAATATATTTTTCGCAACGAGTAATGCGAAAAAAAGTACAGGAAAAACAAGTACGGAAAGATAATAAAATAAAAGGATGCGGGTGAGAGAATATGAAGAAGATGTAGGCAATTTAATGATCAAAATCCACGTGACAACCAACCAAGTGTATGGGACGTCCCCTTAAACAAAGATAGATATCCAACAGGGTGGAGAACTATAGAAGATCTAACGCAGCTCAAGGAACTATCAAACACAATTAAAAATAGTAATAAATATAGAAGCAAAATACCACCCTGGGAACTAAAAACACCAATCATAGACTACTCACTTGCTGAAAAGATCAAACAAAACAGAGACGATAAGGAAGCCAAAATGATAAGTAGAAAGTTCATAGATCAACTAACTAAACAAAGTCTGGCCGTCTACACTGATGGATCCAAGGGTGATAGTGGGCAACTAATACCACAATTGGGAATAAAAAAGAGCTACAGTGTAACTGAAGGGGCTTCGATTTTTACCGCAGAGATGGTAGCAATTCTTAAAAGTTTAGAAATAATCGAAGATAACCCACCAGAAGCTGTTACGATATTTACAGACTCACTATCATCACTACAAGCACTAGAACCCCCAGGTAAATGTAGCCGGCCAGACATAAAGGAAGAAATTCTAGCAATTAATACATCAATAGGGAATAGAGGATGTAGTGTGAGGCTAGTGTGGGTTCCAGCACACATAGGTATTGCTGGGAACGAGTTGGCAGATCAGAACGCCAAGAATGGAAGAACAAGTAAAAACACTATAAGAGCAGGACTGGGAAGGTCGGAGATCAAGAGCCAAGTGAAGATAACTATAAACGAGGAATGGAAGACAACGTGGAAGAAAAGTAGAAAAGGCAGACACGCGTTCAAACTGCTGAAAGAACCAACGAGGACGTGCCAGGTCAGAGAAGAATTAAAGGTACCATCAAACAAAAAACTGTGGCGTCTCCGTCTCGGTGCAGCATACTTTATGATAGAAGAACCACACTGCCAAGAATGTCAGGAAGAGAATGACATAGACCACTACCTGATCCACTATAAAAAGTACGAACAACAAAGGCTTGAATTAAAAACTTACTATAGAAATCACAATATAGACATGACAGGTGATAAGGTTTTAAGTATAGATGCCCCAAGAGATGCCCAATCAATACTTAATAGATATATTCATAAAACAAAGGAAAACATATAAGGCTAGTACTTCAGGAAAAACATCCAACTAAATAGAAATCAAGCAGCAAGAACTAACAAAGCATTAACAAAAAACTAACTAACTACTCCTAGGACAAGGAAAGACAACGAGGTATATATAAAAAAAAATGGCAACAACTCAAAAAGAACAAATACTAATACAAATTAAAACCAAGTGTAAAGGACAATAGTTATCTATAAACAATACAAAAGAGAAAATAAAATGGACAAATACTAATATAAATAAAAATCAGCAATTGCAGTAGACAATAGTTATTTAAATAGAATACAAAATTAGTTTTAAAAATGACACTAAATACCCCAATTATAACCAACTTTCAGGCTGAACAGGGTAGGCCAAGATGGAACGAGAAGAGGCAATAATGGTCAGCTGTTAACTGCCCGCTCTCCACCCATCAACTCATCAAAACAACAACAACAACAACAAGCAAAGGCCTATTTGAAGATCCGTCCAGACAATAGAAAACGAAGATACGAGGCGCCCTGTGTGGGTAGAACAAAGACATGACACGTGAGTTAATTTAAATTAGCATTAGTGTTCCGTAATTCTGAAATTATATTCAGCGTGAGTCTGTTCTAATGTTTAAGAAAATAGATAGGTGTATTTCTAAAGGAGATTTCTTCCAGGACATTATAATTTAGTCTTGAAATGATAGATGAGTGAAATAATGTGTGGATAGATTTCACTAGTGCTAAGTCCAGATTGCGGCTGTAAGAGCTTAGTATCAATTATTTCATTCACCAGACCGGGCAAATATAGTAGGAAACTAGGCAGAGAAGCGATCTATTACTTTAATTTAGATAATATTAACTGTTATCAAGATGGCAGCCACGTGTTCATGAAAAGCATCATGCATGTGTATAAAGGCGCGCGTCATCCTGCATGTGTATAAAGAAGGCGCCAAGGAGTCTGCATTAACACTCTTAGTTATCACGTGTTATAAGCCTATAATTCTGGAATATGCAGATGACATTGCACTGCTGGCACATTCACATCAACACATCCAGGAAAAAACGGATAGACTTAATAAATTTAGCCAGCAGGTGGGCTTGAACATCAATTTAAAGAAGTCTGAGGTCATGACGCTCAATGTGAGCAACCCTGAGCCCATATCAGTAAGGAATCAGCAACTGGTACAGACAGATACCTTCACATACCTAAAAGACATCAACATCAGAATGAATAAGGCAAGAACAGCCTTCTTTAGCCTAAATAACATCTGGAAGTCCTCCCAATACAGCACAAGCACAAAATTAAGATTATACCAGAGTTGCGTGCTTTCTGTGCTTCTCTATGGTGCGGAATGCTGGAGAGTCACAGAGAAGAAAATGTCAAAATTGTCCTCTTTTCACACAACATGCCTAAGAAAAATTCACCGAATCTTTTGGCCGAATACCATCACCAACCAAGATCTGCTTACTCGTAGCAAGCAAGAGGACATGCATACCATCATAGCTGGCAGACGCTGGAGCTGGGTTGGTCATGTCCTCAGAAGAGACCTGATGCGTGATGCCATATGATGATGGATGGCATCCGCATGTCTGGTTTTGTGTAGTGTGTAGATGTGTTCAGTCAAAACAATGTTCATGCAACAATAACAGGGCAATCCACATAGGACGTCAGTAAACTCACGACGTATAAAGTCAATGAGTCTTGAAACAGTGCTGTAAATGTAGTCAGATGAACAACTCCATCCTTTTCTATAACAGCCAGGAGATAACCAGATGTATGAGATCAGTTCACTCTCCTTAGTTTGACTTCAGCAAGACAGACACGTCTGCCGAAGTATAAATAATGTCCTCAAGAATATCCTCTAGATAATAAAGGTTTTCTAAACCTAGTTCATTTAACAAAGTAGCAAGTAATGGTCCTTGGTACATGCATCAACCGATGCAGTACAATGCAGCGACATGTGAGCTGGGAAAGAACATCTCGTGACGACGACTTTCGGAGACAGGCTATGAATCGAAATCGCTCACGACCCAAAATCGATAGAGTTAATGAAAAAGTCAATTTACCTTGCTTTCATGAAATACACAGAAATATCACGCCTCCCGACATGTGGGAAAACACTAGAGGTATTATCTCGACTAAACGAAATATCCATAAGAGGACTACACATCCCTGACAGAACAAAAAAAAAGCGGAGATCCCCTCTTCAACGAGGCATCTCTTTCGCCATTCCAAATCGCTCACTCCCACTAGTGGTGGGCGGAAACCGATCGACCAAACAACAAGACAAGTCATGCGCAGTCCAGCGCAAAAATGACCACAGCTCAAAAGTTAACTGCATTCGATACTAACGCGAGAAGACAAATGCTTACCGAGAAAAGTGACTATAGATTTCAAGCAGTTGTTGCCCTTGCGTTATAAAACAGATATTGAAATAAAACGATGTTGCGAGAATTTATCACGCAACATATCACCACCTCCTCCCGATAAAAAAAAAATGTGGAACATATTTTTTTTTTCAATATCAAAGAGCAAGCGATAAGCGGCTCAAAACGCACGAATTATGCGCTGATAATTAATTAAATTGCCAAACAATAGGCTAATTATAGAGTGTCTGGTGAGGATATACCTCAACAGAAAAATAAATATGTCTCAAAAAATATTCACATCGGGGAGGTGTCACCAACACACATCACGTTAGCATGTAAACACAATATACGTATGCAAGTTACTATAATCATCATTAAACAGCATACTCTAATATTGTCTTTAAAAATGGATGTACAAATCTGATAGGAAAATTTAAATAGTACATTCTTTGACATGTAATGACATAAGTACATAGCAAAGTTAAACTACATGACGATCCAGGACATATGCTCTGGTATTCCGAGGGTAAGTACACAATCTAGAACTCGTAAGGTAAGTCCTCAGCTCAACAATGACATTCTGAGAAAGTACAAGCAATATAATGCTAATTAATAACTAATATGCTTCATAAGGTACAATACATTATTAATAATTGTGGCTGTTTAGTAAACTAACGGCCCTCATATTAACTACTCAGTCCTCCTCTATCATCTTAAAAAACGAACAGAAGAAGATGACAACAAAGCACGATAGTGTGTACATATAAAGTAAGTACAGATGTGCTAATCTATTGTAGAAATATAGGTGTGTTATGACTCTGTAATATATAGAAATATAGGACAGAAGTATTAGTTGGAGTCATGTGGGCATCTAGACAAAATGTCAGCCATCACATTATCCGCACCACGGATAGCTCGTACCGTGAAGTGAAAAGGTTGAAGAGCTATAGCATATCGAGTGGATCTCGAACTCTTCAAATTCTTAGTCTGAATAGCTGTAAGAGCTTTCTGATCAGTCTCTAGAATGAAATGTGCGCCCAGGAGGAATCTTTGTAGCTTTAGAATTGACCAAACCATCGCTAACAACTCACGGTCTAAAACCGAGTAGTTCCTCTCTGCCGCATTTAGTTTTCTAGAAATGTACATAACAGGATGCAGAGTATTTGCATATTCTTGCATCAGTGCTGCTCCAATCCCAGTGGATGAAGCATCACTCCGAAGAACAAAAGTCCTATCAAGAGTAGGTAATCTTAAGATGGGAGGAGAAGAAAATATATTCTTGATTTGGTCTAGTGAAGATTGGCATTCTTCAGACCAACGGACCAGATTAGGCGAACCTTTCTTCAACAATGTTGAGAGAGGTGCCATGATCGAAGATAAATTTGGAATAAATCTCCCATAAAATTGAATTAAACCTAAGAGACTCCTAACTTGTTTCTTCGTTTTAGGAACAGAGATGTTCAGTATTTTGGAAGTATTGTGGTCTTCTGTCTTCAAGAGACCATGACCAACACGATGACCCAGGAAAGAGATTTCACCAAAACCAACAAAAGCTTTAGAAGGTTTTGCTGTCAAATTATTCTCACGTAGAGTGGACAGTAAGTCATATAACCCTAAATAGTGATCTTCCCAGGTATCACTGAAGAGACAGATGTCATCTAAGTATGCGATGACATCCGAACGATGTGACAGAATTCGACGCATCATGCGAACGAAAGTGGCAGGGGCGTTCATGAGACCAAAAGGCATAACATTCCATTGAAATAGACCCCTAGGTGTAGAAAAAGCAGTAAGAGGTTTGGCATGCTCTGCTAAAGGCACTTGCCAATAACCTTTAGACAAGTCAAGTTTAGTGAAGAATCTAGAATTAGAAAGTCTAATCAGTAGATCTTCTAACAAAGGCATCGGTTCAGCGTCGAACTTTGTGACCTGATTCAATTTGCGATAATCAACGCAAATTCGTATGTTCTTATCCTTCTTCCGGACAATAACCATGGAAGAAGAATATGGTGAAGTCGATGGTTCAATTATATTTAATTGAATCATTTCATCCAATTCCTTTTCCACTTGCGACTGAAAGTGTATAGGAATAGGATACGGCCTAACCCTAATTGGATTATTGTCGGTAAGAATTATGTCATGTTCTATGACATCTGTGTGTCCAGGAATGTCAGTGAGAACATCCTGAAATGTTTGTAACATCGACGAGACTTGTCGATGTTCGTCACCAGAAAGATTAGGAGAAACAGAAACGTTTTTCCAAGATTCCGTAGAATGTAATGGAACCACTGGAAGGGGAAGGTTGACATCAGAGAAGGTAGCTTCCTCATCCTGAATGACAGACAGGGATGAATAATGACCGTGAGGTGCAGGAGCATCATCCGTTGCCTGGAAAATAGGCAGCAAATAGTCCGGACGTTCGTGAAATTCCGAAAGCATGTTTATGTGGAAAGTTTTATGCTTTCCATCAATATCGACCACATAGTCAACATCGGAAATCCGAGAGACTATTGCATACGGACCTTTCCATGCAATAAGAAGTCTATTTTCCCTACTGGGGAGTAGGACGAATGCTTTGTCACCTGGACAAAGTTGTCGTAGACATCTATTCTTGTTAGCAAACTGCCTTGCCTTCTCTTTAGCAATTTCTGATGAAGCAGTTGCTAGCTAGCTTACATGCCTCAATGATCTTTTGTCTAAGAGCAATGACATACTCATATGAGGATTGAGTTTCATCGCTAATATCATCGGCAGTGATGAGATCGTGTAATAAAGACATAGGGCCGCGTGGACGCGCGCCAAAGACAAGTTCGAAGGGAGAAAATCCTGTGTGTTCATTAGGGACTTCTCTATAGGCAAAGAGAGCCGCGGGTAAAACCCTGTCCCAATCTTGAGGATGATCTTCAGTTATCTTACCAAGCAAAGTCTTGAGCGTTCTATTCAGACGCTCAACTAACCCATTAGACATAGGATGGTAGATACTACTGAGAGATCGTTCAATATGTAAGGTAGACATTACCTGTGACATAGTGTCAGATATGAGTTGAGTGCCATGGTCTGACAATATTTCTCTGGGGAACCCCAAGCGAGAAAATATCAACCAAAGAGCATCTGCGATATCTGTAGTAGATATGCTCTTAAGAGGAATAGCCTCTGGCCAACGTGTGCACATATCGACACATGTAAGGATAAACTGATGTCCTCTGGCCGACTTGACCTTAAAAGGGCCAATAATATATATGGCCATTTTCTGAAACGGCCGAATAGGAATGTCAGCAGCCTGGATAGGCGCAGCATGTCGTGGTCCTCTAGATTTGACCTCCTGACATACCTTGCATGATCGGCAGTAAATACGAATGTCCTTATTGACAAAAGGCCAAAAGAAAGCCGCAAGGACTCTCGACTTCGTACGGGCAAAAACCATATGTCCAGCACATTGCGAGTCATGAGCATGTTGTAATATTTGGACTCTCATGCTCTTGGGAACAAGAATTTGCGAATGTGCCGACGTAGTCGAATCTTGTACCATACGTACAAGTACGCCGTTTCTCATTGCAATCCAAGATTTTCTATTTGTATCCTGATTCGGATCACCTTTCTTCGCAAGAACGAAGAATTTTTTTAAAGAAGGATCTTCTTCTTGCAATTTTATGAAAGAGTCACGAGTAATTACTAAGTGACTATCTTGGCTATCAACTTCATTATCACTATTCAGTGAAGTTTCGGGTGTTTGTAGAGCTTGTGCTCTTGTAACTACTGCATTTGTAGCTTGCATGTTATTATCTTCCCAAGCAGCAATCTGCTGTGGGGTACACTCCCTAACTCCGTGAATACGACCAATAATAAGGTCCGCAATAGGATTAGGTAAGAGACAAGCATGCACATCTCCAGTAAAGAAAGGAGTGGCAATGCGAATTACAGCAGTAGGATATTTTTCTAGAGTGCCGCCAAATGTGACACATTTAATAACCCTTCCTGTAGCACAAGATGGATCTACAAGCGATTGTCTAACACCAATAGTGGTGCATCCGGAATCGAAAAGTAGTGAGACCGGAGTATCATTAACAAGACCCTTATGTAGAATTAAAGAACCCCTCCCGTCATGCGCAACAGCAGCAGGAAGAGCGGGAAGTGGGTGACCACAACTCAAAGTAGTTATGGTACCCGGTTCGAATAAAGTACTGCATTGGGGGCATTTGTTTGCTCTTTCAAAGTCAAAAGCAGAACTAGTGACAGCGTCAAAGTTTTTACTATCAACAACATGATTACAGGCTCCCTCAGTTTCCTGTTGTACAGCATTAGCCTGCTGATATCTCTTTTTTTTGTGTTGAGATCTACCCCGACTATTATTACCTCTGAAGTTATCAGAGTTATTATTATCTCTGCAGTTATTATTGTCTCTATTGTAATTGTTATACTGGTTCGAATTCCAGTTTCCACGATTACTATCATGTTCACATTGATGCGAACATCTATTTGTTTGGTTCTGAGGTCTTCGGCAGGAATAACCTCTATTACCATATCCTCTTTTGAAATGCTTATAATTATTAGGGTGATAGTAACGACCACTATCAGGTTGTCTCCAATTCTTCGAAGAAGAATCACCATGAAATTGGTTTCCATGATTTTGACAGAAATTACCGCTGCCCTTTCTATCAAAATTTGTTGGGATCTACGAGCAAAGTTTTGACCATACGGAGCTGCCGAAGCAACTGGTAAACCTTCTTTCACCTTAGAGTTACCCATGGTTATGTGTGGGCGCGCAGTTACGTATTGGCAACAGAAATCTTCCATTTCTTTTATTGTTTTAGGTTTACGTTCATGAAGGAAAGCAAGGAAAGACTCATTGACAGACGACATGACTTTGTCTCTAAGTATTAAGTCCATAAGTCCTTCATAAGTTTTTTCCGTCTTAGATAGTTCAACCCATCGTGAGAAAGTAATGCGTATTCTTGCAATAAACTCGGAGAATTCAACTCCATTTTCAGGTAACATGTTTTTAAATTGTAGACGATAGCCGTCTTCGTTAAGCTGATATTTCTTTAACAAAGCGGCCCTGACAACCTCATAATTGCTCTTGTCAGGTTCATCCACCATATTTAATATACTTAGAGCTTTACCTGTCAGTATCCCTGATAACTGATAAACATATTTTGCTTTGTCTATGTTATGAGCTGTACATGCTTGTTCAAATCTGTCCAGATAGAACATTATGTCATCACTGGAAGGACTAAATGTTGGTAACTTAATCTTAAAAGTATCATTATTAGCCTTCCCAGAAGATGAACCCTTGTTTGAATCATTACCATTACTCATGCTCGTCAATTTCAATTTCTCCAACTCTAAAGCTAAGAGTTTTTCTTCATGTTCCATTTTTGCTTTCCTCTCATCAGACTCTCTTTGTAACTTCCTTTCTTCAGCTTGAGCCTGCATTTGAAGTCTTTCATTTTCAGCTTCTTTTTCAAGTCTTTTATTTTCAGCTTCTTTTTCAAGTCTTTTATTTTCAGCTTCTTTTTCAAGTCTTTTATTCTCAGCTTCTTTTTCAGCTTTTATTTCTCTCTAGCTGTAGCTTTCTTTCCTCAGCTTCTGATTCCCTTTTTTGTTTTTCCATTTCCATTTGGAATCTTTTTTCATCCACCTGCATCTGCAGTTTCTTTAGTTCAGCTTCCATATGCAGTTCTTTTGTTCAGCTTCCATTGCTTTATCATATCGAGCAGTTGCAAATTCTTCTAACTTATCACCAGTCTTCCCAAGCAATTTACCCTGCTCAATAAAGTGCTCAAATGTAGACATGTTGTCTAACATATGAGTCCAAAACCTGAAATAATTAACTAATTTATTTCAAACCTAAGTGTAACAAGTCTTAATTAAGCACTTGTATATTCACATCACATTATATTATCCCAGTCTCTGTGGGAAACAAGTCTCCAATCAAAGAACTTGTATATGAAATATCAGCACTCAAATCTTGATCATAAGTGCACTTCTCATTCAATAGTGCACGACACTATTCATCATTCATTTATCATCAGTATAGTAGTAACAGTGCATTAGCATAGCCCATTAACTAATTACTATAACTGTAAACAATGACTATGTAAACACATGCAGAATGTAAACATTGAAAATGTAAACAATACAAACAATGTAAACAATAACAATGTAAACAATAACAAAGATCAGCAACAATACAAAAACTTTCGCAGAAATCAACTAAAAATAAAGCAGAAATTAATGAAATATCACAAAAAATGTGACGATATCTGCGATAGAATTAAACAAAATACATGACACCACAGTGTATAAACAAAAATGTTGTATGAAACTAAATTATAGACAAGAGTAGGCTAACAAATACAAACAAATCACAACAAAACTAAAGAATGTGAAATAATAACGAAAACAATATTAAAACATGTCATCACAGCTAACATAAATAGCAACAGAAGTCGCTTAGCAAATTCCAGTATCGGAAATTTGCAAACCCTACAGAAAACGCTCACAATAGACGACCTCTATGACGTGGCATAATCTAACGGAGACACCACCCAACCGAGAACCCGCTGAAATATAAACATATAAATATACAAATAACATATAGACATATAATATATAGAATGAGATGATACACAGAAGACTCAGCAGAAGTATAAGGGCACAGTTTACATACAAACAGGCCACTTAACTTAAAGGCTTCCAATCGTAGAACAGCAGAAAAACGGATGTCAATCAACGTCCTAAAGAGCGAAGCTCCAACGATGATGGCACATCTGAACTGCTTCCACTGCTAACACGATGGTACAAGAGCTTCTGAAATACTGTGTGTTGAGTTGTTTCGGCACTTGACCTTCTAATCCAAAAGTAAGTTGATGGAAATCGGTACTTGGCCTTCTTCAGAAAACAACCCGTTTCAACCGGCACTTGACCTTCTCAAAAAACGACAGCACTGGAACCTTGACAGCAGCAACTTGCTTGACTTGCGTAAAAGATAACAGCAGTCCGAGTTATCCGGCAACATGTAACAACGCCGGGTACTGTCAAATTCTTGTTTCCGTCAAAAAGTTGAAATTTTGACTTTTACCGGGCAACGCCGAGTACTTTGAAAATTTTGAAGATGTTGACTGTATTGAAGAATGTTAATTTCTTGAAGGATGCTGATGAATTCTTGTTGAAAATGAAGTGGGTAAGGGACCCCGTGTTTGCTAGTACCAGAATCAAACCAGCTTATGGCCACCAAATGATGCGTGATGCCATATGATGATGGATGGCATCCGCATGTCTGGTTTTGTGTAGTGTGTAGATGTGTTCAGTCAAAACAATGTTCATGCAACAATAACAGGGCAATCCACATAGGACGTCAGTAAACTCACGACGTATAAAGTCAATGAGTCTTGAAACAGCCGTTGACGTTTTTCTTCATTATTTATTGTGGACGCCACAGTGACAAAATGGTTACGCAAATGTGTAGGCACATCAAACAGTCATTATCACAGCAACATTCAATACAGCAATAAACGGTAGACAGCATTACAATGATGAGTCAGATGCATGTTATATTTCAAAGTGCTGTAAATGTAGTCAGATGAACAACTCCATCCTTTTCTATAACAGCCAGGAGATAACCAGATGTATGAGATCAGTTCACTCTCCTTAGTTTGACTTCAGCAAGACAGACACGTCTGCCGAAGTATAAATAATGTCCTCAAGAATATCCTCTAGATAATAAAGGTTTTCTAAACCTAGTTCATTTAACAAAGTAGCAAGTAATGGTCCTTGGTACATGCATCAACCGATGCAGTACAATGCAGCGACATGTGAGCTGGGAAAGAACATCTCGTGACGACGACTTTCGGAGACAGGCTATGAATCGAAATCGCTCACGACCCAAAATCGATAGAGTTAATGAAAAAGTCAATTTACCTTGCTTTCATGAAATACACAGAAATATCACGCCTCCCGACATGTGGGAAAACACTAGAGGTATTATCTCGACTAAACGAAATATCCATAAGAGGACTACACATCCCTGACAGAACAAAAAAAAAAGCGGAGATCCCCTCTTCAACGAGGCATCTCTTTCGCCATTCCAAATCGCTCACTCCCACTAGTGGTGGGCGGAAACCGATCGACCAAACAACAAGACAAGTCATGCGCAGTCCAGCGCAAAAAATGACCACAGCTCAAAAGTTAACTGCATTCGATACTAACGCGAGAAGACAAATGCTTACCGAGAAAAGTGACTATAGATTTCAAGCAGTTGTTGCCCTTGATGGAAGAAATAGTTTTCGTGTTAAATATCCTTTAGGTGATGACTTTAGTTCTAGTTGTTAAGTCAAGAATAATTTTATTTTATTCTTTAATGTAAGAGTAATTAAGTGTATTTCACAATAATTGATCATAATGCTACAGTAGTGGATTACTTTGAGTGAGGTGAGAATATGTATTTAGATTTCTGGTGAGCGCAATACCACTCTTTTGTGCGTAAGGCCCATTGAGACAGGTGTTTCTCTCTTTGCTCCTTGCGGAGCATGGAAACACCAATGCAACTGGTGTCCATCACAAGCCCACAAGAAGCATTTTTATGCTATTGCAGTGGTTGTTTCTGTAACAATGTGTTTCATGTGATGAGTTCCCAATCTCATCTGGGGTCATATACGACACGCTTGTGGCCAGGCACACCAGTCGTCACTTACGACATGTTCAGAGTGCAGGAACGAGTATTGATGTGGATCGGTTGAGAGGTAGTAGCTTATTCTCATTATTGAGAGTATTCGTTGTACATATAGTTGAATATTATTTTATGTCCATTTTATTATTATTTAATTATGGTTATGTGTAGAATGGTTTGTGAGAGCACGTGGGCTCACTTGGATATATATATTTCTCTTCTCCGCTCCTGGGGGAGCATGGGTCACCAGTGTAGTTTGCCTCCGCATGAAGCATTCAGATGCTCTTGCAGTAGAGGTTTCGGTAGCAACCGATGTTACACGGTGAGATTGCCAGCCTCATGCACAACACCATACTAGTATCGCTAGACGACATGCATGTGTGTGTGCGTGTGTGTGCATGATAGTAGAATGTTTCACGCAGTGTGGAAGAAGGACAGTGTGACAGGTGAGAGCATGGTGATTCTGATTATTTAACTATTATGATTTTAACTAGCCCGTGCTTTGTTTGCGTTTCAGGATTAGCAACTGGGCACTGGCTGGGTGTTTTGTTTGTTGGTTTATTTGTTTAATGTTTGCTGTGTGTGCTTAGTGCCACTGACTGGGTTGTATAAATAAATACAGCCCCTGCCTTAGAATCAAGAGTGTTATTGTTGATCGGGTCGGTTGCGAGTGTGCAAGAGAGTGATCACATATCACAATAGCATCATCATCATTTCGCCCACCCTATCACAGTAAGAAAAGTTTTTGTTTTAATTGCAAGAGCAGTTTTTGGAATTGTAAGAACAGTTTTTTTTTTTTAAATTGCAAAACAACGGTTTTTTTTTTTTTTTCAATTGTAAGAATATTTTTTTCTTCTCACCTATTCAGAATCCTCATTTTCATATACCCAAATCTCCTTTTTTGAATTGAGGCACTGATTACACAAGATACTAGACGAGATGGGGTAATTACGTGTTCAATCAGACGGTATCTAAGATCAAGCCATCTTCCGTCTGGTTTGTTAAGGAGTACAAATCGCACAAGGTTACCTTCTATTATTTTCGCTGGACCCTGGCTTTAAAGTTCTTAACATATTCAGTGCATCTAAAGTGATTGAAGTGTGGTTTTGAATGGTGTCACAGTGACAAATTGGGATTACGTTCGTGGAATATATATGTTACCAAGGGATACCACAGACCCACGATTAAACGGCAAATAGGTAAAGAGAGTGAGAGGTGGCCACTGTGTGAGAGAGCGTGTGATAGTTTTGTTGTTGCTGGAAACTATTTATTAATTTGGTTGTTTGATTTTGTTTACTTTACTTGGTCTTATATTGTACCAATATTGTTATTTTGTAACCCAGTGCTAACCTTCAACCTTTGGGTTAATATTTCTTTGTGTCTTTTCTCAATATGGTGAAGGCGCATCATTCTTCTTTACTTCCTCTGTATGTAAATGATTTCTTGTTTTTTTGTGTGTTGGAATTTGATGTTGTAATCAGTTTAGTGATAATAAACAACAAAGAAATTTAACTTTGTGTGTTGGTCAGACCCATACCCATTTATCCTTAGTTCTTCACGTTTGTGTGTCTTGTTGTCACATAGTTGTGTGTGTGTGTAGAGTAACTAGTCTTATTTTAGATAGGGAGGCAAAGACTGTTTTGTAAACAAAGTACAGTTGTACGGATAGGCTGGAGGAGAGAAACCTACTCACTCCAGAGACATATCTTTCCCTCAACCTACCACCTGTGAAATCTATTTTCTTTACATTCTCGCGTATCTGTCAACATTCACTCTTTATTTAGACGGGCCCAATAAAACACTTTACCTACCGTACGACAATGAACTAGAAATGATACGGTATAAGAGACAGTCCTGTCGAAGATGGCACCTAAGGAATTCATTCCGCTTAAACACAGTCTTGCAGTGTTAACAGATGAGACTGAAAGTAATGAATTTATGGATGAACAATTTGAACTATATGAAATGTGTTTAATATTATCCCCCTTTGAAGTAGAAGTTACTGAACCTGAGAGTAGAAAATGATGAACTATCTTTTGAAGAAACATTAATGAATATGACACAGGAAGTTTTGAGTGATGATGAACTATCTTTTGAAGAAACCTTGTTGAATATGAAACAGGAAGTTTTGTGTGAAGGCATTCCTACCAAGCAAATGAGAATAGAAGAAAATAATGAACATGAACTTGATACAGTGCCTGACTTTTGCTTAGAGGAAACTTCTTCAGGGTATTATGTGTTGACTAATTCATCCTTCTGGCAATGGCTAGCGAGCTCATTCCGGTCTCCAACATACCAATGGCTCGTTGGCGGTCGTTTTCAGATAGTCGTGGCATTTCAAGCACATGTACTGGGTGTTTTGTCTCAACGGTCTTTTTATACCGAGTATACTGCCACAACGCGTACACATTTTCAGGGTCATAGCTGTTGGGAATCGTGTTGCACGTGTAACTTTCATTGTTTTCATGTAGTCTGTACACAAACCCGTGGGTTGAATCATGCACTTTCCATTCCAGCAGCCATTCGCTCTCTACCTCATGACAAACACGGGGAAAATCCATTCCCACACATTTTCTTTCCAGCTTCTCGGATATATATATATATATATATATATATATATATATATATATATATATATATATATATATATATATATATTATATATATATATATATATATATATATATATATATATATATATATATATATATATATATATATACTTTTACTTTATTCGATATATTTTTTTATATGAATAACTATGTGAATATTACTTTATTCTCATCTCTCCGATGGAGGATGAGTACTTGTGTGAACGTAACTGAGATTGATTTCGCTATTCCCAAGAGGAAATTGTGTTTGTAAAATAAAACAGTTAATTGAACACTTAAGCATTTGTCTTGATTGCAATTTTAACTGACGTTGTTCCAGTTTTCTGAGAATTAAGCCAATATTATTTAAGTGACTTTAATTAAGAGAGATAAGATTTTAAAGGTCAAGAAAGTCGTCCATTACCAACATGAAGAGAACCTTCATTCCGAAAAGAACCTGGGTTGTTAACATTGGAAGAAGACATTGACAAGTTTATTATTAAAAAACAAATTGTACACTGTCACAGTTTGAAAGGACGGTCAAGATCAAGGGCACTTAAGAGACTCAGCGAAACTGCGGAAAAGGCAACGTGCTGGCTGTGCAACAACCGCAATGGGCTATGGAACTCGGGACAATAATTTGTTTTCAGCACTGGGTTAACTTTAACAATTGCCTCCAGCTGGCAGAAAACATGAGTGTCGAAAGCTGCAAGCAAGGTGGAGTGGGTTCAATTCTCTGCACAAGACAACAGGAGGCTGACACTTGGAAGTCATGACCCAAGTGGGCCCGCCCCCCTTACAGTGTAAAGGAGATTAAGGAGCCGAAACACTTGATCGACGGGAGGACACGTCTGATGATCAGATTGCGTCCTGTTGTATCGCTCTGTAAAGAGCTTCATATCATAAAGCAAATTAAATAAAGTAAATTAAATAAAAGTAAGTAAATAAAATAAAATAAAGCAGATTAACTAAACAATATAGTGTACACTTAAAACCAGCTATGGCGTAATGAAGCGGCTTTAGTTCTCTGACAAAGTCTCTGGCTGAGGTTCGCCACGCTGTTTAAAGAAAGAATGCAGTGCTTCATTCAAAATCTCGTATAATGGCACATAAATGCCGTAAGTCTCCTCTTCGCTGTAACACTCTGCTCCTAGTTGTGGTCAATCTTGCATAGCTTATCAGTGCGCTTCTCCGCATCTGAAAGGATTTCTGCAAATCGCCTGTCCTCATTTCGGTAATATAAGCTCTTCATCCGCTCTTTTCTCCTCCTCATTTTGTTCTCTTACTTATGCAGCCAATTCTTCCAAGTCTTTACTGGAAAGAGGCTCTCCTTGACTTTCTGACAGCTCTGTTAGACCTTCCTATGTAATTTCGTCCAAGCCACCTCTTTTGTCTTCTTACTTACTTAGTCGTTCCTCTTCTACCGTGAGGTGTAGAGGATTGTAAGAGAGAGAGCGCCATACTATTCTATCAGCTGTCTTCCTTCTGGCTTGGTTCCATTCTAGTCCTCGGTCCTTCAGAGATTGTCTAATATTGTCCTCCAGCGGACTCTGGGTCGCCCTGGAGGTCTGGATCGCTGGCTCTTAGTGTCCAATACTTGGCGTGGTAGCTGATCTTCTCCAATTCTGCAGACATGGCCAAACCATCTTAATTGGGACTGTTCTACTTGAGTTTGCACGGGTTGGGTTTTTAGGCCATGACGTATCGTCTGGTTGCGGACCATGTCTCTTCTTGTTACTTCAATTACCCGCTTCAGATACCTCATTTCTGAGGTTTGGATCTGGCTTTTGTGGATTGTAGTCAGTGCCCATGACTCGCATCCATACATCAAGGCTGGGACATAGGTGAAGCTGTATACAGCCATCGTCTTCGTGCCAACTTCTCTTTTGCCTCGATTTATGGCCTGAAAAAGTCTCCCATCTGCTGCTCTTCGGATAGCCAAATTTTCATTGATGCCTCCCTTCTAGTCTATGACAGCTCCGAGGTGTTTAAAGTGGTTTGTGTCTTCTAACGTCATTAATTTAATTTTTTAAAGTTAAAAAAAAAATATTTCATGATAATGTAATAAGAAGTTTAAAAAAAAGATTATATATATATATATATATATATATATATATATATATATATATATATATATATATATATCTATATATATATATATATATATATATATATATATATAGATAGATAGATAGATATATAGATATATAGATATATAGATATATATAGATATAGATATATAGATATAGATATAGATATAGATATAGATATATATATATATATATAGATATATAGATATATAGATATATAGATATATAGATATAGATATAGATATAGATATAGATATAGATATATATATATATATATATACTCATCATCATCATCAGTTGCGATCTCCACAACGAAGGTTGGCTGTAATAGATCTCCAACGTCTTCTGTCTCTTGTCTTGGTGGTGCACTCTGATAGACTCTTTCCTGTCCATCTTTTGATGTTATCTTCCCACTTATAGCGCTGTCTTCCCCTTGCACGTTTGCCTTCAACTCTCCCTTCTGTTATGGTCTTATGAAAGGTGTTATGCCTTTTTATGTGGCCAAAGTATTTTAGCTGCCGAACTTTGACCTCCCTCATTAGTTCTCTTTTCATACCTAGATTTTCTAGGACATCCTTATTTGTTTTCATCTCTTTCCATGAGATACGCCCCATTCTTCTATATATCCACATTTCAAGAGCCTCAATTCTTTCTTCCAAATGCTTATTCGTCGTCCATGTTTCTGCACCATTCATTTTCCTATGAATCCATGCTGGTCATTAATTTGTACATTTGATT
>JAMPIV010019459.1:287500-462500 GCA_024509875.1 Oreohelix idahoensis | reverse complement strand
GTAGCGTGAATTTTTAACACATACTCTGTTGAATTTTATATTCCGTTAGAATTCCACTATTTAGCAACAAATATTCCGTTAGAATTGCAACACTTAGTAAAACATACTACCTTATAAAATAATATAATAAAAATTAATTATAATTTTATTATAGTTTTATATGGAAAGAATATTTCTCAGAACTCCTGGATGGTGAGCATGGTGAAGCATCAGAAATGATAAACACTAGCACAGAAGAGAAAACCAATGATGGTGAAGATGACATAAAGATGGAAGAACTGAAGGCAGCACTGGAGAAAATCAAGATGGGCAAAGCAGCAGGGCATGATGGTATAACACCAGAAATGGTTACGTTCATGGGAGCATCAGGCGACCTATTACTCTTAAGGGTTTTACAGGCAGCGTGGTACAACAAGACCATACCAAAGGATTGGGAGATTGCCATCATAACACCAATTTTCAAAAAGGGTGACAATCGACAGTGTGGAAACCATAGAGGCATATCCCTTCTCAGTGTCCCTGGTAAAATCTACTCTAGAATCCTAGAGCAGAGACTCCGACGCTTAGCTGAGCCACAATTGGATGAGGTCCAGTGCGGATTCCGAGCAAACCGAAGTACTCAAGACCTAATCTTCACACTCAGACAGCTGAGTGAAAAGGCCCTTGAGTATAAGAGTGAGATGCATCTTTGTTTCATAGATCTGGAAAAGGCGTTTGACAGGGTCCCCTGGAGCAAACTTTGGGACTGTTTGGCAAGGAAGAATATTCCAGCACCTTTGATTCATGCTATACAGAGCTTCTACAAGTCTTGCAGAAATTATGTGAGGACAGCAAACCATAAGTCGGAAGAGTTCAGGACCACCACTGGTGTAAGTCAAGGTGATATCCTATCACCTTACCTCTTCATACTCCTTATGGACGATGTCATCAAGGCATGTAAGGAGAGAACAAGAAAGTATTCAGTGGGGTACTGGAAGATGAGACAGGTCTATATTTCGGAGCTGGCATTTGCTGATGATGTTGCCCTGATTGCTAAATCAGAGGCACATCTCCAATCCAACCTGCAAGTCTGGAAGGAAGAGCTGGAGAAGAGAGGGATGGTCATAAGCAGCTCTAAAACAAAATCCATGGTGATATCACGAGAAGAAAGAAAACACCAGATTAAGCTGGGAGAACAGGTCCTGGAGCAGGTCGATAACTTTAAATACCTCGGAGCTATTATAGACCGAAAGGGAGGCATCAAAGAAGAGTTGGCCACTCGAAAAGCAGCAGCTGGGAGACTTTTTCAGGCCATAAATCGAGGATTCCTCAGCAAGAGAGAGGTTGGTAAGAAAACGAAGATGGCTGTATACCGCTCCACCTATGTCCCAGTCTTGACATACGGATGCGAGTCATGGGCAATGACTACAACCCATAAAAGCCAGATCCAAACCTCAGAAATGAGGTATCTGAGGAAGGTGGTTGAAGTAACAAGAAGAGACATGGTACGCAACCAGACGATACGTCAAGGCCTTAAATCCTACCCCCTGCAGACCCAAGTAGAACAGTCCCAATTAAGATGGTTTGGCCATGTCTGCAGAATGGGAGACGATCGGATACCACGACAAGCATGGGAAACAAAGAGCCAAGGATCCAGACCCCGAGGACGACCCAGAGTCCGCTGGGAGGACAACATTAGACAATCTTTGAAGGATCGAGGACTAGAATGGAACCAGGCCAGGAGGAAGACAGCCGATAGGATAGTCTGGCGCTCTCTCTTCCAAACCTCTACACCTCACGGTAGAAGGGGTACGACTAAGTAAGTAAGTAAGTAAGTATTATAGTTTTATTATATAATTTTCTATGTTTTGTTTGATCTTTTCAGTAAGTGAGTAGTCTATGATTGGTCTATGATCTCATATTTTATCATAGACCAATCATAGTCTACTCACTTACTGAAAAGATCAAACAAAACATAGAAGATAAGGAAGCCAAAATAGAGAAAAATATAAAATTTTAATATATTACATAATTTTTATTATATAATTTTATATTTTACAATTATATAATTATAAAATTATATAATTTATATTATATAATTTAAAATTATATAAAAAAAATATATAATATATAAATTTATAATTATATATTATATGTATAATATATTTATAAATATTAATATACATAAATATAATAAATATAGAAGAGGTGTTAAAAATAGACAATCCTAGGGAACTGCATAATATAGTCAAACAATATTTAACACGAACAAATGTTAATATATAGTGGCTGGGAATGTGAAGGTCTGATGCTGTTCTTACAATACATATGACTTTTAATAGGCGAAAGTCAATTAAATATCTGTTAAAGTCAGTTATATAACTGGAACCACCAGGCCTTTACACCCCTCCATTTTAATATTATTCTTGTTCAGAGTTTCTTCTTTATTTTGTTTGTTTGTCTGTTTTTTTATTTAACGAATAAGCATAATTGTGATTGTCCCTATTTACAATGATTTGACAAATGTGATGCCACTTTCTCATATCGGCAGTTGTTCATATTATTTGGAATTGAAAACAATATATATCCTAATTATAACCCATCAGAGCTTGAACGGGATATTTATCTTCATTAATTAAAAAAAAAGTCTTTACTCGATGCTTATTCTCGCTACTAGCCCTGGTATTGTCCAGCCGAAAATGGCGTCTACGTCGTTCAGCCTCGTTTTCGATTCTGACATAGTTCGCGTAACTCTTATATGATAAAGGGGCTCTAGAACCGACGCAAATCGATGAGTACCTGTATATGCCTGCAAAGAGGGACAGGAAATATAAATATTTCGACAACCAGAATGAATACGGAAGCGCAAGAAAAATAAACAAAAAAAAGTGTCAATTTTCTATTTTAGGACATTTTGAAGATTAGAAAGGGACGACGAAGACACGGGTAGCAAAAAGGAGTGGTTGCGGCATCAGCAGAAATATCAAGAATTCAACTACATCTTCTATGTGTGCTGTTGAGAAAAGAAATGAGATTCGACTCTATCACAGTATACTGTGTGTTGGTGTAACAGAGAGACGGCAACATTAATATATGACCAAAATGTTTTGATTCAATCGACGGTCGGTTGTTACTATTAGCTAGTTTGTAGGCAAGAAAACTTTCTTTCATTTTTTGTCTACTTTTCTTTTCTTTTCACAGTCTTCTATCATGCGTTTCTCAGTTGTTTTTTTTTTTTTTTTCTTCATTTCTGTCAGCCACGGCAGGGCGCGTTTTTCGAAAGTGGAAGAAATATAGAAATTATTTTACAAAGGGATCAACTGAGGTGAACTTTGGGCAATAGCCCAGAAAAAGAGATTTTTACAAACTGGCGCATTATCAAAATCTGCGATATGTTTTTCCTCTTTCCATAATCAAAATTTGTGGCGATGTCATCATAATTTGTCTCTCTCTGTTTTCCTTATCTGTATCAATCAATCTTATTTTTTAGATGTATCTTCAGCTCTGACGCGCGAACACGGCTCTTTACTTCCGCCATGTTCCAGAATGCGCTATTTGCGTTTCAGTTCTTACAAGATAATTCAATATAAAATGTGATCATCACGTCTACATCATGAATAAATTATTTCAGTTTGCATCTGAAAATACAACTTCTCGAAATCAACTTGGGAAAACGAATTCATATTTAAAAACTAGGCTAAATGGGAGCCGGTGAGGGTTAGGCAACGGGACAAGCGAGCGGCCTAAGATTCTTATGAAATACGAGCCTTGACCTCAGTTGAGGCTTTGCGGCATGATTATCTAGAAACATATTCCCTGTACTGAAATGTGAGGCAATCAACCAACCAATCAATACCCTTTAGCTAGCACATGCCAAGTTCTCCTGTCACATGCTATCAGCTCAAGGTCTTTCCCTGTTTTCATCATATTCATTTTGGTCTCCACTTCTCTTATACAAGTGCTCTTCCGCCTGCCACTATGTCTCTTACCCTGAAGATTCCATAACAAGGACTATTTGGTATTGCTTTCAGCTGGCTTTCTCAGTGCGTGTCCAATCCATCGCCAGCGTCTTCTTCTCAAATCTTATTCCACTGATACTTGTCTGGGTTTTGTCATCAGTTCCTCTTCTATCCTTCTATACTACGCAAGCATTAATTTATGAAAGTCTGTATCTTCTTGGTTGTTGTGTTTCTTGTTATCGACGTTTCAGAGCTACACAACAGAACTGACTTGACATGTGAGTCGAAGATTCTGATTTTTGTGTTGGATTTGAACTGCATCCGGACCTATTATCACAATAACAGTATCCCGTCCTGTCATAATAATAATAGTAACCGGATCTGTCTTAATAATAAGAGTACCTCGTAGACCTGTATCATAAGAACAGTAATATAATACACGCACACCGGGTTTTTCTTCGTCGGTTCGCTCTCAAACAGCCACAAATATCTATTTCATATAAACTTGGCTGTCTGTCTTAGGCAATGAACTCCGGCTCTGTAGGACAACAAACGTACACCCTTCGTTAATATAACATTAATCAGCATGCTATTTATCCCAATACTTAAACGTTACCTTTCTAAAATCTTTAAGTAGCAATCACAAAACTTTGTATACGTAGATTTTCCTTAACGCCTTTTATGCGAATAATTAAATAAAACAAACAAACAAACAAAAATAGTTCACAACAGAAAGCTAACAGGTTACGCAGGATATACTTACTTACTTAGTCGTTCCTCTTCTACCCTGATGTGTAGAGATCTGCCAGAGAGAACGCTGTACTGTCCTATCGACTGTCTTCCTCCTGGCCTGGTTCCAATCTAGTCCTCGGTCCTTCAGAGATTGTCTAATGTCCTACCAGCGGACTCTGGGTCGTCCTGGATGTCTGGATCCCTGGCTCTTAGTTTCCCATACTTGTCGTGGTAGCCGATCTTCTCTCATTCTGCAGACATGGCCAAACCTTCTTAGTTGGGACTGGTCTACTTGGGTCTGCAAGAGCTAGGTTTTGAGACCTTGCCGTGGCGTCTAGCTGCTGACGCAGGAGATGAGAGATCTAAATGTGGAAACTGCTTCTATTATATAACTGTTTATCTGTAGAGACATCCACTGTTTAAAACACAAATAATGAAAATAAGTAAATGGTTGGAGTTCGAAAGAAAGAAAGAGTGAAAGAAAGAAAGACAGAGAGAAGACACAGACATGAAGGAGGGAAAGAAGGAAGGAAGAATGGATGGAAGGAAGGAAGGAAGGATAAATAAATAAATTGTTTAATTAAGACAACATAAATACAAGCTAAAGAAAGGAAGTACCGATGAGCGTAACTGTAGCACCGATAAAATGACTGATAAACATCAGCTTCAATGATGCCCAACTTATGAGGAACAGAGAAAGCACACATAGCCATCCACCAGTACCATATCTAGAAAAAAACTCTATGGAGATACAAACAGCTGCGAGATTAACACTTCTGTCTTTGAACATGTTCAAGTTGATGTCTAAGAGTGTACGAAGCAGAAGAAGAAGACACTATAAAAATAAGAAAAGAAATAAGCACTCCGGAGATTCCATCCAAGTACATCCAAATGATGCCATCATGTTCGCTGTGAGAGTGACCGTGTTAAAACAGAGGACCAGCTAACAAACTATTATGCGTGGAGAGTTCTGAGCTGTCTTGCATTGTATTGACTAAAGTCGTATGGTCAACATCGAGCAGGTTGGAACAATTTCTTTTTTTTTTTTTAAATTTATTAAAAATATTAATCCTTAATCAAATAAAAGTCAAATGACGTCATATATTAATAACATATTGAGCTGCGTAAAACTAAAATATTGCTACACGTAAATATCACTATTTTATGATCACGAATATATTTGTTATTGTTATACAGAAATGACATCATTGCACTACGGGCAAACCCATAGGTGCTCAGTCTCCATCAGTATATATCAAAGAGTGTGAATGCTAACTGTTCCTGTAGCTCGCTGGTTGTAAACACGACGGATGCATCATCTCATACGTCCATCTCTACTACCCTTCCGTTTGATGCCAAATTCCAACTGTCTTAACCTTGATGATTCATCTATTGCAGTGTCATTCTCTAACAGGCGATCATTAATTGCTCTCAGTTGTGGCGTAGCGTAGGAAGGATAGGAAACTTATAGTAGTTTAGAAATAATAGATATAAATGAAGTGAAGTTTTGCCTGGATCACCCCGAGGAAGATTTGGCTCAAGAAGTTCTGTTGGGTTTCTCCACCGGCTGAAGGGAGACAAGAGTGTAAATTCTCCTAACTTAGACAAGGTCTGGAAACGTTTGTTAGGAGATATTAGGTCTCTCGCTGCCGTAGTCCCCTTCTCAGTTATCTATTATTATTATCCTTAATTAGTACGGTACTGGGATTGTGAAATATTATATTTTACGAGCCAATCCTCTCTTATAAAGGAATAAAAACATCAAACAATGTGTAACATCTTATAGAATTCACAAGGCACGGGGTACAATATATACCCCAATTAGTTTAATAAAATTAAAATGAACTGATGATGAATTATGGTATTGTTGAACGAAATTGTGTGTATGCTGTTTGTGATAAGTCTTACAATTCAAGTGTTTTCATCATCTACTGGCTAGTGCGAATACATTGATATGGTGAGTTCCCTTTCAAACAGGGAACTTATCTTTTCATCCCCTGACTGATAGTGAAGCGTGGTTGGTTGACCTGTCTCCTTATGACGTTGCAGCGGGTGGGTCTCTAATGGTTTGGATCTGCCTTCACTGTGCTCGACTCCGTATTCTTCGTCTGAGATTAGAATGTCGTGCAAGGCTCCCCCATAGACTACTCAGAGATTGGACTCTAATCAGCAATTTAGACACGTGGCTTTACAGTGCTTTAACGCTTGAATTAGCAGCGGTCCTAGATTAGGTCTGGCCCCTTCGGCTCCCTGGATGCAAGTAATTTGGCCTCGCTGGGCGCAAACTTTTAGCGTGTTATTTGAGCTGGGGCACGTGACGTGGAGAGTAGGTCATGTGACTTTGGCGTCCGATAGACGCTCCAATCAATAACGTTAAAAGTCACGTGAGGGGTTTCCTAGAGTGGGTTTAGACTGGTCCTAGCTAAGTCTAAAAGAGTCTGCCCTAATTCATAACCGGTTTCAGGCCACTGAGGTTAGGTTTAGAATGTCGTCGTTAATCTAAAAATAGTACTAGACGCTAGAATATTTACCAACGAGAGAAATTTGCCACGTATTTTTACCGGCGTTTCGATCATGCATTGAAGATGAATAAAAAAAATGGTGTCTCGTAAATTAAATGAAGAGAAGATGGGGCCAGTCGTCACACAGTATATCTCCCTTATCCATATCTAGTGTCCCCACTATGGGTGCTCTTGATGTTAATCTATATAATCATATATTTGTGTGTCTCAGAATAAACGGCGGAATTCGTGAAATTGAGTAGCGCACGTTTTACTAGAACAAACGACAAAGAAACTGCTTATGTTACTACAAGGTCTTTGCCAGGAACAAACTAATAAAAACAGTAGAGAAAAGATAGTGAGAACTAGGCTAAATGCATTTTTAAAAAGTTGAAGACACTGTTCACACACTAGGAAATCCAAGACGAACAGTGTTGTCACTCTTAAAAATTATGTCCAGAATGCTCGAAATATATAGCATTGTCCGCATGCCCCAAATGTAACTAAGATAGTAAAGCGTTATACTTGTAAATGTCTTCAATTTGTTTTGACATGAATAAGATATTCTAAAAGGAATAATTATACCAAAGATCAAAGGAGATCATACCAGCAATATAGCATAAATGGGTGCAGGATAAAATGCTAAAATTAACGAACACAAGAAAGAATAAGAAAGACTAACTGAAGAAATAGTCAATAAATGCAAGGAAGGAAACGAAACCTGGCTAGATAAAAGGTACAAAGAGAACAAGGTCTTCAGCGTCAGCCTTTTGTGTTCCCTGTTCATCATAGTGCTGACAAAAATTCTCTCTATACAAATAGTTCAATATTTTTTTCCCACTTGTTTCAGTGCTTTAGCGCTGACATAGACGTTGTGACGATACGGTTGTGCGATCTCAAGTCCACTCCGGCAGGATTGCATTACAGTCCCGTGCGAGTGATATTTTCTTATTTTTCTCTCCCCTGTCATTAATATTTGGCATATTTTATGCACCATTATTTACTCTCTATGCTGAATCTAGTAGGGGAAAGTCTCTAACACTCCACTCCCCTACGGAAGTATTTGCTATGGGACTGTCTTTATCTTGTTTACCACTCCTCCGACTTATTTACGTTCTGCCCGGTGAACTGGGGTATTATCGTAACAATACCCAGTCATTGTCACCGGTCAGCGAGCGAGATTCTTATCATGAAAAGACGGACTTGCCCGATCAACATCTATAGAAGCCAATATTGTCTGTCTGAGATAGCCGTCTGAGGTGGGCAGATTACACAGGTGTTAGATGCATTTATCCTTTCAGGGACCATCCCTGTGTGTGATTATCACGATAATCTGTCTGGAGAGACAATATTGGCGATATGTAGCAACTGGACATCAAATGAGTTCACAAGTGGTGTTTATGATTTGTGCACACGATGCTGGGGGAAGTCTGACGCAACGATATGGCATCACTGTAAGAGGTCACGCGTGGATATTAAATTTAATATTGTGAAACACGTGATGGTATTTTTTGAATTTGAAAAACGCCCCAACCCACGTAGTGCTGAATGAGATTCGATCGGACTGGTTCATATTGAGGAGCTGAAATATACAATGTATTTTATTGGCACACTAGTCGGAAGTGCAATCTGTGATTGGCACTAAGAACTGAGAATATAGTGTGATGAAAACACAGACACAGATCACACAGAGAGGCTGCAGAGCACAAGTCATTTCAGCGACTTCTAAAAGCCAGAAAGAAAAAATAGACATTGGACTTAGAAATTCCACAACTATAAGTAACAGATCGAGTATTGGGCAACTTTGGACTTCACAAGTAAACCCGCATTTTTAATACAAGACTGGAAACTTAAAGGGGCCAGGACTTTAACTAACAAGACTGGAATCCTAGGAATTTGATCACAAGTCATAGAGGAATTTAACAAAAGTATTCCCAGGTCCAGGTACACAGAACATCCTCCGTCAGAGGAATTAACTCTAATTTTCCGGACCAAGTCATAGAGGAATTAAACAAAAGTTTTCACGGGCCAGGATTTCACAGAATACCCGCCGTCAGAGGAATTAACTCTAATTTCCAGACCAAAGTGATTTCGAAGCTTCTAATACAGAGCTGTGTCCAGTCTAAATCTGTGCAAAGAGATTGTGTATTCCCAAAGTTTTTGGGTAAGTGTAAACAATTTATTTACTAATGTAAATTCTACAGGTTTCTTGCTAAGTGGTTATATACAAGGCTGGCAACATTTGAAAATAGTATATGCATGAACCACTACTACAAGAGCTGGTGATTGTTTCTGATTAGTCGTGCGGGAAAGCCGACAGCAGAGCTACCCCAGACTCCGACGGAAGTAGTGATGAGTAATGAGTGATGATTACATCACATGTGCCTAAAGTTTAACATATTATCTTGTGAGATTTATGTACCTTTTTTAATTGTAATTCAGGCAAATAATTATTCACGCATTCTAGACGCAATTTCCTAGTTAACACCCTGAAGGATATTGGTGAATTTTCATCATATTCCCTGAGTTACACTGTGGGCTCGGGAATTTAAATCTTCTGAGAGGTTAACATTGGTGGGTGGAGCGCATGACAATGGGCCTGTTAGTTTGCAGCGAACAAATGTACTTAGCATGCATTTGTTTCTTTCTATTTATCTAAAGTTCGTGGTTACAAGCAATCAGACGATTTGTGTTATTCACGCCGCTATTGTGAGGGAAAAGCAGCCACCATAACCGCCTACAGTGGAAGAGAGTGTGGAGAAGGCTTCCGTCATCACAGAATTGATGAACCACAGCTGCAGGACTCATCTGGAGTGAAGGGTTTTTTTTGTCACAGGCAACAGCAAAACAAGGACACTGATAGCACTCCGATCCAACATCTGTAGGGACAAATTTAATTTACCTTTCACCCTCAATTAATCCTTATTTTAATTTGTTGAACTAATTGACTATTAAATTTGTTACATGTTATTTTAAACTAATCAAATAATTGTTTATTCAGTCATTAGAAGTATGAAAGCAAACGTATGAGCCAGATTCTTTAATATACAGTATATATATATATATATATATATATATATATATATATATATATATATATATATATATATATATATATATATATATATATATATATATATATATATATATATATATATATATATATATATATATATATATATATATATATATATATATATATATATATATATATATATATATATACACCTAGACATATATTTACCTCTAAACAGAGCTATTACTTATAAGAGGAATTTCGTTGGATTTCACCAACTGGGGGCTTGAACGGGTTAAACAAAAGGCGACGGACCAGATATAATGCGTAAACAATTGTTCAGCCCAATGCAACATTGTTCGTGACTTCTGGAGATATCTCGTGAAAGCACCCTTAAGGTAGAAGCATCATTAATCTTCTATCCACATCTCTGCCAAGAGTAATCTTGCGCGCATGTAGATACCTTGGAAGCCCATATTAGATACTCTGGAGTTTTGGTCACTGTTGGACCACTACTGCAAAGCAGGGGAGGCAATCCGTGACAGACGTTACAAACCGTGATTATTCCTTTATTTACTAGAGTATTTCATGCACACCAAACATGTATTTTCTGGAGTTTTATTCACTCATTTGTTATCCTTCCGTTCCCCATGGAGCTTATGCATGCAATAAATACACACTTAGCTTTCCTGTCCTGTGCTAGTTCAAGTAGTTTACGCGTCTTCTTCATCCCATCATGTCTATGTTTAATTTCCTTCTCCGTGTGTTTTGGGTCTCCCAATCTTACCCTGAGGTTTTCAGAACAAGAACTCTCTTGTAACGGTATCAGCTGATTTCCTCAGTGTGTGTCCCGCCCTTCTTCTTCTTTGTTCGCCCTCAAATAACCACATCTTATAAAGCCGGCAGTCCGTCTCAAGCTTCTGTCGTCACCATACAGTTTCTATCTCAACTGCGCTGTAGAAGGCCATATTGCTTTCCCGCTCCCGCCGTGGAGACAACAGTTCTGGAGTACGTGTTCTACTGTTTGTTTGTCCTCCCCACATGGGCACATATCTGTCTGTCATATTTTCAATTGGTTGTACAGATGATATTAAGTCTGCAATGGCCAGCTCCTGGTACTCTCATGGCGGCCCTGCTTAAACTAACAGGAGAAGGGCGAAGACCCAGTCCCTGCCGCTCTAAAACCAGAATTCTCCAGGTAGATGAAGCTCGTAAGCCTTGCATGGCAGTTCATCTAGGAAAAGGAAAACTCTCATTTCAAACCATCTGCTGCTTTGCAGGTCGGCTGGGGACATCCAGAGGCTAAGGAAAGCAAACCCGAATAGCAATGCTTGCTGAAAACGAATGTGCCCGGCCAAAAGGCACAGATACCAGTGCCGTATTCTCTATGTGTGCTGTGCGTGCTGCGCACACCTATGCGCGAAGGAAAATAAAAATTTAATTTATTATTCTATAAAATATTTTTCCTCTAAGTTCTGCTTTCGGACCGCACGCATCAGGATAACGGATTTTCCCGCATAGAATCTACGAGTACATCTAGTTTCAGTTTCACAGAAGCGTTTTATAGTGCAGTTTTTATTGGTTGTAGCAATCGCCCGAAGTTTCTCGGGTAATTCCGTCACAATGCGTGCTGGACCGTTCGGATTCACGTCTAAAGACTGGTTTGTGTGAACCGGGGTCATGGGCAGATACGTCAATACAATGCGAACATGCGTGCGGTGGCCTAGCAGCTCTCGAGTTGTAAAAATCGGCTGTGTCCGTCCAGTGTTTTTTTGTGATTAATTTTTGTTAGTTGCCGGGAATGCAGATTATTACAGTGACAGTGAGTTTCAAGTTGTAAGTTAATTAGTATTTCGGAGATAATTGACATATACCCCTAATAACTATCGTTGCGTAATTGAATATAGATGGTTTTTAAATTAAGAGGGGAAGAAGTTAAATAGTAGGCGTACATATTCATTTTAAGTAGCAGCACGCCTAGCTCGCATTACCAGGATACGCCACTGACAGATACGGCAGCCCAGCCATAAACTATGCCACAACGTATTTTTCGCTCAAAACATAATCGCACGTGTGTGTCCCAACCAAAGCCAGCTAATTTTCACATCTTGTTCTACTGGAATTTTCTGGAGTTTACTCTATATTTAAACACCCGCTGTCAAAATAAACAAACCCATAATAATGCATGCATGTATATTAGCATGTGTGTAATACAAAGCATATTTTTTTTAAATCTCAATAGTGCACATTAACTCAATAACATCAACCCATCCAAACACTATACACGTTGTAACCGAGAAGTGCTTACATTTTCTTCCCGGAAATGACTGATGAATTTCCGGATCCGCAACGGAGAAAACTAACTAGCAGTGCATGACAGCACCAAGAGAGAAACAACGCAAGGTTATTTTGGGTTCGGCATAAAATCATTTTATCGCTGGATCGATGCGGACGAAAATAAAAAAAGAAGCACATATGGTGGCCCCTAATGAGGATTTAATTTCTTGAGCGAGATGCATCTGTCATAAGAGAACTCAGCAGCTAATGCGCATATGCTATGGGAGAAAGATAAAAATATGCAATTTTAAAATTTTTTTAAATTCTGTGAAGGCGAGAAGATCGCAACAGCTTTGAAGTCTGTGAAGTGACAAATGAAAAATCAGATATAGCGAAATTTATTAAATGCACCCAATATCAAATATGAGAATATCATATCGTCAGGTATAAAAAAAATATAAAAAGTCAGACAACATAGGAAACACTGAACAACTATTTATAAACAAAATAGTCCTGTGTAGTTCTCCGGAGTTCGTGATTAGACAAAGAAAGAATAGAAGGGCTGCTCTCCTCCATTACGTATGTCGTACAAGGCGACTCATATGAGCTCAGTTGTATATATTAGGCTGGCAACCTCGTAATGTCAAACCAATTGCCACATAAACCCCCGCTCCAAAGCATGTGAATGCTGGGTGCAGGTTTCTTGCAAAGAGGACCAGTTGTAGTGGTGGCTTAATGCTCCATAAAAAGCGACAATGAAATGATGATGAGTTATGAAATAGAAGACGTGTCAGACAAGACCAAAGAGACAACATGGAGTTGGTTTCATCCTCCAGCTAGAACAATTTAAAAAAAAAGCTTTCCAGTGTGATAAAGTACATTGATACAGCGATAAAATTATTAATTATAAGTATAAAAGTTAAAATAATATGAGTAGAAATAATAATAGTATAGATGTAACGCGTCCTCTTTCCCCGCGCCAGTCATCGCATGGAGATAAGAACGTAGTGTGAAACCTTATTGCCGCGCTAGTGGTATTGGACTTTATAACTCGCCCGTCAAGGGTTAACGGTAAAAATTTTGAAAACAACAAGCTTAGTTGTTCCACGAAAAGATAGTAAGAATAAAACAGGGGAGGCATAAACGAACGCATAAAAGTGAGAGAGAGAGAGAGAGAGAGAGAGAGAGAGAGAGAGAGAGAGAGAGAGAGCGAACACATGCCACAAATTGTCAAGCGTTAGATTCTTGGATTAGCTACCCAAGACGACAGTGCGAGACGATACCATGGCAGGTGTTCGTTAACGTGTCGCAAGCTTTGTAGAATTTTAAAATACCCCGCAAAACCCACTACTTTTTTGGATTATAGGCACACTGAGAAAATATGTAAACACACAGACAGCGCTTTCGCTGCAAAAGAGTCCATTTTATGACGTAAAATACTAGTAGTTTCAGTTTTGGACAACGCGGGAGAGAAGAAAAAATGGCGTAATTTATATGATAATGGAAATTGAAACTAACTCTGGAAAAAATATGGACTTCTTTATTAATAGGTTTAGGATCATAAAAGTTAGCTAGTTTTAGAGCTTATCGTCTCTTGATACATAATATGCTTGAAAATAGAAAATCCGACAGATAATAAGAAAGATATGGACAAAAGACGGTATTGGTTATGACAGACAGACCAACACATGCTCGTTTTTACTTTCACTAACGTGGATTTTTTGACGCGTCCTTGAAAAAGGCAGGAAAAGGGTACATGTATTCTATTGGAGGAGGAGTAGACAGGGGGAGAGAAATTATGGGATGGCTTAACACTAAATATATGTTAGCAGTGGAAATCTAAGAATGAGTGAGGAGAAGTCTTGTTATGTCCAAAAATCAAGTCTGTTTTTAGATTGTAATGCCAATATTTTCAAATTCAAACTAAAAGGCTTAGTAGTTGGATCTCATTGGCCAACGCATTTTATATTAAGGAAAACTTAGATAGGCGCGACGCCATTTGTATAAATCAGTCCCTTGAACAGGACGTTGTAATTCTGTGAAGTGTGACTTGCCTTATTAAATTAAATATATAAAATATAAACAAAAGGGCATCACAGTCCAGCCAGCAGGGCATCTGAAGTCTGCTAATCAACGTACCTGTGTTTATTCATTGAATTTATGGTAAGGCAGAAATTATTCATATATATATTTTGTTTCAAAATGTGAGTGAGAGATACTGCCATTTCGACAGTAAGTGTCCTTAGCTGATTTATGCAGGGCCTAGAGGTGGATTTATGCTATAACACATTGCCAGTTTTGTAAAATGCACATGTTTTGTGAAATAAAAATGTTTTCTCAGGTGGCCAGATGGACACAGCTCACCTATCCTATTGTATGGAAGAAAAGAAAGATTAATATTATTATTGCAGATGTAGGGCCGCCTTGAGAGGAGAGACATGTGAACAACACTGGTACACTTTGTAATGGAGGAGCTGGGTTGGTTAATCAGATATGACCCAGATCTTTATTTCTTATGTATTATAACTTGTAAAAATAACAGTTTAAGTATGATATCAACAAGGAGGCATTATTTCATTGTTACAGGGTTTTTATCTGGCACTAGCCGGTGCCAGATGTCTGTGAAAAGCAGTTGAGAAGTCTTTTCATTTCCAGTAGTGACAGGGGTCTACAGAGTTCACCCTGTTACTTTTGGGCCAGTATCAAAGTGTTCGTTTTTACAGCAAGAATACGGACAGTTCAAGTTGTGCCAGTTGAGTATAATATCTGGCACAGGACGCTTCATCTGCATCAAAGACTAGAGCCCTTGTGTAACATAATAAAAATATTCCCCAAAGAATTAAACACTGAAAATTGTGTATTAAAGAACTGGAGATGATTAAAGAATCCCAAACAGCCATCCAGTGTTAGAAACCAGTAATATTAAAAATTTAGCAACAATATTAGTATATTTTAACATTATATGTTTGGACAAATTGTCCCTTTGGGTTAAAACTTTGCATTTTATGTATATACCTTGAGTTCTTTTAATTTTGAAAGTCCTGACCAGAAAAATACTAGGTTCAGGACTAATAAAAATTGTATAGAAAAGATTTACACATCAAAATTTAACCCAGGTGTTAGTTCATTTGATCATAGACTTTAATAGTTGTTTATATGTGTGTGTGTTAGTGTAAAATTTCCATCACACCACACTTGCATAACCCTAGATATTAGACGTAGCTACCATACATACTAGTCAAGAATAGGTCTGATTGAGGTCATAAGATGGTAGCAGAAAGGTTACCTGATAACTCAACCCATAAATTGTTATAATCAGGTACCTTCACAGCTGACCTCATTCAGAACAATAGTGAAACATAACAACCACATTTTATAACATCAAAAACCACCACAGATATTGGGGTCTCCTGTTCCGGGATTTGAACTTGTTATTTGTATAGAAATTTAAATATTGTAGCACAAGTGTCCCCTAAAGTTATAAAAATATTTAAAGGGGAAAATAATAGCTGATGAACTGTCAAGGGCCAGTAGTTAGTTAATTAATTGGTTAATTAATTAGTCAGTGTTAGTACCTTGCTAATTAGAGTTTTGAAAGTTGTATTAGAACATTTTAAAGATTGATACTATGGCAGACTTGGCAAAGTTCAGATCTGCTGCTGTGCTGGCTGCAAGAGAGATGAATATGGATGGACCAGAGTTGGTCCAGTATGTAACCTGAGAGGTTGATAAATTCATTGCACGAGAAAAAAAGAGGTTGGCTGATGAGAGAAAATTAGAATCTGATAGGTTAGCTGCAGAAAGAAAACTAGAAGCAGATAAAGAAAAAAAAGGTTGCAGATTGAGGCTGACAAAGAGGCTAGGGCATAGGAGGCGGATCGGGAAGCTGAAATAAAGCGGCTCCAATTTGAAGAAAAGAAATTGGAAGTAGAGGAAAAAAGATTAGAAAGGGAAGCAGAGGAAAGAAGACAGGCTGCAGAGAGGGAAGCTGAAAAGGAGGAGAAGAGATTACAGAGGGAGCACGAGTTACGACTAAGGGAGTTTGAGTTTCAAAGCCATGCTCTTGAAAACGGTACCAGCCCCTCTACCTCCGATGCCACTGCTAGTCAGGGAGCCTCAACCTCAGCTATGGGGTTCCATTTGGACAATTTTGTTGAGAGGGACGATGACATTGAATCATTTCTATCCAGATTTGAGGTTTTAGCCACCACCTATGGGTTAGAGAAAGAAAGGCGGAGTTTAAAGTTATCTCAGGGTCTTAGGGGAACATCTTATGAAGTGTTTGCAAAAACGAGCAAAGATGACCAAGACAATTATGACATGTTAAAGCAGGCTCTTTTGCTAAGGTATGAAAAGAATGGAGAATTTTACAGGAAAAGGTTTAGAAATGCCAAGCTACTGTCGGGTGAGACCTATCACCAGTTCTCTGCACGTTTAGAGACTTACTTGGAGAAATGGACTGCTCTGATTGTAGATGGTGTAAGAGGAAAGGACATGACACCAAAGTTTGTACTAAGAAACCTGCTAGATTTGCTGCTATGAAGTTGGGGAAAAAGGAAGTAAAGGTAAAACCTACTGAACAGCAGGAATCTTATCACCCCCCAGTGTGTGAGGATGTTGTATGTAATGGGGTCACCATTAGGTGCCTTTATGATACAGGTTTAGATTTTGATTCTGTTGTGAGTTCACACTTGGTGAACCCAGATCAGTATACCACAGAAACAGTGGAGATACAAGGGGCGACCAAGGACATCCCACTTATGACACTTCCCATTGCCAGGATAACGGTGAAAAATCGCTATGTGGAAGGAGTAACCAGAGCAGCAGTGATCGACGCACGCATCTACCCTCAGATATTGGGGTGTCGTTATGTCTACTTGGGGAATCCCAAGAGACCTGTGGTCTTGGCAGCAGTCCAGACCCGATCACAATCCAGAAAGGAAGAAGATGAACCAATAAATACTCATTCAGAGAAGATGAGGAAGGCACAAGCTGAGGATAGGACACTCAAGCCTTGCTTTAAAAAATTACCTAAATGCCACTCACCTTCAAGAAAGGGGACTATTATATGAAGAACAAATTGTTGTATAAGAAGACTGGGACTGGAACACATGGCCATGGCCAGCTGGTACTTCCAACTTCATATAGGGAGAGAGTGTTGGAATTAGGACATGCGATTCCCTTCAGTGGTCATATGGGGATCAGCGCAACAGGGCAGTGTATAGCTTGTCATTATTTCTGGCCAGGTATAACGGAGGATATAAAGAGATATGTAAAATCCTGCCCAGAATGTCAAAGGGTAGCTCCAAAGCACTGGACTGCTCCAGCAACTCTAGGGGAAATGCCCATTGTGGGAACACCTTTTGAGAGAGTTGCAGTGGATATTGTGGGACCTCTCACTCGGACCAAGAGGAGGAACAGTTACATCCTTACTCTAATGGACACATGTTCTATGTGGGGAGAGGCGGTAGCCCTGTCGTCAATCGATTCGAAGCATGTAGCAGAGGCATTACTTACAATATTCACTAGGTTAGGATTCCCGCATCAAATCTTGACTGATAACGGCTCACAGTTCAAGGGGAAACTAACGGAAGAAGTTTTCAGGATCTTCCAAGCCAGGCACTTTCATTGTAGTCCGTATCACCCTCAAGGGAACGGCCAGGTGGAGAGGTTCAACGGGACTCTCATTTCTATCCTGAGAAAGCTGGCACATGAGAAACCTGATACGTGGGACCAATACTTGCCCGCTGCGTTGTTTGCGTATCGGGAAGTTCCACATAATTCAACCGGAATGGCACCCGCAACCCTGTTATTTGGGAGGCCAATCAAAGGTCCATTGGAAGCCTTGTTGAGGACATGGACAGATGAGAAGGCAGCAGAGACTGTTACCTCATCATATCAATATGTGAACGAGCTGACCACTCGTCTTAAAACTGGCTGGAAACTTGCGAATGATAATTTTAGACAAGCCAGGAAAAAACATGCTGCCTATTTTAATAAGAAAGCTAAGGATAGAGAACTATTTGTGGGAGAGAAGGTGCTTCTTCTACTACCCGGCAGCCATAACAAATTACAAATTGGATGGCAAGGTCCATATACTGTTCTAGAGAAGGTGTCTAGAACAAATTATAAAATCGACAAGAAGGGGAAAGAGAAAATATACCATGTGAACCTTCTAAAGAAGTATCTGGACAGGGAAATCCAGGAAGGAACACACTTAATGTCCTTGTCGATAGCAACTGGGATGAAAAATGAACCACTCACCTCTCATGAGTACCCCTTAAAAACACGTGAAACCCCTGCACATGTAAAAGTCAGTAAAAACTTGACGAAAAAACAGAGGGAACAGGTTCAAAAGGTTCTGACTGATCATACGGACGTGTTAATGGACAAACCGGGGCACACGAATTTGTTGGAATATGATATGAAACTAGTAGACCCCACACCGATCTGTATGAGAGCCTACACGATCCCGTTTGCCAAGGAGAAAGCTTTGAAAGAGGAGATTGAGTACCTATTGAAAGAAGAGATTATTTGTCATAGCGAATCTCCGTATAGTTCTAGTGTGGTTTCGCTGAGGAAACCCTCTGGAGAATATCTTCTGTGCATAGATTACAGGAAACTGAATGCTGTCACAGAGAATCAGGTGGATCCATTACCTGACACAAATCAATTATTCGCCAGGCTGAACAAGGCAAAATATTTTTCTAAGGTGGATCTGAGCAAAGGCTATTATCAGATTCCAGTAAAGCCTGAGGTTCGACCGTATTTAGCGTTTAGCACCTGGAAGGACATTATGAATTCAACATGTTGCCGTTCGGGTTGAAAAATGCTCCGAGTGTGTTTTCTAGGATGATGCGAATTGTTGGATCCCCTGAATAACCCATGCATCACAAATTTTATGGATAATATCCTCATTGCTACGGAAACATTTGAGGAACACATTAACTCTTTGACTATGCTGTTTGATAGACTAAGGGAGGCAAATTTGACGGCTAGACCAACAAAATGTTGTATTGGTTGTAAAGAGTTGGAATTCTTGGGACATACTGTATATCAGGGTAACATGACCTCTGACCCCAACAACTTTGAGAAATTGCAGAGAGCGCCTAGGCCACAAACAAAAAAAGACGTGAGATATTTTGTGTCGTTGTGTGGTTTTTACCAGAAATATATCAAAAATTTTAACTCTATTTGTGCTCCTCTGACGGATTTAACTCGCAAGGGAAATCCTGATAGAATTGTTTGGTCAGTCCAATGTGAATTAGCATACCAAGAGTTAAAGGAAAAACTTACAAGCAAGCCAATCTTGAAATTACCTCATTGGAGTCAGGAATTTGTTGTGAGAAGTGACGCAAGCAATGTAGGCCTGGGAGCCACTTTGTTACAAAGGTCATCATCACCAGAAGGGGAGCTGAACCCAGTCGCTTATGCTAGCCGCAAGTTGAACAAAGCGGAGCAAAACTATTCAACAAGCAAAAAAGAATGTCTAGCTTTAATCTGGGCGATACGAAAGTTCCAGATCTATCTCTATGGAAGAACATTTGTGGTCCAAATGGATCATCAGCCCCTAGTATTCTTATCACAGGCACGGCATGAAAATGCTCGTTTATTACGATGGTCGTTGCTCCTACAGCCATATTCATTCACTATTGAATATATCCAGGGGTTACAGAATGTCGGTGCAGATTTCCTCAGTAGGCATCCCTGTGATCAAAATCAGAATATTCAACAGGCGTAAGGAGTTAATTTTATCTATGTGTATCACTGGTTTTGGAACTTGCATCAGGCATGTTCTTAAGTGGGGAGATGTGTGATAAAGTACATTGATACAGCGATAAAATTATTAATTATAAGTATAAAAGTTAAAATAATATGAGTAGAAATAATAATAGTATAGTTGTAACGCGTCTTCATTCCCCACGCCAGTCATCGCATGGAGATAAGAACGTAGTGTGAAACCTTATTGCCGCGCTAGTGGTATTGGACTTTATAACTCGCCCGTCAAGGGTTAACGGTAAAAATTTTGAAAACAACAAGCTTAGTTGTTCCACGAAAAGATCGTAAGAATAAAACAGGGGAGGCATAAACGAACGCATAAAAGTGAGAGAGAGAGAGAGAGAGAGAGAGAGAGAGAGAGAGAGCGAACACATGCCACAAATTGTCAAGCGTTAGAATCTTGGATTAGCTACCCAAGACGACAGTGCGAGACGATACCATGGCAGGTGTTCGTTAACGTGTCGCAAGCTTTGTAGAATTTTAAAATACCCCGCAAAACCCACTATTTTTTCGGACTATAGGCACACTGAGAAAATATATAAACATACAGACAGCGCTTTCGCTGCAAAAGAGTCCATTTTATGACGTAACAGACTAGTAGTTTCAGTTTTGGACAACGCGGGAGAGAAGAAAAAATGGCGTAATTTATATGATAATGGAAATTGAAACTAACTCTGGAAAAAATATGGACTTCTTTATTAATAGGTTTAGGATCATAAAAGTTAGCTAGTTTTAGAGCTTATCGTCTCTTGATACATAATATGCTTGAAAATAGAAAATCCGACAGATAATAAGAAAGATATGGACAAAAGACGGTATTGGTTATGACAGACAGACCAACACATGCTCGTTTTTACTTTCACTAACGTGGATTTTTTGACGCGTCCTTGAAAAAGGCAGGAAAAGGGTACATGTATTCTATTGGAGGAGGGGTAGACAGGGGGAGAGAAATTATGGGATGGCTTAACACTAAATATATTTTAGCAGTGGAAATCTAAGAATGAGTGAGGAGAAGACTTGTTATGTCCAAAAATCAAGTCTGTTTTTAGATTGTAATGCCAATATTTTCAAATTCAAACTAAAAGGCTTAGTAGTTGGATCTCATTGGCCAACGCATTTTATATTAAGGAAAACTTAGATAGGCGCGACGCCATTTGTATAAATCAGTCCCTTGAACAGGACGTTGTAATTCTGTGAAGTGTGACTTGCCTTATTAAATTAATATATAAAATATAAACAAAAGGGCATCACAGTCCAGCCAGCAGGACATCTGAAGTCTGCTAATCAACGTACCTGTGTTTGTTCATTGAATTTATGGTAAGGCAGAAATTATTCATATATATATATATTTTGTTTCAAAATGTGAGTGAGAGATACTGCCATTTCGACAGTAAGTACATAGGTCCTTCGCTGATTTATGCAGGGCCTAGAGGTGGATTTATGCTATAACACATTGCTAGTTTTGTAAAATGCACATGTTTTGTGAAATAAAAATGTTTTCTTAGATGGCCAGATGGACACAGCTCACCAATCCTATTGTATGGAAGAAAAGAAAGATTAATATTATTATTGCAGATGTAGGGCCGCCTTGAGAGGAGAGACATGTGAACAACACTGGTACACTTTGTAATGGATGAGCTGGGTTGGTTAATCAGATATGACCCAGATCTTTATTTCTTATGTATTATAACTTGTAGAAATAACAGTTTAAGTATGATATCAACAAGGAGGCATTATTTCATTGTTACAGGGTTTTTATCTGGCACTAGCCGGTGCCAGATGTCTGTGAAAAGCAGTTGAGAAGTCTTTTCATTTCCAGTAGTGACAGGGGTCTACAGAGTCCACCCTGTTACTTTTGGGCCAGTATCAAAGTGTTCGTTTTTACAGCAAGAATACGGACAGTTCAAGTTGTGCCAGTTGAGTATAATATCTGGCACAGGACGCTTCATCAGCATCAAAGACTGGAGCCCCTGTGTAACATAATAAAAATATTCCCCAAAGAATTAAACACTGAAAATTGGGTATTAAAGAACTGGGGATGATTAAAGAATCCCAAACAGCCATCCAGTGTTAGAAACCAGTAATATTAAAAATTTAGCAACAATATTAGTATATTTTAACATTATATGTTTGGACAAATTGTCCCTTTGGGTTAAAACTTTGCATTTTATGTATATACCTTGAGTTCTTTTAATTTTGAAAGTCCTGACCAGAAGAAAACTAGGTTCAGGACTAATAAAAATTGTATAGAAAAGATTTACACATCAAAATTTAACCCAGGTGTTAGTTCATTTGATCATAGACTTTAATAGTTGTTAATATGTGTGTGTGTTAGTGTAAAATTTCCATCAAACCACACTTGCATAACCCTAGACATTAGACGTAGCTACCATACATACTAGTCAAGAATAGGTCTGACTGAGGTCATAAGGTGGTAGCAGAAAGGTTACCTGATAACTCAACCCATAAATTGTTATAATCAGGTACCTTCACAGCTGACCTCATTCAGAACTATAGTGAAACATAACAACCACATTTCATAACATCAAAAACCACCACATCCAGCAAGGATTACGAATCCTTCAGGATTATGATACTTTGATTGCACGAAAATAGATACAGCACCACCTGCAATAAATCAAAGTGCAGCCATCTCAAAACTCAACAGGGTGGTTTGGTGTGGTTTTAAGGACTTTCTTCATTGCACACGGACAACTCCATCAGTGCTTGGATCTCCTCCATTAGATCACACAAGGAGGATCTTAGCCCAGTGCATGAACTCCGTAGCACCGGCGAGAATCCCAATGTGTGTATATAGTAATCACACATTCTATAAATATTTTTGTATCGGGTAGGTTTCAAATTTTTAAATGTTGCCAGGGCAGCGGCCTGACAGACCCGCTCTTTACGATTTCCAACTGCCGTGGGAGTTTTAACGTGCGCAACTTGCACATAGGACCTAATAATTTGTTTCGATCTGATCCGAGAAGGCTAGGCATCCGATCTCACTACCCAGGTGACCGGCGGATGGAAAGGGGGGGGGGGGGTAGGGAAAGGGGGGGGGATGACATTATAGGACCACTAGTTCTGAAAAAAATTTCCATAATGTTTATTCCCTGAACTGGCAATCGAACCTGGTACCTCTATAATTCGAGGCAGACGCCATTCCTCTTAGCCACTCCGACAACAGGGTGACGGGAGATATACTCAAAACACGGGAAGAGATGCATCAATAATCTTAGAAAATGCCACACTAAACGCCAGAGAATTTGCATTCTGGAAAAACAAGTAATGTAATGTACTGTATGGAAAAAGGAACACTATGTACCCAAATTATAACCCACATAGGGTTGAACCGTGAAACCCATGCACAAAACAAAATCCAATGGTTTGTGCAAGGCCCTAAAATCAACAACAACAACAGCACTACCATTGTGCAGACAAAGGCACTACGCGATGACAGACACAGAGCTAAGGAAACAGAAGAAATCTTTCACAAATTAATTGTCCGATGCCATCAACAAAATTAGATACAATTCTGTGCCTTTTGTTACAGAGAGCTGGACTGAACATGCCAGAAAAAGACGTAGCCAACAGGACGTACATAATGACACACTGAGATTTAAAAACAAAACACCATCTACATAATTAGAATTGTTTGTGCATCAACGATTCGTGCAAAAACTGTCAAAGCCACGTAAACACGTGTAATAATTCAGACCTGCCGTGTAACAGATATATTTTATGCTAACGAGTTTATATAAAATATGAAAAGGGCATTCTGCTGGCTGTGGAACAAAAACCGCAACGGGCTATGAAATTCAGAACAGTAAGTTTGTATACAAAAAGTGAAATTTTTATCAACATCTCAAGTTGGCAGATGGATAATTATCAGGAGGAATTCGCTAATTTTGAAATTGCAGCCAAGATGGAATGTATTTCATTCCTAAAGCAGGCAGAATAAAACAGATTTAAAAAAAAAACCAACACTTCCAAGTCATAACCAAAGTGAGCCCTCCCCTCCCATGTATCACGGATGTAAAAAGGCCGAAACACTTGTTTGACGAGGCGGACATCCGGATGATCAGATTAACCACTTGCTGGAACGCTCTGTAAAGATTTTCCTGTCAACACCTCAAGGTGGCAGATTAGGTAAAATCAGGAGGAAATCTAAAATTTTGTAGAAAAAGTGAAGTTCATTCAATCCTAGCGCAGATGAAAAAATCCAACATTTCCAAATAATGGCCCAAGTGGTCCAGCCATGCCCTTGCCACTCCTACGTGTTAAGAACATAAAAAGACCCAATCAAAGAATACATGAAAGTACAAAACTCATCATCACCTTCACTCAAAACTGTACTAAAAGTCGATCTACTCAGGGAGCTGCACGACATAATACAATTTTATATTACCAAAACAAGAATTAATTTATAACAACCACAACAAATGAGAAAGATTACGGATAACAAAAATACATAAAGATAATATTCACCACACATATTCAGTATGACACAACGGGCTGATCACCCGTTTGCCAGTCACTTCGATTACGGAAACAACAGCAAATGGGTTGATTTGCCGTTGCCCTAAAGACGCCACTAGGCGTGATGGGAAACAATGGCAAAGAAAACCTATCTGCTGTTGCCCTAAGACGCCACTAGGCGTAATGGCCACTGACTGCTTTGACGGTCGGTGGCTAAGGACGGAAGAAGAAGAAGAAGATATTCAGTATGAGAAGTAAGATCAATTACCAAATATAAAAAATCAGCACATAACCAATAGAAATACATGAGGTAATTTCAACTGCAATTCATCAGAAGGAAAAATACAATAAATCAATGTACAAACCTCCTTACAACGCAACAGGTTAATTAGGAAACATCACACCAAATGCCAACGAATTTATTCTAGAAAAACAACAATTGTAACGTACTATATAAAAAAGGAACACTGTACGCCCAAATTATAACCCATATGGGGTTGAACTGCGTACTGCATGAACAAATCAAACACTAGTTGTTTGTATTTTTTTGGTGCAAGATATAAAAAATCCTGATGCGGGGGTTTAAAAAAGCTCCGGAACCTCCGGGACAGAAGAAAGTACCTTTTTAGTTCACTGTACAGGATGGGTTTTCAAACTTCTTTTACGACCACGACCCAAGTTTCACAGTTGGTGAAGCTGAAGACCCATGTCATAAATCGACAAGTAAAACTACATTATAACAATTCAACCAAAGGTATGCCACTTAAATCGTCGAGTAATGAGCACGTAAGGAGTGCAGGTCTTCGCAGTGTTTGCTATGACCAAATTTAGGGTCGCGACCGATAGGTTGAGAATTAATGCTGTAGCGCATACGCTTCAAATCAATTCATGTCATGTTCTCCTGTCCTGTACCATCCGTTTAAGTTTTCTACATGTCGTCTTTATCTTTGTTTCCAGTTCCCTTCTCTGCGAGTTTTTGGATTTCCCTGTATTTCTTTTACTGTGGGTATCCTATGGGACTATCTTCAATTTTTTTTATCCCCAAACAAGCACGCCGTGATATGCCACATATTTTCCTCAATGTGTGTCCTATCCAACAACAACGATTTTTTCCCACTTCTGGTTCAGTGTATTTGTCTGGTTCTATCCATTGGTTCCACACTGGTGAAATTGTCACGCCATTTTAATCCTGGTATTCTGTGCACTCAATGGCTTACTAAAGGGGTGCAAGTAGAGCTGTCCGCCCTGAGTGACAGGCAGAAGGGGTGAAGTCGGACACGGTTATGATAGTACTTACTGTTAAAAATACACTTTCGAGTGTGTGTCTTGCGATATGTCTTTTGAGTCTCATAAAATGTTTCCAGTGCAGTGAAGGGTCTCATGGTATTTGTATTCTTATTTTAATATTGCTGTACATTCCATCAACTTGTTGTTACTGCCGAGATATAGGTATGAGTCTACACCCTGCAGCGATGATTTTCCAAGTGCATTATGGTTATCATATTTATTATTCTCATAATTTTGTCTTTTTAGCTCTGTGCATTTTGTGACAGAAGTACGAAAACCTTTCATCAATATTTGTGTGCGTGTGTGTATGTGTGCCTCGTGTCGATTATGAAAATGTCAGGTACATCTAGATTACTGAGCAGCTTTGATGGAATCCACCACATCCCGTTTCTATTTCTTGATGTCGCTGTTTTCATAATATTTACATGCATCTAGTAGAAATAAGAAATTGCGACAAATGGCTTTCCTGCCGAACTCCATTTTCTATCTTATAGGTTATCCGCATGGAAGAATTCTGCATTTCATGTCTTCATGCGTTCTCCGTTTCAAGTTAATGAAAGCATAGGAGATTATATCTTCTTCTTTGATCCTTAGCCACCGACCGTCTAAGCAGTCAGTGGCCATCACACCTAGTGGCGTCTTGTAGGGCAACAACAAATTGATTCCACTTTGCTCGGTCGGCGGCCATCCTTCGTACAGTGCCCCAACTCTGGTTCATTCTTTGCATCTCAGCCTCCACAGTCCTCCGCCAGGTTGTTTTTGGTCGGCCTCTCTTTCGTTTTCCTTCAGGGATCCAAAGCATAGCTGTTCTTGTGATGGCATCGGGGTCTCTTCTGAGGACATGGCCAACCCAGCTCCAGCGTCTGCCAGCTATGATGGTGTGCATGTCCTCTTGCTTGCTCCGAGTAAGCAGATCTTGGTTAGTGATGGTATTCGGCCAAAAGATTCAGTGAATTTTTCTTAGGCATGTTGTGTCAAAAGAGGACAATTTCGACATTTCCTTCTCTGTAACTCTCCAGCATTCCGCACCATAGAGAAGCACAGAAAGCACACAGCTCTGATATAATCTTAATTTTGTGCTTGTGCTGTATTGAGAGGACTTCCAGATGTTGTTTAGGCTAAAAAAGGCTGTTCTTGCCTTATTCATTCTGATGTTGATGTCTTTGCCTGCCCCGCCGTCTGGTGTTACTATGCATCCTAGGTATGTGAAGGTGTCTGTCTGTACCAGTTGCTGATTCCTTACTGATATGGGCTCAGGGTTGCTCACATTGAGCGTCATGACCTCTGACTTCTTTAAATTGATGTTCAAGCCCATCTGCTGGCTAAACTTATTAAGTCTATCCGTTTTTTCCTGGATGTGTTGATGTGAATGTGCTAGTAGTGCAATGTCATCTGCATATTCCAGATCTTCCGATGTAGAAAATGTAGTCCATCTTATTCCTCTTGGACTGCGCTCTGTTGTCTGGCGCATCACACAATCTATGACTGTTAAAAAGAGTGGTTGATAAGGGGCATCCCTGTCGTACTCCTGTCTTCACCTCAAAGGTTAGGTTGCTCTGCCCAACACTACACGTAAAGTTGGCATAGAGGCTTTTTATGATTGACACTATGCAGCTTGGAATTCCATTAGCCCTCAGTATTTTCCATAAACTGTCCCTATGTATGCTGTCAAAAGCCTTTTCAAAATCAACGAAATTAATGTACAGCTGTCTTTGCCATTCTGAGCACTGCTCTATAATGTTCTTGAGAGTGAATATATGATCTACACATCTTCTGTTCTTTCTAAATCCTGCTTGTTCTTTCCTCAGTTTGTGGTCTACTGCTTTTGAAATTCTCTATATAATTATCATGCCTAGTATTTTGCTGGGAACTGAGAGAATAATATTACATTAGTAAGAGATAAGCAATGAAATCTCATCACTACAGCAGAGGGACAGGAAACAAGATGGGCAGAGCACTTCAGGGAAACTCTGAACAAGGAACCACCAGATACACAATTGAATGTTCCTGAGGCTGAAAACGATCTAGATGTAAATACAGACATTCCACAAAAGGAAGAAATGATCACAGCAATCAAAGGGTTAAAGAACGGAAAAGCTCCTGCCCATGATAACTTAAATGCAGAGCTATTTAAGACAGACCCTGAGCTAGCAGCAGAACTATTAGAACCACTATTTGCACAAGTCTGGAAAACGGGGACAACACCATCAGAGTGGAACAAAGGAATAATTGTCAAATTGCCGAAGAAGGGAGATCTTGCAGACTGCAATAATTGGAGAGGAATCACTCTGCTCTCAGATTCTATAGTGTCTCATTAAATTTCAAGTGATTCTCTGACTAAACCAGCGGCAGGCAATCCAGGAGCTGTGGAGATCTACTTTACAAACACTGAGCTCTCTAAAGATATATCTGGATCATACATTAGCTATTTTCTGGTTTTAGAGTATTTGGAATAAGTGCAGTTTACATGTAACTTTTATCTCTGGCGAACGATTTGCTTTTCATAATGCAACCAAAAAAAAGCGGTGGAAAAAAAGGTAAAGGTAAAGGATACCGTTACACGCCCACTGAGGCATATTGGGAATATGGTGTTAGGCCCATATTTTCTTTACCATCGGCACACTAGGGGTGATGTGGTCAGCATCACGCCGGCCGCCTTAACCTTCCCAGAGTTGTTCTGGTACCCAATTTATGAGGCTGGGTCGACCCCGGAGCCGTTTGCGGTCTAAAAAAAATCCCACCTCAACTGGGGATCGAACCATGGACCACAGAGCTAGGAAGTCAGTGCACTAACCACTGCGCTACCGCGGCTCCGAGGTGGAAAACTCAAACTAAATAATATTTTACCGAATGTTAACTTTAGTTAAAAGAAAATACAGTCTTTCTATCCTTTGCAGTTTACATGTTAAGTGCATTTTAATAAGCTGGCTCGTGGACTTTGACTAGGAACGCAGAAAAAGTACCAGTAATAAAGTGATACCGCGCTTTTAAGTGCCGGCGGGAAAAGACTAGCCTGGCATTTCCTTAGCCTAACATTCTTTATTTTCTTCCACCGTCATCACAGATCTTACCAAAATTTCCCCTGTGAACTACATGTAGATCGGAATTGACGTGTTGCCGACCCCTGGTCTAAACTACCGCAGGCCTTTTCATAGTTCACAAGTCCAACGCATGGTGTTGACAACCTCATCGTGTGAAACAAATAGCCATAGAAATCACCACTACAATAGCATGTGAAAAGCAGTAGATTGGCCTGGATGTCAGGGTAACTTACCAAAGAAGGTAAATTTGCAAGAGCGCACAAATTACAGATGAATTTTATCATTATCAATGCCACGGGAAATATTAAACTGGATCATTCTTGAGTAAAAGGGTTAAATGAAGGAGGACCAGGCAGGTTTTCAACAAAACAGAGTGTATACAGACCATATAGCCAAACTCGCATTACAGCAAATGTTATCTTGGAGCTGGACTCACTATTTTACGTTGAACTTTTTGAACTTTACGTTGAACTTTTTGAACTTTACGTTGAACTTTTTGAACTTTACGTTGAACATCATTTTCCTTTGCGCTTCTCTCCTTATGGAGTATGAAACCACCACTACAGCTGGTCCCATTACAGGAAACCTGCACTAAGCATTCTAGATAGTTCAGTCAGTGGCGTAAAGGAGGATTTAACGACTCTCTAATTAGATAATTGGTAGATCCCAGGGGTCTCTGATCAGACAAAGAAATAAGAGGACTACTGCTTGCTCAAGCATGTCGTACAGGGCAACTAATGAGATTGTGCATGATGCTGGCAATCTTATCGTGTTATAAAAAAATGTCAGCAGAAACACCGTTGCAACAGCTTGTGAATGTTTGGTGCAGGCTTCCTGCAAGGGGCCCAGCAGTAGTGGTGGTTCGCCATGCTCTATAAGGAGCGACAAGGAAAATCATGATGAAGAATGGAGATAATTTCTATGGAGACAGAAAATAGACGAAACTGTTTGACTGAACTGGAAAAAAAGTTTAAAAAAACCAAGGGGCAACGGTTAAAGTAAAGTACAGAAGAAACCCCCAAAAAGGCATTACAGTGCGGTCCAGATAAGAAGTCGCTGGGACCATCTAAAATACTTCTACTTATCCTAAATTTTGCTTTTCAGAATTTTGCTCAAAGATGGACATTTACGTCAGAATAAGGCGTAAAACATGAAGTTTTTATTGTAACCATTCAGAAACAAATACTGTTACTTTAAATTTTCATTTCTGCGTCTTTTAAAGTTTTCAAAAGCAATTTAACGTAGCCTAAAATATAATGTCAAGTTAATTGGTAATAGGATAGTAGCAAGTGCAAAAAACATTCAAATCGCGTTTTGGCTTAGTATTTTTGCATGCTGTCTTAGCGGTTTCTACACGGATTCCAAGGGTGATAACATGTACGAGTTACTGTCTCTGATTTAGGGACTTTTCTGTTGTCTAGCATTTTCCTTCCTTCTTTCTTTACGGGTGCCTGCCAAATACTGGTTTATGCTTTGTGTACTATATACAGGCTTCGGATTTATCTTCATCTCAAACACGTAGTCCCGTTGATGTTACATTTAACGCAAGCCGTTTTCTCGCAAACCGAGGTGGACCTACAAACACGTAATCATAAGACCAACTAAGCCTCACTAATCGAAAGCTGGTTCACCTCGGTTTGCGAGCAATGAGCTTTCGTTCAAATCTGACAGAAACGGTGACTACTGACAGAAGCTCTGACGTTTATTAATCTGTTTTCGCCTGTTCACCAAAAAATTATGTACGGTCACGTAATACTGTGACTTAGGCGATGAAAGCAGAACTTCTACTAATGCGAGTCCAAATTTGAGTCGGGACAGAAAAATTACTTCGATTTATCCGAAAATTCTAGTTATCAGACTTCGACTTAATCGGAGTTTTTTTTTTAACAAAGCCAAAGAAGACAATTCGCCAGGACCTTCAGAAATGCTTCTACTTAAGTGAAATTCTAATTAAGAGAGTTCCGCTTAAGGGATCATGGTATATAATTGGGTACTTTCGTCGACGGTATATGTTTTTAGGAATATAAGACTACACAAATAAAGAAAAATAGAGATGAAAGGAACGTACTTAATGAAAACTACAGTGAACAGGACGGACTGAAGCACATACTTTTACTTTACGTAGAAAGAAAAGGTAGCCGATAATAAACGGACTGAAACACACACTTTTATGTCACGTAGAAAGAAAAGGTAACCGATAATAAACGGACTGAAACACACACTTTTATGTCACGTAGAAAGAAAAGGTAACCGATAATAAACGGACTGAAACACACACTTTTATGTCACGTAGAAAGAAAAGGTAACCGATAATAAACGGACTGAAACACACACTTTTATGTCACGTAGAAAGAAAAGGTAACCGATAATAAACGGACTGAAACACACACTTTTATGTCACGTAGAAAGAAAAGGTAACCGATAATAAACGGACTGAAACACACACTTTTATGTCACGTAGAAAGAAAAGGTAACCGATAATAAACGGACTGAAACACACACTTTTATGTCACGTAGAAAGAAAAGGGATCCAATAATAATGAAGAGCAAGACATTACGAGAACACCATTAAAAAGTTGCAGCACAGTTCGGCTGGATCAAGGACCCAATTTTCTGTAATCCGCTTCCAGGGAACTTAAGAGAAAATAGAGCGTCACAGGGAGACATAGGAGGGCATGAATGTATCTGCACACACATACACATAAACATACACAAATACGTACAGAGCAATAGCGAGTAAGAAAGAGTAAAAGAGAAAGAAGGAGAGAACTGTCTCGCAAGAACAATTTTAAATGAACGCAACAACTCTTGTTTTCGTGTTTATTGTTTTTATTTTATTTTGGCCTCGTTTTGGCGAGGCGCGCACCGTTCAACCTCGACACAGGGTCTATCGGTTATATTAGAGCGCATGTCCAAATATAAAAGACCATGTGATCTGGTTATTATTTTATTAGGCATGTAGTGTTCATGTTATTTATGTATATCATCATTGTAGTGTCACTGTGTATGCATGTAGTGTTCATGTTGTTTATGTATATCATCATTGTAGTGTCACTGTGTATGCATGTAGTGTTCATGTTGTTTATGTACATCATCATTGTAGTGTCACTGTGTATGCATGTAGTGTTCATGTTGTTTATGTATATCATCATTGTAGTGTCACTTTGTATGCATGTAGTGTTCATGTTGTTTATGTACATCATCATTGTAGTGTCACTGTGTATGCATGTAGTGTTCATGTTGTTTATGTATATCATCATTGTAGTGTCACTGTGTATGCATGTAGTGTTCATGTTGTTTATGTACATCATCATTGTAGTGTCACTGTGTATGCATGTAGTGTTCATGTTGTTTATGTATATCTTCATTGTAGTGTCACTTTGTATGCATGTAGCGTTCATGTTGTTTATGTACGAGTATATCATCATTGTACTGTCACTGTGTATGCATGTAGTTCCCATGTTGTTTGTATATATCATCATTGTAGTGTCACTGTGTATGCATGTAGTGTTCATGTTGTTTATGTATATCATCATTGTAGTGTCACTGTGTATGCATGTAGTGTTCATGTTGTTTATGTATATCATCATTGTAGTGTCACTGTGTATGCATGTAGTGTTCATGTTGTTTATGTATATCATCATTGTAGTGTCACTGTGTATGCATGTAGTTCCCATGTTGTTTATGTATATCATCATTGTAGTGTCACTGTGTATGCATGTAGTGTTCATGTTGTTTATGTATATCATCATTGTAGTGTCACTTTGTACGCATGTAGTGTTCATGTTGTTTATGTATATCATCATTGTAGTGTCACTGTGTATGCATGTAGTGTTCATGTTGTTTATGTATATCTTCATTGTAGTGTCACTGTGTATATATCTTCATTGTAGTGTCACTGTGTATGTATACCATCATTGTAGTGTCACTGTGTATGTATGCAGTGTTCATGTTGTTTATGTATATCATCATTGTAGTGTCACTGTGTATGCATGTAGTTCCCATGTTGTTTATGTATATCATCATTGTAGTGTCACTGTGTATGCATGTAGTGTTCATGTTGTTTATGTATATCATCATTGTAGTGTCACTGTGTATGCATGTAGTGTTCATGTTGTTTATGTATATCATCATTGTAGTGTCACTGTGTATGTATACAGTGTTCATGTTGTTTATGTATATCATCATTGTAGTGTCACTGTGTATGCATGTAGTGTTCATGTTGTTTATGTATATCCTCATTGTGGTGTCACTGTGTATGCATGTAGTGTTCATGTTGTTTATGTATATCATCATTGTAGTGTCACTGTGTATGCATGTAGTTCCCATGTTGTTTATGTATATCATCATTGTAGTGTCACTGTGTATGCATGTAGTTCCCATGTTATTTATGTATATCATCATTGTAGTGTCACTGTGTATGCATGTAGTTCCCATGGGTATCTCAGGAGACAAAGAAAGAATATGTCCACTGCTTCTTCAGGCATGTCGTATAAGGCCACTAATATACGGTTGTGCATGAGACTGGTAACCTCATGATGTAAAATACAACTGCCACAGAAACCATCACAGCAACAGCCCATTAATGCATCAACGCAGGCTTGTTGCAAGGGCACCAACTGCACTGGTGGTTCCATGCTCGATGAGGAGGACAACAGGAAGAGTAGTAGGAAATTAGTAGCAGTAGTACCAGTGTTAATGAAAAGAGAATCAATGTGAACAAATACTGAAAATACGAATACATGATAATCTTAAAAATACGTCTGTAATGATCAACGGACATAAAATTAAATACGCTTACTGCTGTATGAGAAGTTAATTCACATACACACAGATGAAGGGCCCAAATATGATGTCAATGCCAGGTATTAACTGTCACGAATTGCCTCCGCTTGCTCTGCAGTAGTGGTCCAACAGTGGCTAAAACTTAGAGTATCTAATGTGGGTCTTCAAAGGTGTCTACCTTCGTACAAGATTACTCTTGGCAGAGTTGTAGATAGAAAGATAATGATGCTTCTACCTCGAGGGACTATTCACAAGATATTTCAGAACTCAAGAACTATGCTGAATGAGTCTTAGCACGTTTACTTTGTATCTGACCCGCCGCCTTTTTGGGAAGATGGATATAAACGATTTGCTTGTTCAAACCACCAGCTGATTTAATTCAGCGAAATTCCTTTTATTAGCTCGATATATATATATATATATATATATGTGTGTGTGTGATGGGGCCGAAAAGGAGACGCCCGCCCCCTACCTGTTTTTAGGCAGATTATTTTCGATGTGCGCGAAGCATTCTGGGTTGTGAAAAGTCTGAAGTAGAAGATATGTAATGAGGCCATAATAAAGCCTGAGAATTAATTGTGGTGTATAGTTGTGAGTCATATTTGATATTCGTGTGTTATATTAAATAGCTGTAGGTTTTATTTGTGTTTTCGCTATTCCTAAAGCGATAATCGCGTGTGATATTTAAGTAGCCAAGATTAATACGCCTAGCGCGCAGTAAAGTGAGTGATTAGCCTAGTGCCTATAAAAAGAAATAGCGATCGGCAAAAGGCCGATTTGAAGATTCAGCACGAGAGAGCAAACGCGAGGTGACCAGTGTAGGTAGCAGATGGACTAGAGCACGTGAGTTGTAATTCTTAAGCGCAGTTTGTAGAATTTAGCATTCGTGTTCTATAAGTCTGAATCAGCACGTGAGTTAATTTAAATTAGCTTTAATATTCTGTAGTTTTATTATTAGTATTCAGCGTGTCTGTTCTAATGTTTAAATGAAAAAGTGAATGTGTTTCCAGGACCTGATAATTTAGTCTTAAAATATAATTGAGTGGAGATAATGTGTGGATATATTTCACTAGTGTTAAGACCAAATCACGTATGTAAGAGTTTAGTATCAAGTATTTCATCCATCAGACCGGGCAAATTTAGTAGGAGAGTGTTTTATACATGAAACTGGACAGAGAAGCATCTATTACTTGAATTTAGATGATATTGGCTTGTTAGCAAAATATCAAGATAGCGCCACGTGGTGATTGTATAAAAGCGGCGCCAGCAAGTCTGCATTTAACACTCCTAGTTATCACTTAATGTTACGCAGTTTTAGATCGCGTGAATCAACACGTGGGTGGAAGCAGATTAAGATAATTTTCCCCAGTAAAGGAAAGAGATAGTTTTCGTGTTAATGCCAGTTTTGTTAAAGTCAAGAGTAATTATTTTATTTCTTTAATGTAAAAGTAATTGAGTGTATTTCACGATAGCCTACTTATCATAATTCTACTGTATATATTTAATGGGTTACTGTGAGGTGAGAATAGTCATTTAGATTTATGGAGAGCGCGAGGCCACTCCTTGGGCGTAAAGCGCATTTGAGACATAAATGTTGCTGTTTGCTCCTTGCGGAGCAGGGCGACACCAGTGCGGCTGAATCCAACAGAAGCCTGCATGAAGCATTTATATGCTATGGCAGTGATTTGTTTCGGTAACGATGTGTTTCATGTGATGAGATTCCCAGTCTCATCAGTGGTCATATACGACACGCTTGTTGCCAGGCGCACCAGTCGTCACATACGACATGCTTCCGAATGCAGTAACGAATATTGAGATAGACCAGTTGTGAGGTGGTGGTTTATTCTCGTTATTGAGAGTATTTGTTGTACATATAGTTGAATATTATTTTATGTCCATTTTATGATTATTTAATTATGGTTATGTGAGGAATGGTTGTGAGAGCACGTGGGCTCACTTCAAGATATATATTTCTCTTCTCCGCTCCTGAGGGAGCATGGGGCCAACAGTGTGGTTTGCCTTCATATTAAGCATTCAGATGCTCGGGCAGTAGTGGTTTTGGTAGCAATCTGTGTTACATGGTGAGGTTGCCAGCCTCATGCACAACACCATACTTGTCTCATTGGACGACATGCATGAGTGTGTGTGTGTGTGTGATAGTTGAGGGTGTGCTCTTGCAGTAGTGTTTTTGGTAGCAACCGATGTTACACGTTGAGGTTGCCAGCCTCATGCACAACACCATACTAGTCGCATTGGACGACACACATGAGTGTGTGTGTGTGTGTGTGATAGTTGAGTGTGTCAGGTGGCGGCGTAGGACAGTTTGACGGGTGAGAGCGTGGTGTTTCTCATTCAGTATTATATTATGATTTTAACTATTCTGTGCTTTGTTTGCTTCTTCAGATTAGCATCGGGCACTGTTGGGTGTTTTGTTTTGTTTAGTTTTGTTTTGTTATGTTCGCTAGTTTATTTGTTTAATGTTTGCTTTGTCACTGAATGGGTTGTAAAAATAAATATAGCCCCTGCCTCTAGAATCAAGAGTTTTATTGTTGTTCGGGTCGGTGCGAGTGTGACAAGAGAGTGATCACACATCACAATATAATCATCATCATCATCTCGCCCACCCTATCACATATATATACATATATACATATATACACATATACACATATACACACATACACACATATACACACATATACATACATATACACATATACGCATATACACATATACACATATACACATATACACACACATATATATATATATATATATACACACTAGAGGTTCTGGATCATACATATGTCTTTCTCACTAACCACTATGCTACCTCGAATTACTTTGAAACAAATGTAAATAAATATAAAATGGTGATTATGAGAAATTATGGTTCATCATAGATCTTGGTTTGGGAGATGAAAATATAGTTTTTTGAGGTGACCTGCTAAAATTATAACTTAGCTTCCAAAATGCTGAAATGTACAGCTGGTAACGCAAGTAGAACCTCAAATTGTCTCTCCAATTCGTAGCACCAACTTTAGAGGGAATAAAAGTTCACATTCCGCTGCAAAGTATTTGTTTTCCTGATTTAGATCATGCGCCTTTCCCCGCTGTCCGTCACCGATTCTTTTATCTGAATTTGTACTCTCCCTGAGTGTATATTATATATATTATATATCTAAGGGGATGTGATAACAAAATCACCATTCTTTTAGTTAATGTAATGAAAAAAAATCAACTGGATAGCGGCAAGTGGCTTGTGCCTGAAGGAACAACTTTAAACATAAATACAACTCATTACAAATGATAATATACATATGATGTCATCATCATTGTGACGTATGTAAATATAGCCTCAGTAATCCTTCAGAAATCCGACCACCTTCGCTTCCTCATTTAGTGTTTACGTTTTGCGAAGGCAAAACCACGCAATTCGCTGTCTGTTGACTCACTTTAGAAGCCACGCCTATTTTTCCTGTCTTTCTTGCGCTAACGAGTTGTTTACCTATTTTCGCAACATGCCAGATAAAAGGCGAGCGAACCGGTCTGTTTACCTGAGTTCTCATGCGAGCGGATCTGTCAATTATCGGATAGTGACAGAAAGCACGTGGGGGAAAAGACCAGACTCGGTAGCAAATTCAAGGGCGATAATAATATTTCCCGACCACCTTTTATGTCCGACATTTTCAGGGGAATTAAGTATTTCATCTACAGCAGGGAGACTAGATCTAAGAAGGCCCGTTCGCATGGCATGACTTCTAATGTCGTTCGGCATCGCGAGTGAGCGAACCGTATAATCCTTTATCTCGGAAGCCAAGCTCGTTGATTTTCCCTGATACGACGAAGGTGTGAATTGTCACATCTCTTAGAGATATTGCACAAAATCTGTATATATACTGCGTTCTCTCCAAGTCAGTTATCAAGTCTCTCAGGAAATTTTGAATAATCTAAACGCGTACGCTAGAACCTATGTGAAATAGTGCGTTAATAGCCTTCGTGGGGATTATTCTTTTTTTCTGGTAATAATATAAGTTGTGCTTAAGTGTTAAATGTGTTAAAGTTTTACCATTTCTTCACTGTGAGTCCCTAGCGTTAAGACTAGCGAAATAGCAAACGCGTAGATATTTTCTTACCAGTTGTTCAGCTTAATGTAAAAATCCATCAACCATTTTTTTTACACCAGAAGATACGGTTTAGCTGACTACGTAAAATGCTATGAGTGACGGATAAAGGGACAGAGTAGAATGCGCATTATATTTTCATTGTGTGTAATTATATAGTGACTAGCATTTAATATCATGTGTAACAACGATAGACGCCGACAATCAACTAGCTAGTAATGACAGGCGATATTTGTTAAGGGAGCGTAGTCATAATTAAATTATAACTGACATTGTGTGCTGAGTGTTTTACCGGGATTGGAGGAGGGAAAGGCGGCATGCTTTTACCAAACCCGTACTCGTTAAGCAACGCGCGATAGTGTAGGCTAAGATACCGTGTGCCTTTTAATTTAATTAGGTGACGGAGAGGATAAGAGATCATACCTTACGCTTGATAGCATAGGATATTGACATTTTGGTTAAATGTTTTGTTTTCATCCTAATACAGTGCTTGATAAAAAACCAGCGGCCAGAGGTTTTTTCTATTGTGGTCCTTTCCTCAAGTACTGAAGGAATAATAGTTGTCGTTTTTTGTCCCTGGCGTTCGTCCCCGTACCGGTGTGAACAGGAATTGCCAGGGGGACACACTAACATTTTTAACTGTAAACTTGAGTAACGGGACTTACAAAATACTCAGATTTTTCCATTCAATTTCATCAGCCCGCTGTGGCAATATACATAACATTTTTCCCGACTTCTGACAGTCGTTTACCCACGTGGATTTTATCCAGGAGAATACGCTGTTTCATAATCAGTACTCACCCCAGAGCAAGCCGATAGGTTATCATCATCATCATAATTAACAGTTTTTAGCAATCATATGTTTTCCTGCTGTTTACTGGGAAGGCCATAGCTCAGAGAGTTCCGGCATTAACTATTCAAGGTGACAATTGTGTATCCAGAAATCTACCACCAAATTAGGCGTTCCCCGTGTAAAATTTAATTATTATTGGAGGGACTGGGGCCCTATTCGGAGGATACCAACTACTGGACTTTATATGCACATTCATGGATTATTCTTCCAAAAGATTATTTCACCAGAGGGAGCCGCGCTAGCGTAGTGGTTACAACACCGCTCTGGCGACCGGGTGATCCAAGATCAAACCTGGGCGACGGCATTTGAGGATTTTTCGTCGACCGGGATTTGGACTGGATTAACTCGAGACCTGGCGAGGACATTTGAAGGAGTGTCGTTGAACAGGGATTGGCAGCTCCTGAGCCGACCCAGCTCTAATGGGTACCTCCGAAATCGGCGAGTATCTGCCTGAATGGCGAGGGACACCTGTCTCTGTACAAGAAAAACGGGATACTCACGTAAAAATCAATGTCAGGTTAGACATTAATAATAACCTGAGATTTCGCCTCGAGTATTAGCGGGCGAGGAAAAAAAAATATTTCACCAGATTAGGTAAGGAGCGAATGAGTGGCCACGTATAACAGAGAAAGAGAGAGAGTGAAATATTTTCTTTTGTTACAGGAAACATTGTACTTGCAAACTTCTGTTTTATTTAACTATTGTTTATTTGTTTTTACTGGATAGCATTTTAGTGGGAACTTGTTCTTTTCTTTACTGTCTATTCTATACCCTGGTGTTAATCTTTGACCTTTTGGGTTATTAACTTCTTTTGGGATCTTTTCTCAACAAGGGGAGAGGGTACTTATTGTGTTATTTTCCTATGTCTGTAAACATGATTATATCGAAATATATATATATATATATATATATATATATATATATATATATATATATATATATATATATATATATATATATATATATATATATATATATATGTTTGATGTTGTAAAGTTTAAGTGATAATAAACTAAACAAAACTTAACTTAGTGTGTTGGTCAGACCCATACCCAATTATCCATAATTTTTCACGTTTGTGCGTATTGTTGTCACATAATTGTGTGTGCGTGTGTAGTGTAACTTATATTTCATATAGGGAGAGAAAGGTCATTTGATATTAAAATATAGTCGTATAGATAGGCTGGACTAGAGAAACTACTCACTCCAGAGACAGATCTTCGAATTACACTATTCCCTCGTGAAAATCTATTTCTTACACCTTTATTCTCACATATTTACCACTATCCCCTCTGCTCAGACGGGACCATAAATATCTTCTGACCTATCTTTTAAAAATTTACGACAATCATCCACTTCCTTTCTCGACTTGGAGTCTGGAATTACCTCTGCTTTTGGTTCTTTCGTGAGAAATAGCATGTAGCAATCGCCAGCACTTGCTGTGGTGGTTCATGAATGTAGCCTTTTCACATGCTGAGGTTGCCAGTCGTGTATGAATCTTTAACACTCCTAGCTAGTATAAACCAGTACAATTCAAAGTATAAAAATATGTACAACTCACTTTAGTAACTAGGCAAATCTTAGACGTCTTGCTCAGGTAAATGGTCTTGGCAACTTAACACAGATGCCACGAACACACGTCTGGAATATTATTTCTCATTTTAGAATTCCTATGTGACTTTTAATTAGTTTCTGTAGGAGTCCGGTTCCGTATTAATATTGGCGAGTTTTCTTTTCCAGTGGATAAAGGATGCTCTAATACGTTTTTCCGTTCCTAAAAATTCATAATCCTGACTCTATTTTTTTTCCTGTGGCAAGGTCCGAGCTGTCTACTTTGACGATTTCAGGAATGCAGTGCCGTATGTAAAACTTTTCCTACGTTATAACGTAAGTTCCCGGCCCACGCTTCCACCTGGTGTTTTCTGACAAACTCCAAATCAGCGCGGTTGTTTATTCGCGCTTCGCATGCCAGCCAATAGATTCAAAGTTCATATTATGAAAACTTTTCCTCATGCAGTATTAATGCACGTAATTCAGTACGCACAACAAATGTAGTTCAATATTGCCGGAGAGAAGAAGAGAGCGCACAAATTATGTCACAGTAACACGGGCGAAGTTATCGTTAGCTCTGTTCGTCTAGCGTGGCATTGTGTAGCTTTTTAACATTTTAACAGAGTGATGCTATTCAAGTCACGCGTATTTGTGAGGACACAAACAAATAATAGGACTACTGATCTTATAGTATGATGTAACAAATATGAGAATATGAGGGTGTCCAAAAAAGAATGTACCTATTTTTTTTCTCACCTACTTGACCAGTTTGTGGAGAGACATGTAACAATTACCGGTTGCAACTCAACTGCGAAAATTTCACTTGAAATACCCGCCTTGCGCATGCGCACTGTTTTGATGGGGCTGAGAAAGCGGATCATTGGAGCCTTTGCTGCTGTTACAGGAGACATGCTGATTCGAGTGTGGGAAGAAATGGACTATCGACTAGATACCTGTCGCGTCAGGAAAGGGTGCACATATTGAGTCTTTGTAAGGTATGCTTAAAAACTTGCAGAGATTATCTTACTTTTGTGATAGAAAGCATCCTCGTACCACATCATGGGGCCGAGAATAAATTTTTTGAAAAAGGTGAAATCTTTTATGGACACCCTGTATGTGTTTGAGCTGGCACCATAATAATGTTAAACTGATTGCTACAGAAGCCACTGCTGCAAGATCACATGAACACTTTAGTGCAGGCTTCCTGCAAGTTTACCGGTTGCAGTGGTGGCTCCGTGCTCCATATGGAAGGAAAAGAGAATTGATGATGCTAATTATGTTCAATGCCAGTTTAAAATCTGCCCTTCTTCAGGGATTCCAAGTTCGAAAAGTAGTATCACCTCCATGATGATCCGATCCAAACCAATATCTTTGCCAACAGATATCTTCACCTACTTTATTTGTACTTCTTTTTTCATTGCACTGTTGCCGTGAAGCATAATGGCGAGCTGAAGTTTGCGTACAGTGTGTCGCACTGGCTGATATGAGCCACATTGTTGTATAATTTCACTGATGCTGTCTATACACTTGCATCTTGGTCTTCTGCGTGCACAGAAATCAGATCTTCCACTGTTATCTTCACGGTATCCTTCTATCAGATGGCCAGACTAGTAACAACCTCAGATGATTGGAGGAAAGCTAACCGGCAACCAACCTGCGTGGACATTAAACAGAGAAGTGAATATGGATAAGTTGTATCGCCAAGAAAACAAGCAGCTAATATAACCAGATATAGTTTGACAGGAGTTCTTAGGAAATGAGAATAGCAATGAGCCAAAGATGACCAGGGATGAATAAGAGAAGAGGATAACAAGGATAACTAAGGATGTATAAGAGAAGAGGTAGCCGAAGATAACCTGGGATAAAAAAGAAAAAAGGAAACCAACGATAACCAGGGATGGATAAAGAAGAGGTCGTCAAGATAACCTGAAAACAGATGAACAGAAAACAAACGAAGTCAATAACCACTGACGAATAAGAGAAAACCGAATTTAACCAGGGATGAATAAGAAAAAAGGAAGCCAATGAAAAGAAACATGAATAAGAGAAATCCGGAGAAGCCGGGATGAATAAGATTAACGGAAGCCAAAGAATAAAAAAGAGGAAAGGAAGCCAAATTTAACCAATGATAGATAAGAAAAAGGAAGCTACAAATAACACCAGATGAATAAGAGAAAGGGAAGACAAAGACAACTACAGATGTATACTAGAACATGAAACAAAAGCTAACCAGTGATGAATAAAAGAAAGGAAGCCTAAGATTACCAAGGATGTGTACGAGAAAAGGATGCCAAAATAAGGGTGAATAAAAGAAAAGGAAGCCTAAGATTACCAAGGATGTATACGAGAAAAAGAAGCCAAAATAAGGATGAATAAAAGAAAAAGAAGCCGCAGATAACCAGAAATGAAAAAAAAAGAGAAAACGGATGCCAAACAATAACCAGAAATGAACAAGCGAAAAGGAAGCAAACGCTAACCAGGGATGAATACGGGAAAAGGAAGATAAACTTTAACCAGGACTGAATAAGGGAAAAGGAAGCCCAAAAAAAAAAAAAACAACCTGGGATGAGCAAGAGGACAAAAAGTCAAAGATCACCACGGATAGATAAGAGAAAAGGAAGTATCACATAATTGGTCGTTCGCCTTTTGTTCATTTTCTCGCTCTCTGCAACTATCCATTTATTTCTTAATAATTTATCGCACATACACCTGCCCCATCGCCGCGCCTTAGATTTGTTGACCTCTGTTCATAATACTGTGACAGTGTTATTTCACGGCTATTTGACCATCCGGAAAGAGTCGGGCCATAAATAGGAGATGAGGTCACGTGTTTAAATTTTGAAATGATATTTTAAAACGCGGGGGGGGGGGGGGGGGGGGAGGGGGGGGGGGGGGGGAGGGGGTGGGGGGGGGGGGGGGGGGGGGGGTGTGGGGGGGGGGGGGGGGGGGGGGGGGGGGGGGGCAATAAATAACTGACAACCCCGACCCACTATATTCTGCTCATGGATTAGATCCTATGAGAGTCAGAAATAAAAATTTATTCTGAATGGAAGTTTTGTCGCAAACGCCAAGTGGAAGCGTGGGCAGGAAAATTGCAATATAACCTAGCCAATTCGGAGGCTAAAACGCAGCATACCAGAATCGTCAAAGAAACAGCTCGGACTGAAGCTAGGAAAGAATAGAGTTAGGATTCTAACCTTATAGGACCGAGCAAAACACGTATCGGAACACCTTCTGAACACTACTGCAAGGAAAACCTACCCTTTAATAAGAAAATATATATATATCTTTATTGAAACAACACCTAAATAGCTGCTGGAAAAAAAAGAATAACATAAATATTAATCACGGCACAAAATGCAGATGGAATAAAATTACAATGCAGGTCTCTAAGAATGAGACACCAAAATTATAAACACTCCAGGGACAGGTAGTATACAAAAATATGGAGCACCGCATTAAAAATCCAAATAAAGGTTACCCGCTCCCACAAGTATGGGGTTGTACTTTAAATCTAATAATCCGTGGTTGGGAAAAGAACCTTGAATACACACCAGTCTCAGTTATGCCTACACACTAAGCCTGCTGACTTATCCTTGTCAGCGCCTTAGCTCACAAACTACACTAAGCAGTCTAGTACACAGTTTCAGAAAAATCTACCCTAATTTAGAGTGCACTCTTTTCCCCAACTCCCTCTTCGTTGGCACGCGTGCTTTACTCCACAGGGATCACTGCTGGCCACTGAAGATATGATACCCTCTCTTCTCCAGTGTAATGGCTAACAAATCCTTGGAAGAAATGCACCCAGCTGTAAATCCGGGCAGTTGCGGGGTGAAACACTCAAATAATTTATATGCTGAAACTAATCCACATCTGGATTGGGCCCACTGCTTTGGTGCAGCCCTCAAACCAAGAATGAATGAGGTGGCTTTATGAACAATGAAGCCTTAGGAGCAGGGCGCTCCTCTTGCTAATTGATTTTCCGACGAAATGCTATTTCCCAAGCATGGGAAAACACCGATGACCCGTAATAGGGTGATGAACTGGGCACGCCTGTACCTACGTGCACCCCAGCTATAAATGGGTCGCTGCCTGGAGCGACCTTCCACTGAAGGCAAAGTCTCCACAGAAGGCGTTAACCACAGAATGCGAAGTCTGGCCTACGGGTGAGTTGATTGCCGGAGAAGGCTGACGTATGCGAACAAAGATTAGAATACCCTACTAAACTCACAATCGGCAGACTGTCTTATGTTGCTATTTCCCCGGCAAGAATTTCCAAAACTGAAGCAATTTACAGACAGACAAAGACCTCTTTTATACTACCATCTTCGGTCGCAGGTGTTCTCCCAGTCATGAACACGTGCACATAGCAACAAACGAAGACACGTAATACTGGACCAGAACTTTCTCTAAAAGACGCAACTACCAAAAGATTTTGGGTAACGGGTTGACGGCCGTCTCCGCTGAAAGAAAAACAAGGACACCTGCGCACCCCGTGCCGCTAGAACCATCGTAAGACTAACGTAATCGGAGCTCTAGGAAACATGAAAACGATGACCGTCTCCTTTGTCAAGACCCAGACAAGAATGACCGCCCAAGTTTCTACGTAACGTGATGTCATTCAACAGGACTACTGAGACAGATCTCCTGGAAGAACTTGCACTCAAAAGACCAAGCCGCCTCTACAGAAATGCAAGAGGGGTACTCACGTGGACAGAGAATCGGTGTTTAAAAAGAAAGCAGAAAAGGATTACCACTCGTGCTCAAACATGTTTACGAGCGGCGAAGATTCTCTCCCGCTGGTCCGCTGCCAGGTGCTATTACGCATTCCTTACGTCAATTGTTGTTGGCCCAATGAGCACGAAATCAACGAACAAAGCCACTCTGCAGGGTGGGTGTCTGACCGAGTAATAATGGGGGTTACTGTCCCGTAGAACCACATGAAAAAGAACGAAATACAGAGAGCCAGTGACTCTAGAAAAAACTAAGAAAATAAAAGAGAAGGGGCGGGTTGGAAAATGGGAAGTAACAGCCATTTCGCCACACGTTCCACGGGTGGTGAACATACCTGCCATGACCAGAAGATGTTACTTCATGAACTGTTCTGGAGATGTGCCCTTGCCACAGACACGAATTGACGGAAACAGCATCAGCAACATTTCAGCGTTTTGGCACTAAGTGACATTTCTAGCAGACCAAATACAGAAGAACTTTGTTTTTCTTCCGAACATTAAGTTTATAAAAGCCAACACCTTTTCTAAGAAGACAACTACATTTTTAGTAATCACCAACTCTTATTTATTTACATTTGTTGAAAAGTAATTGATCATTAAATTTGTTATATGTTGTTTTACAAATTCATAATTGATTTAGTTATTACAGAGAGAAGTGCACACGAATGAATCAGTATCTTTTATATATATATATATATATATATATGTATATATATATATATATATATATATATATACATATATATATATATATATATATATATATATATACATATAGAGAGAGAGAGAGAGAGAGAGAGAGAGAGAGAATAAGAAGAATTTTACTGTAAATTCGGTTGAGGGCTTGTAAGAGCTAAATTAAATTATATATTACCTCTTCACAAAAGGCGGCTGGCAGATAAAAGTTAACCTTGCTAAGACACATTCAGCATTGTTCTTGACTTCTGAAATATATTGTGAAAACTCCCTCAAGGTAGAAGCATCATCATCTTACTGTCTGCATCTCTGCCAAGAGTAATCTTGTGCGAAGATAGACACCTTTGAAGACCCACATTAGATAATCTAGGCTTTCTTCATTGTTGAACCATCACTGCAGAGCTAAGAGAAGGCAACCCGTGACAGGTAGCCAAAAAAAAACTACAAAGGTTGAAGAAGAGAAAAAGACTCCAAAGCGGAAGGGGACGTAAAAGTGGTGCTGAAGAAAACGGCAAAGAAGAAAGAAATCTGTATCAAGCAAGAGTTACAGCCCTTTGTTCAATCAAGGATGAACAACAAGGAATGGTGATGGTATAAGTAGTCATATAGCATATACTGCCGTAGGGGAATGAAGTGTTAGAGACTTCACCATACTAGAGCATCGAGAGGTGCGGGTGACCAGTTCACTTCCTCGCTGCCTTTTCCTTTCCAAATTCAAAGAGCAGAGTCAGGTACCCATTTACAGCTGGGCAGACTGGAGCGTGCCGGTACCGTGCTTCAAACCGGGCACCTTTGCTGCGAGAGACCAGCGCTCTAACCACTCTGTTAATCGGACGCTCAATGTTGATGATGATGACATCCTGTAATTGGTGAGACAGGTACGAACATTATATGTGAGAATGTCTAAGCTATACTTTGTACATGTCTAAACGCTTGAAACATAAAACTATTTTATGGCGGAGACCTGTGTAAATGCAAACATTTTTTATGCAAGCTCACGTGTGTGATATATAAATACGTATCCTGCATCGCGGCCCAACTTTCACGGAAATGTGTTATCTTTCTCCCAACACCCCCAGGTTCTGTCATTCACACAGACCACTATAGATGTTTGACTGTCATAATGCAGAGTTGATCCGTCTGATTAAAACACTTGTTTCACAACTCGGTCTGTGAGCACGTTTCTCTCGAGAGGCTTTACAAATCTTTCAATTTTGGGCATATCTTGTTGAGTACTTTCAAGACTAGCTGGTTAAAAAATATTATATAATATTCATCGTCTGTCTGCCTGTTTGCTTGCCTATTTATCTATCTATATGTATGTGTACCTGTCTATCTATCTGTCCGTCCGTCTGACTGTCTTTCGATCTATCTGTATGTATGTGTGTCTGTCTGCCCGCCTATCTGTCTGTATGTATGCGTGTCTGTTCGTCCGTCTGTCTATCTCTGTCTGCCTGCCTGCCTGTCTGTCTATCTATAAATTACATGAAAAGACAAGCACATTTCTTATAATATTAATATTACTCTCTCTATCTGTAAGTGTCTGTCCAGTCTCCCTTATGTTGTTCCTGGGGGGGGGGGGGGGGGGGGGGGGGGGGGCGTCTGAGGAGACAAACAAAGAATGTAGGCGACTATTACGAGGATTAGTATTGGGGCTAGCAACGTCGTCATGTAAACAAACTGCTATAGAAACGACAACGACAAGAGCTCATGAACCCTTGGGGGCCAGACTTCCTGCTAGGGGTCCAGTTGTAGTGGTAGTCCCACGCTCTATAGCAGAGTTTCTTAACCTGTGGTGCTCGGACCCCTTCCGGGTCAATGAATGGATTCCAGGCGGTCCGTGCACATAATCTAAAAATTTGAATTTTATTTTCACAAAAATTTTACTCCGAAAATTATCATAGATTTATGCATTAAATTTTAAAAAATACATTATGTTTTACATATTGTTTTCGTCTTTCTGTATGACTATATGAACTGATGTTTCTTTGTAATAAAATGTATTATTCGTATGTATAATTTTGAATTATGCGTTTATGTACTGTCACGGGATCGCCTCCCCTTGCTTTGCAGTAGTGGTCCATGATAAAGTTGATATTTAGTTGGATATAATATATGTTGATAAAGTACACCAGAACACTCCTAGGCGGGAAGACAGGCGTCTATCATCATCAGTTGACAAGATCCCTATGGTGTTGCCTGCCCCACTGTAGTGTATGGAATGTCAACTTGACCTACGCAGTGTTGTGTAGACATGGATGGAGTGTATAATGTGCGAATGATGATAAGGGTTCGTGTTGTTGACAAATGTTCTCTTCTCACACTCATGTATGACCGGAAGTCATCGACACCAACGACTGTGTACCTTTTCTAAAGTTTAATTGGACGTACACACTCGACAGCACAGATAGTGACAAATCACAGGTTGCCATAATACATCATAGTACAGTGGACAAATGGTCTTGCAATGTTACATGGGCACTCATGTAGAATAATGGTATAATGGACTGTCAATAGCCAAGCACTCAGTATCGCCCATACATATATCATCTGACGTCACTGACTGAGCACGTCAGCTTGTAAACAATATTTCAGATGACTTCTAAACCTAATCTCGTTTAGCAACGATTCTTCAACATAATGTTCAGCACATATTTTTCCATATAATAATATTGAACCGCTAACAATGGGTTCTCATGTGTAGCAGTGATCTCTGGACTGATCAAGCGATAATACGGGCATCCCTTTTCTCTTCTTGAAAGTCCTACATGTTTTGGTTCCAAGATGGCTCCACTCGTGAACTGTCACTCACGTTTGAATACAGATAATGAATCTGTTCTAAAGTTAGTCATTCATACAACATTTCGTTGCTCTGTAGATTTGGTCATGAACAATAGACTGCATTCTACAGAATATAGTGCTGCTAGGAATCGAAGTCGTTTTTCATCGAGTCAAATATATTCTCTTAAACATTCAAATCGTAATTATCGACAATGGTGGCTTCGATCGAGAGTTCATAAGAGTATCTTTGATTACCTTGGTAGAGGGAATATGAAACTGCCATTCCTTGGCAAGATGAATAAACACTGGGGTAAAGCATACACGATAGGTCTAGACGACTATCACTTTCCCCAAAACCACTGAGATCACTTTTTCAAGGCATCAAGCCGACATAGCAAAACACACACAGTCCCTATCAGGACGAAGCCAAATCACACCCCCTCAAGCGACACATCCGCCGAATAGCCTTTGACCTCTCTAGAGACAACAGAACATATAGTTCGACTTAGATATGTAAAGATATACAGATATAAGACAGACTTGTCCTACTCAGACAAACAATACACATAAATTCAGGCCATAGATATTCTGAAGCAAGAACAATCTATTATTACCCAAACAACGAATAAATCGCAGTAAAATGTATTTATCCGCGGAGTTCAAGGGAAGTAACTCAATAATGACTTTCCCTTAAGCACTAAAAAATTACCTATGTATAATATTGTAAGATATCAAAGACTGCACGTAACAGTCTTACCACACCTCCCGGGAAAAAAAAAAAAATGGAACATTTTTTTTTTTTTTGAAATACATCTAGGAGCAACGTACAATAGGCTCACAACGCATGAATAATGCGCAGATGAAAATATCAGGAATACCTATAACGCCTAATATGAGGCTAAGTCGACTTATGGAGCGACTGGTGAGAATGTGTCTCATAAACTGAGAGAAATTATTTCTCTACAAGTATATTTTTCCAGGAAGGTGTCATCAAAGTATAATACAATTCTGGCAATTACACAATGCCTAAAAAAATTCATATCATCACTACGTATTAGATATCTTAAATTTATGATTTATGAAGTAAAAATCATCAAAGCACAGCGGTGAATAAACATACATGAACCGCTATGTAGTGATACAATCATTATATTATTAAATTACAAATGTGTATCTATCATGATATAGAAAAAGGAACTACTATAGAACTAGACATATCAAGAAGTCTAAGCCCTAATAGTTATGTGGAATCATGTGGGCATCTTGACAGAATGTCTGCCATCACATTATCTGATCCCCGAATAGCTCGCACAGAGAAATGAAAAGGTTGAAGAGCAATTGCATATCGAGTAGACCTCGAGCTCTTCAAATTCTTACTCTGTATAGCAGTAAGAGCTTTTTGGTCTGTTTCTACTATGAAATGTGCGCCTAGAAGGAATCTCTGTAGTTTGAGGATCGACCAAACCATAGCTAATAGCTCACGGTCTAAAACCGAATAATTCCTTTCTGCCGCATTAAGTTTTCTGGAAATATACATTACAGGATGCAGAGTTCCAGAGTACTCTTGCATTAGTGCCGCTCCAATCCCAGTGGATGAAGCGTCACTACGAAGAACGAATGTCTTATCTTTAGTGGGTAGCACTAAAATAGGTGGTGTTGAAAACAGTGTTTTAATCTTATCCAGAGAGCATTGGCATTCCTGAGACCAGTGGACCACATTAGGCGAACCTTTCTTTAGAAGTGTTGAGAGAGGTGCCATGATAGAGGATAGATTCTGAATGAATCTGCCATAAAATTGAATAAGACCTAACAGACTTCTCACCTGTTTTTTAGTCTTAGGGATTGAGATGTTAAGTATCTTACTAGTATTATGGTCCTCTGTCTTTAGGAAACCATGACCAACTCGGTGGCCTAGGAAAGAAATTTCGCTAAAACCAATATAGGCTTTAGAGGGTTTCGCTGTCAGGTTGTGCTCACGCAAAGTAGACAGCAATTCATCTAACCCTGAATAGTGATCTTCCCAAGTATCGCTGAAAAGACAGATGTCGTCTAGATATGCAATGACATCTGACCGATAAGATAGGATTCGGCGCATCATGCGTACGAACGTAGCTGGTGCGTTCATAAGACCGAAAGGCATAAAATTCCATTGGAACAAACCTCTAGGTGTTGAAAAAGCCGTGAGAGGTTTGGCGCGTTCAGATAAAGGAACTTGCCAATATCCCTTAGACAAATCAAGTTTAGTGAAAAAATGAGATTTGGAGAGTCGAGTAAGTAGCTCTTCCAGTAAAGGCATAGGTTCGGCATCGAACTTCGTTACTTGATTCAATTTTCGATAGTCAACGCAAAGACGTATGTTATTGTCTTTTTTACGCACAATAACCATCGGCGAAGAATACGCAGAGGTGGATGGTTCGATTATTTTCAAATCTATCATCACATCCAACTCTTTCTCGACCTGTGCTTGGAAATGTATAGGTATAGGATAAGGTCTAACCCTAATAGGAGTATGGTCAGTTAGCACAATGTCATGTTGAATGACATTAGTTTGTCCAGGGATGTCAGTGAGTACATCCTGAAATGTTTGCAACATAGTTGAAACTTGTCGCTGTTCTCCTAGAGACAAATCAGGAGAGACAGTAACGTTCTTCCATGATTCACTGGAATGAAGTGGGATCATTGGAAGAGGAAGATTTACATCTGAAAAACTTGTTTCCTCATCCTGTATCACGGACAGTGATGAGTAATGACCATGTGGTACTGGAGAATTGTCCGTTGCTTGGAAAATGGGTTGCAAATAATCCGGACGTTCATGGAATTCAGTAAGCATATTGATGTGGAAGGTTTTATGCTTCCCATCAATATCGACAATATAGTCGACATCGGAAATTTTCGATATTATATCGTACGGACCTTTCCAAGAAATAAGTAATCTGTTTTCCCTACAAGGTAGTAATACAAATGCTTTGTCACCAGGACAAAGTTGTCGTAAGCATCTCTTCTTATTGGCAAATTGCCTTGCCTTCTGTTTCGCAAATTCAGAAGAAGAAGTTGCTAATTTGCATGCTTCGATAATCTTTTGTCTCAACGCGATGACATATTCGTAGGATGACTTTGTGTCATCGTCAATATTGTCAGATGTTATGAGATCGTGAAGCAACGACATAGGGCCACGCGGACGCGCGCCAAAGACGAGTTCAAAGGGAGAAAATCCCGTTGTTCATTGGGTACCTCTCTGTAAGCGAAGAGGGCCGCAGGTAAAACTCTGTCCCAGTCTTGAGGATGATCCTCAGTTATCTTCCCCAGTAAGTTTTTAAGTGTTCTATTAAGGCGTTCGACCATACCATTAGACATTGGATGGTAGATACTACTTAAAGATCTATCTATCTGCAGGGTAGACATTACTTGAGACATGGTATCTGATATTAGTTGGGTGCCATGGTCTGACAATATCTCTCCGGGGAACCCCAGACGAGAAAATATAAGCCAAAGAGCATCTGCAATATCAGCAGTAGTAATGCTCTTCAGAGGAATAGCCTCTGGCCAACGTGTGCACATATCAACACACGTCAAGATAAACTGATGTCCTCTGGCAGACTTGATCTTAAATGGACCAATAATGTCTATGGCCATTTTTTGAAACGGCCGAATAGGAATGTCCGCCGCCTGAATGGGTGCAGCATGCCGTGGACCTTTGGATTTAACTTCCTGACATACTTTACAAGATCGACAATAAATCCGTATGTCCTTGTTTACCAATGGCCAAAAGAAAGCCGCAAGGACTCTTGACTTAGTACGGGAAAAACCCATGTGTCCAGCACACTGAGAGTCGTGAGCGTGCTGCAAAATTTTAACTCTCAAATTCTTGGGAACCAGGATTTGAGAATGACTTGACGTAATGGAGTCTTGAACCATACGTACAAGTACGCCATTCTTCTTTGTAATCCACGATTTACGACTTGTGTCCTTATTCGGATCACCTTTAGTTGCAAGAATGAAGAATTTCTTCAGAGTGGGATCATCTTCTTGCTGTTTTATAAACGAGTCACGAGAAATTACCAAGGGATTATCTTGGTTATGCACTTCATTATCTTCAGTAGATGAAGTTTGAGGCACATTAAGAGCCTGAGCTCTAGTGACTACAGCGTTAGCAATCTGCATGTTTTGCCTTTCCCACGTGGAAATTTGTTGCGGAGTGCATTCCTTGACTCCATGAATGCGACCGATGATGAGGTCAGCGATCGGATTCGGAAGAAGACATGCGTGTACATCTCCTGTAAAGAAAGGAGTAGCAATCCTAATGATAGCGGTAGAGTATTTCTCTAATGTGCCGCCAAATGTTACACATTTGACTACTTGTCCAGTGGCACGGGAAGGATCTACGAGTGACTGCCTAACACCAATTGTGGTGCATCCAGAATCAAATAGCACAGAGACTGGATTGTTATTCACTAAACCCTTATGTAAGACAAGAGACCCTCTTCCATCATGCGCGACTGATGCTGGAAGAGCAGGAAGAGGATGGCCACAGCTTAAAGTAGTCACTGTGGTTGGCTCAAATAACGTTTTGCATTGGGGGCACTGAGATGCTCTCCCAAAATCAAAAGCGGCACATGCCATATTACTAGCATCATTATTATCTTTACTCTGTTTATAGGCTTCATGGGACTCTTGTTGTGCAGAGTTTGCCTGAAAATGTGGTTTATGTCTTTTGTATTGAGATCTACCTCGGTTATTATCACCTCTGTAGTTATTGTTACCTCTATTGTAACCCCTATTTGGGTTTGAGTCATAGTACCCTTGGTTACCATTATCATATTCATTATAATGAGTATCTCTGTAATTATGATCTTGTTGACTCCAAGACGGATAACCCTGATAGTTTCTATAATTACTTCCTCTACGGAAATTCCTATAATTATGACCACCCCTGTGTCGAGAGCTATCAGGTCGTCTCCAGTTCTTTGAAGAAGAACCCTGAAATGATTGGTTACCTTGGTTTTGATAACTATTATGGTTACCTTTTTTATCAAATCTGTTTTGAGGTCCCTGAAATCTGTGTGAATAATTGGGATTGTATGGTGTTGCTGAAGCAACTGGCATACTCTCCTTAATCTTAGTGTTGCCAAAAGTCACGTCGGGGTGTGCAGTGACATATTGGGAACAATATTCTTCCATTTCTTTTAGAGATTTAGGTTTACGCTCATGTATAAATTCAAGGAAAGGTTTGTTCACACATGACATAATCTTATCTCTGAGCAACAAATCCATAAGTCCTTCATACGTTTTTTTCTGTTTTGGAAAGCTCAATCCAACGATCAACTGTGAGACGTGCCTTTGCAGTGAATTCTGAGAATTCTACCCCCGTCTCAGGTACCATCGTCTTAAATAAAAGGCGATAGCCTTCCTCACTTAGCTGATATTTTTTTATCAAAGCCGCCCTAATGACATCATAATTATCCTTATCTGCTTCTCCTACAAGGCATAATCTAGTCAAAGATTCACCTTTCAAGTTTTCTGATAATTGATTAGCGTATTGTGATTTATCCACATTATGTGTACGACAAGAACGTTCAAATCTATCCAGCCAGAATGTAATATCGTCACTGGACTGATTGAACGGTGGAACCTTAACCTTGTAAGTAGAAGGTTTACCATTACCACTAGATGCCTGATTAACATTACTCATACTTGTCAATCTCAATTTCTCCAACTCAAATTCATGTTCTCTTATTGCTTTTTTCTCTTCAGCATCTAATCTTTTTTGTTCAGCCTCCCTGTCTAATCTTTTTTGTTCAGCCGCAGCTTCTCTTTCCAATTTTTTTTGTTCAGCTTCACTGTCTAATCTTTTTTGTTCAGCCGCAGCTTCTCTTTCAAATTTTTTTTGTTCAGCTTCAAATCTCCTTTCCTCTACCTGCATCTGCAATTTCTTTTGTTCAGCAGCAGCCTCAGCTTCTTTTTCTAATCTTTTCTCTTCCGCCATAGCTTTTCTTTCTTCTGCCGCTAATCTTTTCTCTTCTGCAGCTAATCTTTTCTCTTCTGCAGCTAATGCTTTGTCATATTGAGCAACTGCAAATTGTTCTAATTGTTGACCAGTCTTATCAAGAGCTTTCCCTTGTGTAATGAAATAATCTAAAGTAGACATGATGCCTAACAATAATACTAATCACCTGAATCAATAATAATACCCCAAGTTCTCAATGACCTGATTAATCAGTATACTATCCCAATATCTGTGGGTCACAAGCCTTTAATAAGGTCTTGTATAATAGTAATAATAATCAGGTACTGGTCTATACCATAATCCAAGTGCAGTGCACAGGCAATTGTGTCTTATGAAATATACCCATATAAAACATATGTCAACCAACAGAATACATAAAGTACAAATAGGACTGACAATACAAGAACGTTTGCAGAAATCAAAATAAATCAAATAGGGAAATCAATGAAGATAATCACTGAATCTGCAAAGAATAACAACACAAATGACGTCACAATATATGAATATAAATTATGAATAGAACTGAAAGATAGAAAAGGTTAGACCAACAAATTACAAACAAATCAAAACAAAACTAAAGAACAAAGAAATATTACAAAAATAACAATAATTACAGACTTCACAGCTAACACAAAAGCAACAGTTGTCGCAGCAAATTTTCAATCAAGAAAATTGCACCTATAGAAAACGCCCACAACGGACCCTCTATGACGTGGGATACTCTGTTGTGAGGACGCCGCCCAACCTTAAACACAACCCGCTGACATAGAAACTAACATACTATACAAACAAATAACATGTAAACATAAATATATATAAATTATGTGTATGATAGTATGTGTTGCAAAATAGGCTCAGTCTTACAGTAATGGCAAAGTTATTTTTCATGAAAACAAACAAACTGCCACTTTATTCAATTAAACATTCTGGCCTTAAATATTAAAGTTCATATATGGCAAACAAGAAGATCCATCGATGAAACCAGGACTTCTTAGTTCACAAATACTGTCTTTCTGTTAACACTGACAAGAATTGATCCAACTGTTCTGTGAAACTCTATAATGTCTAATGTAAAAAATGTCAACAACGCTGACCTACATACTGCATTCACTTGACAGGTCACGTGACGAAGCGTTGACAAAGAGCAAACCAATACTGCAAGTGTGTCGTATCAGCCACAGGAAACGGTCTGGTATCGGTAATCTGTTGACTTCTGAATTTCTGCGAGGTCAAACCCAGAAAGCTGGTCCACCAGTTGATAAAGTTGATATTTAGTTGGATATAATATATGTTGATAAAGTACACCAGAACACTCCTAGGCGGGAAGACAGGCGTCTATCATCATCAGTTGACAAGATCCCTATGGTGTTGCCTGCCCCACTGTAGTGTATGGAATGTCAACTTGACCTACGCAGTGTTGTGTAGACATGGATGGAGTGTATAATGTGCGAATGATGATAAGGGTTCGTGTTGTTGACAAATGTTCTCTTCTCACACTCATGTATGACCGGAAGTCATCGACACCAACGACTGTGTACCTTTTCTAAAGTTTAATTGGACGTACACACTCGACAGCACAGATAGTGACAAATCACAGGTTGCCATAATACATCATAGTACAGTGGACAAATGGTCTTGCAATGTTACATGGGCACTCATGTAGAATAATGGTATAATGGACTGTCAATAGCCAAGCACTCAGTATCGCCCATACATATATCATCTGACGTCACTGACTGAGCACGTCAGCTTGTAAACAATATTTCAGATGACTTCTAAACCTAATCTCGTTTAGCAACGATTCTTCAACATAATGTTCAGCACATATTTTTCCATATAATAATATTGAACCGCTAACAATGGGTTCTCATGTGTAGCAGTGATCTCTGGACTGATCAAGCGATAATACGGGCATCCCTTTTCTCTTCTTGAAAGTCCTACATGTTTTGGTTCCAAGATGGCTCCACTCGTGAACTGTCACTCACGTTTGAATACAGATAATGAATCTGTTCTAAAGTTAGTCATTCATACAACATTTCGTTGCTCTGTAGATTTGGTCATGAACAATAGACTGCATTCTACAGAATATAGTGCTGCTAGGAATCGAAGTCGTTTTTCATCGAGTCAAATATATTCTCTTAAACATTCAAATCGTAATTATCGACAATGGTGGCTTCGATCGAGAGTTCATAAGAGTATCTTTGATTACCTTGGTAGAGGGAATATGAAACTGCCATTCCTTGGCAAGATGAATAAACACTGGGGTAAAGCATACACGATAGGTCTAGACGACTATCACTTTCCCCAAAACCACTGAGATCACTTTTTCAAGGCATCAAGCCGACATAGCAAAACACACACAGTCCCTATCAGGACGAAGCCAAATCACACCCCTCAAGCGACACATCCGCCGAATAGCCTTTGACCTCTCTAGAGACAACAGAACATATAGTTCGACTTAGATATGTAAAGATATACAGATATAAGACAGACTTGTCCTACTCAGACAAACAATACACATAAATTCAGGCCATAGATATTCTGAAGCAAGAACAATCTATTATTACCCAAACAACGAATAAATCGCAGTAAAATGTATTTATCCGCGGAGTTCCTAATATTTATATATATATTTATCAAGAAAAACTGGCTCATACGTTTGCTTTCGTACATATAAACTGAATCAACTATTATTGTTTAGTTTAAAATAACATACAAAAAATTTAATAGTCAATTAGTTCAACAAGTTAAAATAAGGATTAAATGGGGTGAAAGTTATTAAATGTTTCCTCATTGAGGTTTTGGTAGGGCGTTAATAATGTCCGTATTTTTGCTGTAGCCTGTTATATAAAACTTAGCTCCAGACGAGTCCTGCAGCTGTGGTTTCCGTCACCTCTTTTTGGTGATGAGTACACTTCTCCACATAATTCGTCCACTGTAGGCGGTTGGTGGTGATACTCTTCTCTCACACTAGTGGCGTAGGAACTTCAGTATTTAAGTCTGATGTCTTGTAACCACAAACTGTGACAAATTAGAAAGAAACAAATGCCTCAGTACATTTGTTCTCCGCAAACTAACAGGCCCATTTTCATGCGCTCCACACACACTTCACCATACAATCAAAGTCTTCACCATACAATCAAAGGGGTCCGTAGTCTTCACCATACAATCAAAGGGGTCCGTAGTCTTCACCATACAATCAAAGGGGTCCGTAGTCTTCACCATACAATCAAAGGGGTCCGTAGTCTTCACCATACAATCAAAGGGGTCCGTCTCCGTCACCGTACAATCAAAGGGGTCCGTAGCATTCACCGTACAATCAAATGGGTCCGTGACCTTCACCGTACAATCAAAGGTGTCCGTAGCCTTTACCGGACAATTAAAAGGGCCCATGGCACAATAAAGGTTTAAGAACCCTTGCTCTATAAGGAGTGATTCGATAAATGATGGTGATCCATTCTCAGTGCAAATTATTATTTGTTTCCACACCTCTTTGTTTTTATCTGTAAAGTTAATGATTTAGGTTATAAAAGCAGTATCTTGTTCTTTTGTTTTTTTAAGATCATGGACATTCGTTAAACGTTTAACGCTGTTTCTTAACCTTTGTTTTATTGCTCGTGTAAGCTACCAAGGCCTTCTAAAAATGTAAAGAAAGAACAGTAGTCTCAGGCATGTCGTAAAAGGCGACTAATATGAGGATGCATGAGTGGCTGGCAATCTCATCATGTAAAAGAAATAGCTACGGAAATCACCCCTGCAAGAGTGTACGAATGTTTTAGTGCAGACTCCCCACAAGAGGACTAGCTACAGTTGTGGCCTTAAGTGCCAAAGGGAGCAAAAAAGAACATAATGATGATTATGTTCTTAAACTTTGGTAAGTGCTTTCAGATCTAGAATTTTTTGTCAGAATTTGCTGAGAAATATTTTCATTAACCCCCCCCCCCCCCCTCCCCCCCTCCCCCCCACAAACAAACAGAATTATTTCATCCCGTCACAAGTCTAGATGTCTATGTAAACCTATTCTATTGACAATATCATATTCAGTTACCCGTACTGAATGTGTTAATGAAGTTTTCATATTGACATTTGCTCTGCTGGATGAGTGTTGATCTCTCAGTATCACGTCTTCATGCTTAACTATATTTTTCTTTACTTTATTGTCCAAGTAAAGGTGATTGCTTTACTCCGAAAATAATCAACACAAAAATGTATTTTTTTTTGGTGTGGTTTGTTTGATAGATTAATCCATTCATCACTCTTCAGCTCCCCAAGGAGCATAGACCTTCAGCAAATTTATGCCGAGTCTTCCTGTCCCGTGCCATCAGCTCTAGGTCTTTCCATGTCTCCAATTGTCTTCTCCATGTGTTCCTTGGTTGCCCTCTACTTCTGTTCTGGTTAGATTAAAAAAGAAAAGTTAACGGCAGTCCTATTGTAGATACTAACGTAGGGAATGAGGTGTTATAGACTTCTCTATACTCGGTTCAGCTTCGAGAGGTGGGGGGTGATCAGTTCCCTTCCTCACTGCCTGCGCCTTCCTTTACTCAAGAGCATAGTCAGGTACATATTTATAGCTGGGTATACTGAGCGTGACGCCACCGTGTTTCACACGTTAGATTACTAAAGTAAAGAAGCTTTTTTTTGTCGAGAGAAGACATGATAGAAAATACTGTATTATTTTAAAACTGGGGGTTCCAGAATAAGACCTGCCCGGTAATGCTATCAGCAGGTTTTCTCTTTGTCTATCATATCCGTCGTCAGCGTCTTCTTCTTATCTCTTGTACCTCTGGCACTTGTCTGGTTCTTGCCATCAACTCCACATTGGTGATCTTGTAAGATTTCAATCATTTTACTGAATAGTAACAACGTAACCTGTTAAACATATCGTAACAATCGAATAAGGAAGGTTGGACATGAGACAAGCGACTGCAGACACTTTAAGCCATAAAAATATCAACAACTTATTACTGCCCCGAAGGAAGTAATGAAAAGATGGAATGAATATTTCTCAGAACTCCTTGATGGTGAGCAAGGTCAAGCATCAGAAATGATAACCACTAGCATAGAAGAGAAAACCAGTGTGTGACGGTATTGCCTCCCCTGCTTTGCAGTAGTGGTCCAACAGTGGCCAAAACTCAAGAGTATCTAATATGGGCTTCAAAGGTGTCTACCTTCGCACAAGATTACTCTTGGCAGAGATGTAGATAAAAGGTTAATGACGCTCCTACACCAAAGATATTCAGATAAACGAAAACAATGCTGCGTTTGGCAGAGCAAGTTAATTCTTGAATCTGCCGACAACTTTTATGAAGGATTAAGCAATGGTTTATGTTAGCTCGTTTAAGCCCCCACCTCTTATTAACTCAGGGGAATTATTATTATTCTGGTATAGCTCAGTTTAGAGTTTGTGTAGTAAATTGACTGAGACAAACATGCAGTAACTTTTAAATGTTTTTTTTTTTTCGTACGCCCGCTAATACTCGAGGCGAAATCTCAGGTTATTATTAATGTCTAACCTGTCGTTGATTTTACGTGAGTATCCCTTTTCTTGTACAGAGACAGGTGTCCCTCGCCATTCAGGCAGATACTCGCCGATTTCGGAAGTACCCATTAGAGCTGGGTCGGCTCAGGAGCCGCCAATCCCTGCTCGACGACACTCGTTCAAATGTTCTCGCCAGGTCTCGAGTTAATCCAGTCCATATCCCGGTCGACGAAAAATCCTCAAATGAATCACCCGGTCGCCAGAGCGGTGTTATAACCACTATGCTAGCGCGGCTCCTACTTTAAAATGATTAAATCGAAGTTAAATTTGTAAAATTACAAATAACAAAATTTAATAATCACATAAGTTTTAACAGTTTGAAAATAATTGAATAGTTTAGAAGATAAGTTTCATCATTGATGGATAATAGAGACGATGAAAAAAAGTTCACTTTGGCAACTTATTTATGGAACTTAGATGTCAATGACGGTTCTGCTCCTTCTGATGGGTTGGTTCTTTTTACACTGCTCCCGCTCGTCGCTGGTCAAGGTTATAGGGTGTAGCTCGTTTCCCAGAAATGTCAAAGAGAATCTACAAAGTTGGTCCTTCGTCTTAAAGCGTAGGCTACTTGTCCCTTCTTGTTCCAGAGATAGTACTTTCTGCTGGTACCACCAATAACTATGATAAAGAATAGAAACGAAACGCTCTTCTGGGTGTTGAGTTTCCCGACACATACTTATGTGTCACTTTCTTCTATTCTACCCCCATTTATCTCAGAATTTACCCTCGATGAGAATTAAATTTAATCCATCTGGATAAACTTTCTTTTACATTTAAACTGGCTAGCTTTAGCTTTACATTGCATTTAAATGAAAAGGTTAATAGTACAGAAAGAATATGTTTACATTTACATTTCCACTTATCGAAAAGTGTTCACAATATAAATTGAATATGTTTTCATTTATGCTTACACTGATTTGAAAAGTTTAAAACTTCCATTAATTTTAAAGTGCATATGTTAGCAAACACATTTACACTGGTTTGAAACTGTAAGTATTTTGCTTAGAATGTTCATCATTTCTTGCATCTTTCCCTCCCTGCTCCGTATGGAACCTGGGACTCTTTATGCGTTTAGTTCTCTTTAAGAAACTAGCAATAAAGCAGTCACCCGCCCGTGCAGTGGTGGTTCATGAATCATCATTCTATACGCTGAGGTTGCCAGCCTCAAATGACTGGGACACCCACTAACAATTTTCACACATTAAAATTCACATGGTAATATAGATATATATTCACATGTTAGTAATAAAATATAGAATGTAAAATCACAACTTACGCCAATCCTGGCTCACAGACTTTTTGCTCAGATGAATAAAAGGCACTGGCAGTTGCCTTATTACACGTGTACTTGGAGTCGTTAATTTGAACTTTAATTCCCTTTCTGACTCTGTGTGTTTCCTTCAGTTTCCTCAGCACGCGGCTTTCCTTATTAAAATGATAGAGATTTCCTGGGCTGAATTGTAAGTCCTGATGAATACTCCAATAAAAGGTGTTCGGTCTGATAAATGGAAATTCCGAATTCTAAATGGCACGTCTGGTGTCTTTGGCAAGCGTGAATCTCAATGTGAAAAAACACTGAAATGTGTCAGGTTATATTCACTGTCTTACCCCATCCTGTTTGTTATGGAGCTCAAATGATCAGCCAATCTGATTTGCATATTTTGCATGACTCATCTAGTGCAAAATTTCAAACATTAATTTTCTGAAAATGGACTGTAAACATCCGATTCCCGGCATGCGAACTTACAGACATATCGGTAACCTCACACGACAATATGTGTAAGATGTAACAAATTATTACTTTCGCTAAAGTAATGTCTTTGTAACAAGGTGTACCGGAAACGATTAAGTCATGCTTGACTGTCCAGAATGTGACGCACAGACGTTTAATCTCTTAACTGCCGCGCACCCGGACCTAATCTTAGTAAAGCTTTGCCGCACCCTGGCAAACGCGATGTATTATCACCAACAAGGGGTGTCAGATGTTTGAAAAAACAGGCTCTTTGCTACATAGCAAACAGAAAGAAAAGGGTGCGACTCGGAAACAAAAGCGCAATGAAATCAGTTCAAAAATATAACTGATACTGCCGTAGTGAAAAAGAGAACGGAAAGAGGACGCACCAAAATCCATCGTGTGACACAATGGTGGTTAAGATGACATAAAGATGGAAGAACTGAAGGCAGCACTGGAGACAATCAAGATGGGCAAAGCAGCAGTGCATGATGGTATAAAACCAGAAATGGTTAAGTACACGGGAGCATCAGGCGATCTATTACTCTTAAGGGTCCTACAGGCAGCGAGGTGCAACAAGACCATACCAAAGGATTGGGAGATTACCATCATAACACCAATTGTCAAAAAGGGTGACAATCGACAATGTGGAAACCATAGAGGCATATCCCTTCTCAGTGTCCCTGGTAAAATATACTCTAGAATCCTAGAGCAGCGACTCAGACGATTAGCTGAACCACAATTGGATGAGGTCCAGTGTGGATTCCGAGCAAACCGAATCCACACTGGACCTAATCTTCACACTCAGACAGCTGAGTTAAAAGGCCCTTGAGTATAAGAGTGAGATCCATCTTTGTTTCATAGATCTGGAAAAGGCGTTTGTTAGGGTCCCCTGGAGCAAACTTTGGGACTGTTTGGCAAGGAAGAACATTCCAGCACCTCTGATTCATGCTATACAGAGCTTCTATAAGAGTTGCAGAAATTATGTGAGGACAGCAAACTATAAGTCAGAAGAGTTCAGGACCACCACTGGTGTAAGACAAGGTGAATCCTGTCACCTTATCTTTTCATACTTCTTGTGGACGATGTCATCAAGGCATGTGTGACAAAACGGTGCGGCTCCTGTCGATCTTTGTTTCTCTCCGGCAGTATCGTTACATTTGTAATACTGATTTTTATTTGTGTACTTTTAAAAGTACCAATTTCTTCTCATTATCGGCTAAAGAGCAAGTAGTTTGTATGTTCAAACATTTTGTGACACTCCTTGCAGATAATGTGTATCCCAGCCTGCGGTGAGCAGCTGAGATAAGATAGTCGCCGGCGTGTTTAGATTGAACCGCTGATACGACGACTCGTGTGGTAACCCAGATGGGCAGACACGGAGTTTTGCGTACTCATACGACAGATAACGAAATTACTGTCTGTGTGACACATGTGGGCAGACAAGTGTGATACAATCGCTTCCGGTCACTTGCTTAAAAGTAATTACAGCTTACCCATGTTGTCACGTGTGTCTACCGATCTGTCTGTAAGTTTGTACACAAGGACATTGGACATCATATTACCATATATGTGAGACGTGACCTTTGCAAAATTTCTCCATGTTGGAAATATTTTGAAAGTACCACACCGACCTGTTTGAATATGATTGGAGCGTTTATTTAACTCCATAACAAACGAAGGCGTGGGAAGGATAGGAATATAGTCTGACCATTTCGCAGTTTTATTTCACTGTGAATTTCCCGCTCGCTAAGACAACATCAGACCTCGCCGGAGTGAAGTCTAGACTCATAATTCCTTTTATCGGACTGGACCTGTTATCAGAGTATTCCAAAAAGATCTACAAAAAACAGCCCAGGAAATCTCTAGCATTGTAACAAGGAAAACCAGGACTAAGGAAAGCTGCAGAAACACACGGAGTAAATCAGCGGTGGGGGCTTAACGAGCTAGAATACACCATTGATTAAACTCTTCATAAAAGAGTGTCGGCAGATTACAGAATTAACGTGCTCAGCAACAGCCAGCATTGTTTTAGCGCATCTGAATATCTTGTGAAGACTCCCATGTGATAGAAGCTTTACTACTCTTCTATCTACATTTCTGCCAAGAGTATCTTGTGTAAAGATAGACTCCATTGAAGCCTATAATAGAAAATACTCTTGAGTTTTGGCCACTGTTGGACCACTACTGCAAAGCAGGAGAGGCAATACCGTCACAGCATGTAAGGAGAGAACACGAAAGTATTCAGTGGGATACTGGAAGATGAGACAGGTTTGTATTTCAGAGGTGGCATGTGCTGATGATGTTGCCCTGATTGCTAAATGAGGATACTGATTTCAAACACTCTAACACAGAAGTGAAGAAGATTTGAGGCTCAAGACTGGGTAATCAACATGTCGATTGCAGATCTGTGCGTAATACCTTAACTTCGGCGAACGATTGAGAATTTCACGTAGTGAATACGTCTAAGCCAGGGGTCGGGAACCCGCGGCTCTTTGAGCCATCTCGTGAGGCTCTCGGCTGTCTTCTACTTAACTCTTAGTGAATGGGGGATACCATGTGATTTTTTTTCATGCACCTCTTCAATTTGTTAAAATAGAGACAAAATTAAATATTTGGCTCTTTGTCACGGAAAGGTTATCGACCCCTGGTCTAAGCGCTTTAAACTAAGTCCTATCTGATTTTTTTCCCCTACAATTTCACGTAGCGCAACTCTTTCAACCTTAACCACGTGCATAGATCTGTAGGTTATACCAGGAGGACTTTTTATAAAGGGATATTATTTCCAGATTGTGGGAATGTCGATTTGCATTATTCCTCCAGATGGCGTTGTCGTAATTACTCGTAGTATAATACAACTATTGACAATATTGTCTATTTATGTAGCCAGGCTGGTGTTCCGCTTTTAAGTTTATTGAAAAGTATTTTCTTATGTCTTTTTCCTTGACTGCATATTGGGGCCGTTGACAATTTACGTCACGCAAAGAAAATAAAAGGGGAGGGGGGTGGCCGAGATATTACGCTTTGTTGCGGGAGGGTTCTGAAATGTGGGTTTTTGTTACGCAAATGTTACAGGAGGGCGGCTAAAAATGTCAAAAATTGCGTTAAGTAATTTGTGAACGGCCTCTTAGTCGGATGAGCAACCATGTGCTTCAATCGCCTCGAGTGGCGAATTAGCCATGAAAGTGTGGCGAATTTGAGTTTACCCTATTTTGGATCAAATATTCAGCCAACAGTTCTGCAAATTGTTAAGACCAAATTATCAAATTTTGGCATTAAATGCTTTATTTTGTTATTTGATAATGTGTTTTATCCAATGCATACGAGGCAGCTGTGTCTGAGTGTTTTGTCAATGTGTACATGTTTTGAATTAACTTCGTTCAAAAAGTGTGTATGTACTTTTTTTTAGATTGAGCAACCTACTATTCTAACTTTCTGCCTGGTGTGACGAGCTTCCCTTCTTAGTCGCCATATATGTGGCTAATTTGAAAAATAGGTTGCCCTTCTATGGCGTATAGTTTCTTTTCAGTTCTCCACTAACTCGTCTAATCTAAAGACACAGCGTTGAATCACATTGTGCTTTCTGTCTGTCTGTCCGTCCGCCCATCCGTCTAAATCGGTCGGTCCTTCCGTCCGTCCGTCCGTCCGTCCATCCATCCATCCATCCATCCATCCATCCATCCATCTATCTATCTGGGAGCCGCGCTGTTGTAATGGCTTCGGCGTTGTACTGGCGACCAGGTGTTCATGGTTCAAACCCGGGCGTCAGCGTTTGAAGGAATGTTTCCGACCGGAAATTTGACTGAATAACCTGAACGGCTCCTGTGATAAACCCTCTGTGGATGGGAAGGAGCGAAGCTCCTGACCGGGTTGGAAGGAAAGTCCTCAGGTTCCCCAGCCTCGCAATGACATGTCATTGGGCCGAAGGGCTGAAAGCCCAAGTGCCGATGGTTTAAAAAAAAAAAATCTATCTATCTATCTATCTATCTATCTATCTATCTATCTATCTATCTATCTATCTATCTATCTATCTATCTATCTATCTATCTATCTATCTATCTATCTATCTATCTATCTATCTATCTATCTATCTATCTATCTATCTATCTATCTATCTATCTATCTATCTATCTATCTATCTATCTATCTATCTATCTATCTATCTATCTAATACAATGAAAGACGCAGTCAACGCTTTAACAAATTGCAAGTGCCCAAGCCCAGGCATGACTTATTCAAGAAAAGCTTAGCGTACTCTGCTGCTCATCTTTGGAGCTGCATTCCACACAACCTAAGAAACAACCTCAGTCCCTATTCATACAATCGTAGACTTTTCAAATACTTTATGAGTTCTGATGACATACCCTCCTAATCAGATTATCTTTTCCTATAATATCCTAGAACTGTAGGTTCTAATGACGATGTTTGTACTTTTCAACATATTTTATGTCATGCTTATTGTCACGTGAAAGATAATTTATTTTACCATCTTGTCCATAATTTGATTACTCCTTTAAATGTTCTGTTTTCCGAGACATTTTGTATTTTCTTTTTCTTTCCTTTTCTACCTTTGTGGCCAAACTTTCTCACCCTCTCAAACCCCACCCGAGGTTGTTTACGCTGGCCAGCTGCGGTCAGCTAACGCTAGACGTAATGTTATCTAAACGCACCTGTTCGACCAGAGAAACATTTCTCGGGTCCGCTTTAAGTGTTAGAACGAGCCAAGACGGTTTCTGTGAAAGAAACGGTTCGTTAGCGGCGGGTACCCTCTGTGGTCCCAACAGGGGAATTTCTCTGGTCGCTTTAAAACGTTTGATGACGAGCGGCTGGTACCCTTTGAGGCCTGGGGAACTTTCGCACGATTTCCTGTGTATTACCCGGTATTACGCATTACGCCAATACATCTGTAGAATCAGGTTAGGCAGGTGTCCGGGGGGAGCGTCCTTTGTAAGCTATAAGATTTGAAATTTTACTACGTCAAACACACTCGTAGAAGATTCCTGGCCCGAGATAGACCATTATGGAAATAAGGCAAACATTAACACAGAACTAAATGTTTTTGGCCTATTTCTTGGCATTTTCTCGGGGTGAGTAAACATATCTTATAATTATTATATTAGATTCATGTTAGCTTTTATATATATCTGTTAGGGAAGTGAATTCATTTCTGAGGACTTCTCCTAGTAATTTATTCAGTGATAAGGTAGCGCTGTCTACGGCCTATTAAGTGGTGCTTAAACTGTTACGGTTTATCATGGGTTAAATGTTAAACTTACAATAACAGATATTAGGCGTAGAATCAGTCCACGAATGCTTACCATTGGGTTAAGAGTCAGCAAAATTAACTGTCATTTCTGTGAGATAATGCCAGGTGTGGATTGTTCACTTAAAAACTGAATAGTGAGATGCAGGTAATAACTCTGGATTATAGGAAATAGTCACTTATTCCTTTTTGATAGATATTTTTAGTGGCAAGGGAGAATCATGTTATGCTTACTTGTGTGGCTAGGCACTAGTCTATAACTTTCACTGAAAGCAGTCACCAGGCATAGATATAATTACATCGTATGATCTAGCCACAACTGTATTATTATAGCAAGAACATTGCATTTTCTTTGTACTCATTTTGTGGAAATGCTAATATATTTCCCAAAGGGGACATACGATTTATTTGGGTAATGTCAAATGCTGTAATCTGTTTATGTAAATTCATTTAATGTTGTAAGATGAATAAGCATATCCATTTAACTGTAACTACTGGTTAGGTTTCCTGTATATTGAGATTGGGAGAAGAGGAGTAGATTGTTGCTGTCAGAACAGTTACTGACAGGTACCTGGGTGTGCAAAAGATATTAAGTCTATGCGGGTGCGTGTTGATAATTGATATTTTTAAGGAACAGGAGACATGGTTAACGACAGCCCTAAACTATCATAGCAATAACTACAATAAATTTAATCCCATAGTGGAGCGAAACTTTCTGTATAAAGTTAGTGTGATTTATTATTTGCTTGATGTAAAAGGGTGTCTCTTTTCGGTCTCAGTTTCAGGGGGATACCGAATTGCTAGTCTAGTTTCCAGTCAGACGAAGAATGTCACCGTCTCTTCGATCTAGAGGGATTCTGAGGATATCTAGCCCCACGAGTGTCACAGCCATACCTGGAACAACAACCTTTTGTCAACGCCATTTCCCTCTCACGGGAGTTCAGCTCACGCATTGTGAAATGAGCCAACGCAACAATCTGAAACGTCTATGGCAGTAGTAGTTTCCTACTCGCCTATTGGATTACCAGTCAGGGCATTGCGGCTTCCAAAATCTCAAAACCGCCCAGCATGCCTATAGCAGAATTCCATATCACCCGCCTTTTTTGTGCCTAAACGGGGCACTCAGCCAAGCCACAGTCAACCAGCCAAAACCGGATTTAAAGCCAATTCTAGCGCCGGATAAGCACGCCTTGGGATCAATTGTCCTCACGTGACTTCGTCCCATGGTTTATTTCTGGGTCTATGTAGAACTTCGCACTTCGGAGCGGCCAGCAAAGATAAACAGCGTCTTCCAGTCCCCTCGCGAAACTAGAGGTCACCAACAGTTAGCACCAACAAGGAAAGTTTTTTACAGGCCAAGTCCATCACCCATGGAGTATATCTTTACGTAAAAAAACACTTTCCGGAGCTATTACATTTGGTCCCACGTAAGCGGACGGACTGACACGCAGCTTATTCATTTTGGTAAACCAGAGGTAAATACAGAGTTCCAGCCCCTCGCGCAATTAGGGGTCACCAAAGATAGCGCCTACATTGGATTTACAGGTCAAGTCCATCACCCATGGAGTATATCTTTACGTAAAGACATTGGAGCTATCCCATTTGGTCCCACGAAAGCGGACGGACTGTAGCTCAGTTTTGTTTATTTGGTCAGCAGGAGATAGACAGTCTTCCAGTTCCCATCGCGAAATCAGGGGTGCCACCAACAATAGCGACTACAGTGGATTTATACAGGTCAAGTCCATCACCCATGGAGTATATCTTTACGTAAAAAGACACTGTCGGAAGCATTGTACTTGGTCCCACCGAAAACGGACAGACTGTCAGACAGTTTATTTCATCTCTCTGTGTTCTACAGGTTTTATGAATGGTGATCGGTGTGTGTGTGGTTGTTGGTGTATATGATTCTCGATGAATATTTGATTATTGATGTAATTTTATGTTGTTGTGATGATATGCATTAATTCCATGCTTTTTCTTCTTTAATAAGTTTTACACATTTATTAATGCGCTGTTCACGACCTTTCCATCCATATTTGTATTTTTAGCTCTTTACTATAATCTCTATGTATGATAAGAGAAAAGAGAGAGAGCAGGAGATGCTTAGACAGTAAAGTGAGTTGGGGCTTGGAGAGAGAGATCATTTTGGTAAATCTTCTTCCAGGTTGTCTCAAGTCCATCTCCTATTTACACCTTTCTGTGTGTGTAATCTATAACTCTGTCAGTCCACTATCCCTTGTCGGTTTCACTACTATTGTCCAACTCGACAAATACTCTACACTCTAACTCAACCACGACACTTATAAGTAGGAGCCGCGGTAGCGCAGTGGTAGTGCACTGGCTTCCTAGCTCGGTAATCCATGGTTCAATCCCCAGTTGAGGCGAGATTTTTAGACCACAAACGGCTCTGGGGGTCGACCCAGCCTCATGAAATGGGTACCAGAGCAACGTTGTAAAGTAAAATAAAATAGCACACTCATATTAACATTAACTACTTATAAGGTAAAGGATCCCGTTACACGCTCACTGAGGCATATAGGGAATATGGTGTTAGGCCCATATTTTCTTGACCATCGGCACACTAGGGGTGATGTGGTTAGCACCACGCCGGCCGCCTTAACCTTCCCAGAGTTGCTCTGGTACCAAGCCTGATATGAAATATCTGTCATTGTTGGTGCAGCAGCAAAAGTCTCAGTGAGAGTAAAATATGCTTACTGTACTTTCCTTTCCTTAATTTAAATAAATGTTTTATACTCACACAAATAATCAAAAGCTTACAATTTCATGTTCACATTTTTCATGTAGCTTATAAGACACAATAACCATTTATAAATACTGTTTTTTTTTTCAACTGTTTTTATTTTTTTTAAAAACCATTTATATCGATTATTCTATAAACAGTTTTTTCTGAAATACTTTCATTTATGTTAATCTTTCTTTGTTATGCGCTTGCTAATAACAGTTAAACAAAGATTGCACGTAGATAAGCAATGTGTTATACATTTGTTAATAGTAAAACAATAAATGCACGTAATAAGCAACAGGATTCCCCTTTCTCATGAAAAAATATCCATTATTATTGTTTCAAATTCATCAGTTTTACTTCTTGCGAATTACTGGTTATAAATAACGTGTATTTCCTAAAGCTGTCCCATTTAAAACAATTAAGAAGAGTTATTGGCTATTTAACAAACTTTGTTGAGAATGCTTTCAAGCATTTTGGTTCGTTTCTCCATAAAAATCTGTAAAATACATATATAATAATTATAAATGATAATCTGCAGCTCACTATTCCCGTGGGCACGAGCGAGAATATTTTCAGTCATCGCCAATTGTGTCACAAGCTCTCATAAAGGTTCGCCAACCCTGCACCAGGACATAGGACTTATTTGACAGTGGAAAGTATCATTTCCTTTCTTCTCCATGTTCTTTTTTTTTTTTAAAGATTCGGGAGTTTTGCCCTGTTTTGCTGGATACATACCGTTCAACTTAGACACAAGCTCCGTCGGTTATACCACGGTGCATGTCCAAATATAAATTTGTTGTTGTTGCCAAGTGTTATCTTTTGGAAATTATCAGTATATTGTGTAAGGTTATTTATACTACCGGCGTGATGCTGACCACATTACCCCTAGTGTGCCGACGGTCAAGAAAATATGGGTCTAACATTACATTCCCAAAATGCCTCAATGGGCGTGTAACGGGATCCTTTTTTTTTTAGCGAGGTGCGTCCCGTTCAGCCTAGCCGGTTATGTTAGGGCGCATGTCCATATATAAAAGACTTCAGGTCTGGAGAATAAGTTAACGGGATCCTTTACCTTTTTACCCTTTATGTATACTAACGATAATAGGATACTCCTGGAGGTCTCTGAAGAGACAAAGATTGAGGAGTAGGGTTACTGCGCCCTCGGGCACGTTGTACAAGGCGACTAATATGAGGTTCTGAATGGGGAATGTGTGACGGTATTGTCTCCCCTGCCGCGAAATAGTGGTCAAACAATGGCCAACTTTAGAGTATAATGATGAGGGTATTCAAAGGTATCAACCTTGGTTCAAGATTACTCTTGGCACAGATAAAAACAGAAGAATAATGCTTCTATTTAAGGGAGGGTCACAGGATTTTAAAGAAAAGCAAGCATAAAAACTGAGATCATCTAAGTTGTTATGAAAGTATTATTCTCCCGCCTCTTTTGTGAGGTAATATATTTTCGCTTGTACTTGTATGTCTGAGCTCCCAGCTGAGGGTGATTCAGCAACTATTAATCTAATATCTCTATCTGGTTATCTATTGAGAACAATATGGGTCATACCGTGGCAGACATACACTTCACTCAATAGTGATTAAACCAACCATAGCTTTACAGTTTAATAATGTAAAATAAATGAAATTGTTTATAAAAAAGAAGCGATGATATTTATCATTATCGGATGAGTTAAACTGTGGTGGCACATTTGGAAAATATTGAAATGTTCTTTGGTTGCGCTGTTATGGTACTTAGCTTCTGGTATGGGGTCGGTTGACACCTGCTTCAGCCGCTGTTGGTTCTCACAGATGCCCTGGACTGACTTCTCTACAATAGTCAGATCTAGTGGCTGTAGCACGTCTCTTGCATTAAGGCTGAGGTAACTGCAGAGGTTGTCGACTGCTGGCAACTTGAACCACAAACTTGTACCACAAGCACAGAGGAGACAAAAGTCTCTGCTAAGTATTGGGTCTCCTGACATAGTCATCAGGCGATCTCCGTTTCCATCCACCACTTCATCTTCCTCAGAAATGTTACCCTCCCTGAGCGTTTATTTTAACCCCAGTGAGTTGGATGAAATTGCTTTTGGACAGCAGAAAACGCCAACTGAAATACATACACATACACACACACACACATATATCTATATATATATATATATATATATATATATATATATATATATATATATATATATATATATATATATATATATATATATATACACGAGTATGTGTGTGTGTGAAATTTACTAAAGTGATTGTATAATAAATATGTACACCATGATATCATTGTGGTAAGTTGGGATTATATAAATATTTATAGGGGACTTAGTGTACTGACTGAGATCAGCTGTGAAAGTATCTGTATCTAATATGTGTGGTGTGTTACAGATGACCTTACTTTGCTACCACATTTAGACCTCAATCAGACTTATTCTGGAATGTTGTGATGACTACGTTGAATGTCTAGGGTTATGATATTTGTAGTGAAATTGACAGAGATACAACGGTAAAATACCTCCAAAGATAACATGTAAGGATAAAAACATAATGCGTAAGCTGCTGATAGTACATGATCGCCCAGACCGCGGGTCATCACCCTCCATAAAAATTGACTTGCTAGACAGGAGGGGAACGGCGGATAAAAGGAAAAAAATATGACTGGAAAGATTGCGTGAGACTAGAAAGGCTCAGGAGACGCAATTGGGGGGGAAACGGAGAAAAGTCACGTTTCCCAAGTTGACATAAAGCAAGGAACTCGACAGAAGGGACCTTGGATATGTTACGCCACAGTCATTTATTGGTCGCTTTTGCGATACCAAGCCTTTGATTTGAATTCATCGGCAGAACGCAGATGTTTGGAATATTACAAAAATTAAAAAGTAACTTTTTCGTAATATTAATGTTAGGAATATAAAAATTAGCTGGCCGGATGGCCCATTCTGAGCAGTGAACTAATATGTTCTTAATTTTACAGACGGATAGATAATATTGAAGATAATGACAAAAGACAGTGTTGTTCACATCAGCGACATACCGTATGGAATAAAAAGTGTCGCTATTTGCACAAAAAAAACACGACCTCGAGACGCAGGTGTTCAAATCTACTTAGTAGGGAAGCGAAGGGACATTGGTGGGAGCTGTGTCTAAATATAACTTTTAACGACAAAATTTTGGAGGGGAGAGAAAGGTTGGTTCAAAAATCAAGTACATTTTGAAAAAAAAAAACAAGTAGAGACGGACAGACTAACAGATAAACATCCATACTTGACTGAAGCATGACTGAAATGACTTTAGGGTAGGAAATTTGAATTTCAAATAAACCTAGGCAGTGATTGGCCACAGACAATCATTTTATCGGCGCTCAGACGCGCAAGTGGGGCCATTCCTCAATAGTTGTTCGATGATAGACACAGTATTTTAAAGTGTGGTGATTTCCAAATGAAAGAAAGTGAAATAAGTTCAGGGACGCCATACTATAGCCAGCAGCTCAGCTGAGTTTTGCTAGCATTTCTGTGTTCTTTATTCATAATCTGGTAAGATTGAAATTATTTCTTTGTATATTTTGAATATTGTTTAATGTTCGAGTGATTTGATACTGCCATATCGAAATCTAGCCTTACAAACAAGTAGGGATTTGCTCTAGACCCCCCGCCCAAGTCAGGGTCTAGGGACCAACAATATACATAAACTCAAGCAAGGGTTAGGAAAGACAGATCAAGTGTTGAGAATAATGAAACATATTACCTATCCACTTTTAGGGAAGGAAACTAATAAATATTTTTCAGAATCTATAGTCTGGGAGGACCTATCTGATGTAAAACCACCATGGTAAATGTGCTGTTTGGTCAGAGAGATCTGACCTGTCTGTATGATGTGGTTGTTGTGTCCGTGTTGTGTCCAGACGTGGGTAGAGAATAGAATTTTGACACATAGCCAATACTTTGATTGCAGAGCTGTGAGTTTCAGCTGTCAACAAGGCGGTGTCCATTCAGTTGGTGATCTTACTCGAGTGTATCTGTGCAGTACGTTGTGACAGAGACCACTATTATTGCCCGCCAGCACGGAGAGGTGGGACCACCAGATTTCAGCACCAGAGCTACATATGAAAGTTGAGTGAGCCTCTGGTCTGCTGGAAGTTCACCAACGCCTTTTAGTTACTAATACCCCATAAAATTCCTGCAATTTACTGGACACTGTGTAGTCAATATAGACAGGTGTGATGAGGCCACCCCAACAGCACAAGCATTAACTATCCTCCCAAGTAGATGACTACTAGAACATTTTAATAAAACTAACTAGTCTAGTACTTATATATGTACACTCTTGCATTCATTATGTAACATTCCATGCATTTCTTTCATAATTTTAAATCTTTTTTTTAACAAAAAGTTCTGGTCAACATAAAAACTTGATCCAGAACAAATAAATGTAATATAATTCTATCAAAAATTTTACACACGTGAGTTAGTTCAGTGTATTTTAACATTTGTTAATATTATTAGTCTGCTTAAATATCTGTGGGTGTATCTATAATTATCACACCACATTACATATCATTACCCTAGACATTTTACATAGATACATTCATTAAGAAAAAAAAAATAAGTGTGAGGTCGTAGTGGTAGCAAGAAAGGCCTTCTGTCAATTCACAACTACATTTTATCTCAGGAGCCTTCACAGCTGGCCTCATACATTACATTTAGTAATATCACCATCATACAATACCATCAAACCCACTACATACATTGGGGTCTTGTCCAGGGATAATTAGCCCAACAGTAATATTAGGATCTCCTGGTTGGAGAAATAAAATTAGGGGAAAAAAATTGTGAAATTCCCTTTAAAATTAAAAGTGTCCCTGCAGATAAAAGTTGGTGAATCTTCACAGCCAGTGATAATTAATTAGTTAACTGGTTAGTTAGAATTAGTTAGACTATAGTCATAAGAAGTACTTAGTGTATTTACTGGTTAGAGATTTAGCTTGTATATTATTATATTGTCTGAAAAGTATGGCGGAGCTAGCAAAATTCCGATCAGCTGCTGTGCTGACCGCAAAGGAGATGGGAATGGATGGTCAAATTTTAATTCAATATGTAACGGCTGAATGTGATAAATATATTGAAAGGGAAGATAGAAAGGTAGCTGAAGAGAAGAGGTTACAAATTGAGGCTGATAGAGAAATTAAGAGGCTGCAGAATGAGGCAGAAGAAAAACGACAGCAAAGGGAGGCAGAAGAAAAACGACAGCAAAGGGAGGAAGAAGAAAAAAGGTTGACTGCCGAAAGGGAGGCAGAAGATAGAAGGTTGCAAAGGGAGCACGAATTACGACTAAGGGAGCTGGAATTACAAGGCCCGGCTCCTGAAAATGGTGTCAGCCCTTTTGCCTCAGATGCTACGCCCAGTCTGGGAGCCTCAAACTCAGCTATGGGGTTTCATTTAGACCATTTTGTTGAAAAAGACGATGACATAGAGGGGTACCTAGGACGTTTTGAGTTATTAGCTACTACATATGGGTTAGAGAGAGAGAGAGGTGGAGTTTAAAGCTATCACAGGGATTGAGAGGTACTTCTTATGAAGTATTTGCCAAAATGAACAGGGAAGACCAAGACAATTATGACATGTTAAAGCAGGCTTTGTTATTAAGGTACGAGAAGAATGGTGAATTTTATCGTAAGAAATTTAGAAATGCCAAACTGTTGTCTGGGGAGACATACCACCAATTCTCTGCTAGACTAGAAACCTATTTGGAGAAATGGACGGCTCTGGGGAAGACCCAAGATCTTAAAGAAATGATCATGATTGAGCAATTGAGAGAGTCCATGGCTCCAGACATGAGAAAATTTCTCATGGAACAAGGTGCAGAGAAGTTGGGGGAAATTTTAAATGTTGCTGAGAGGTATCAGGCAGCTCAGGCAGAGGTAAGTGGTGCTAAAAAGAAGCACATAGACAATTTTAAAGCTCCACAGCAATTTAATAAATTTGATAATAGAGAGCAGGGAAATAAAGGTAGGACAAACTTTGAGCGGCCAAGAAATGACTATCACGACAGAAACTCACAGTTCAATGACCAAAAGTTCAATGAAAGAAAACCGTTGAACCAAGGAAAAAGATGGTGTAAATGGTGCAAGAAGGATAACCATAACACCGAATTTTGTAGAAGGAAACCTTCAAACATTGCTGCAATGAAGTCGGGGACGCGAAGATTAAAGGTTAATCCTAATGGACAACAGGAACCTTATCACCCCCCAGTTTGTGAGGATGTTATTTGTAATGGGGTCACCATAAGGTGCCTTTATGATACAGGTTTGGATTATGATTCAGTTGTGAAGTCTAGCCTAGTGGACCCAAGTCAGTATACCACAGAAACAGTGGAAATACAAGGGGCGACTAAGGACATACCACTCATGACACTTCCCATCGCAAGGATAACGGTGAAAACTCGCTATGTGGAGGGAGAAATCAGAGCAGCAGTGATAGATGAACCAATCTACCCTCTGATATTGGGGTGTAGATACGTCTTCTTGGGGAATCCTGAGAAACCTGTGATCATGGCGACAGTGCAGACCAGGTCACAGAAGAAGGAGGAAGAAGGTGAACCTATAAATGCTCATCCAGAGGAGATGAGGAAGGCGCAGGCTGAGGATAGGACACTCAAGCCCTGTTTTAAAAAATTGCCCAAATGCCACACACCTCCGAGCAAGGGGGAATATTTCATGAAGAATAAACTCTTATACAGGAAGGCCGGAACTGGAACAAATGGTCACAACCAGCTGGTTCTTCCCACTTCATATAGAGATAAAGTGATGGAACTCGGGCATGCGATTCCCTTCAGTGGTCACATGGGGATCAGCGCCACAGGACAGCGTATAGCTTGTCATTACTTCTGGCCAGGGATAACGGAGGATATAAAAAGATATGTCAAATCCTGCCCAGAATGTCAAAGGGTAGCTCCAAAGCACTGGACTGCTCCTGCAACTCTAGGGGAAATGCCCATAGTGGGAACACCTTTTGAGAGGGTTGCAGTGGATATTGTAGGACCTCTCACTCGGACCAAGAGGAGGAACAGTTACATCCTTACTCTGGTGGACACTTGTTCTATGTGGGGAGAGGCGGTAGCCCTGCCATCAATTGATTCAAAACATGTAGCAGAGGCACTACTTACAATATTTACCCGATTAGGATTCCCGCATCAAATCTTGACGGATAATGGTTCTCAGTTCAAGGGGAAACTAACGGAAGAAGTTTTTAAGCTATTTCAAGCCAGACACTTTCATTGTAGTCCGTACCATCCACAAGGGAACGGCCAGGTAGAGAGGTTCAACGGGACTCTCATTTCTATCCTGAGAAAGCTGGCACACGAAAAACCGGATCTGTGGGATCAATTCCTGCCCGCCGCATTGTTTGCGTACCGGGAGGTACCACATAGTTCAACCGGGATGGCTCCCGCAACTCTGCTATTTGGGAGGCCAATAAAAGGTCCATTAGAAGCTCTATTAAGGACCTGGACAGATGAGAAGGCGGAAGAGACTGTTACCTCATCGTATCAATACGTGAACGAACTGACCACTCGTTTGAAAGCTGGATGGAAAATGGCAAATGATAATTTGAAGCAAGCCAGGAAGAAACATGCAGCATATTTTAATAGGAAGGCAAAGGACAGGGAACTGGCAGTCGGAGAGAAGGTGCTGCTTCTACTACCCGGAAGCCAGAATAAATTACAAATTGGTTGGCAAGGTCCATATACGGTTCTAGAGAAAGTGTCTAGAACAAACTATAAAATTGACAAAAAGGGGAAGGAGAAAGTTTATCATGTAAACCTGTTAAAGAAGTATCTGGACAGACCACTCCAGGAAAGCACCCCCTTATTGACCTTGGCTATTGCAACCCAGATGCAAAAAGAACCACTCACCTCACATGAATACCCATTACATCCTTGTGAAACCGCAGCACAGGTAAAAGTCAGTAAGCACCTGACTAAAAACCAGAGGGAGAGAGTTCAACAGGTTCTGGAGGAACATACAGATGTATTAACAGATAAACCAGGCCATACAAATTTGCTACAGTATGACATGAAACTGGTAGACTCAAACCCAATCTGTATGAGAGCCTATTCTATTCCGTTCGCGAAGGAGAAGGCATTGAAGGAAGAAATAGAGTATTTGTTGAAGGAGGGGATTATTTCGCACAGTGAATCATCTTTTAGTTCTAGTGTCGTTTTGTTGAGAAAACCGTCTGGGGAACACAGACTGTGCATAGATTACAGGAAACTGAATGCTGTCACAGAAGGACAAGTGGATCCATTACCAGACACAAAACAGTTATTTGCCAGACTGAACAAGGCAAAATACTTTTCAAAGGTGGATCTTAGTAAAGGCTATTACCAGATCCCAGTGAAGCCTGAAGTGAGACCTTATTTGGCTTTTAGCACTTCGGATGGACATTATGAATTCAATATGCTACCATTCGGACTGAAAAATGCTCCGAGTGTGTTTTCAAGGATGATGCGCAAATTGTTGGATCCCCTGAATAACCCATGTATCACGAATTTCATGGATGATATTCTCGTCGCCACAGAGACATTTGAAGAACACATTGAAGCTCTGGAGATGTTGTTTGATAGACTTCGGGAGGCGAACTTACCTGCTAGGCCAACAAAATGTTGTATTGGATGCAAAGAGTTGGAATTCTTGGGACACACTGTATATCAGGGTAATATGACCCCTGATCCTAAGAACTTGGAAAAACTGCAGAGAGCACCTAGGCCGCAAACAAAAAAGGACGTGCGATCATTTGTGTCGTTATGCGGATTTTATCAGAAATACATCAAGAATTTTAACGCTATTTGTGCTCCTCTGACTGATCTGACTCGCAAGGGACTTCCAGATAAAATTATTTGGACTGCACAATGTGAACTAGCGTTCCAAGAGTTAAAGGAAAAAACTCACTAGCAAGCCTATTCTCAAACTGCCTGATTTGACACAGGACTTTGTCTTAAGAACCGATGCAAGTAATGTAGGACTAGGAGGGGCTTTGTTGCAAAGATCATCTTCACCTGATGGGGAACTGAAACCAGTCGCTTATGCAAGCCGTAAATTGAATAAGGCGGAACAAGGATACTCCACAAGCGAAAAAGAATGTTTAGCGTTAATCTGGGCAATAAAGAAGTTTCAAATCTATCTGTATGGTAGGACATTTGTGGTGGAGACGGACCATCAGCCTCTCGTATTCTTATCTCAGGCTAAGCATGAAAACGCAAGATTGCTGAGGTGGTCTTTATTGCTTCAACCTTATCAGTTCAGTATCCAATATATCCCAGGCAAATTGAATGTCGGTGCAGATTTCCTCAGTCGGCACCCCTGTGATCAAAATTAGAGTAGTGGCAGACGTGAGGAGTAATTTTACCTATGTGTATCGCTGGTTTTGGAACTTGCCATAGGCATGTTTTCAAGTGGGGAGATGTGTAGTGAAATTGACAGAGATACAACGGTAAAATACCTCCAAAGATAACATGTAAGGATAAAAACATAATGCGTAGGCTGCTGATAGTACATGATCGCCCAGACCGCGGGTCATCACCCTCCATAAAAATTGACTTGCTAGACAGGAGGGGAACGGCGGATAAAAGGAAAAAAATATGACTGGAAAGATTGCGTGAGACTAGAAAGGCTAAGGAGACGCAATTGGGGGGGAAACGGAGAAAAGTCACGTTTCCCAAGTTGACATAAAGCAAGGAACTCGACAGAAGGGACCTTGGATATGTTACGCCACAGTCATTTATTGGTCGCTTTTGCGATACCAAGCCTTTGATTTGAATTCATCGGCAGAACGCAGATGTTTGGAATATTACAAAAATTAAAAAGTAACTTTTTCGTAATATTAATGTTAGGAATATAAAAATTAGCTGGCCGGATGGCCCATTCTGAGCAGTGAACTAATATGTTCTTAATTTTACAGACGGATAGATAATATTGAAGATAATGACAAAAGACAGTGTTGTTCACATCAGCGACATACCGTATGGAATAAAAAGTGTCGCTATTTGCACAAAAAAAACACGACCTCGAGACGCAGGTGTTCAAATCTACTTAGTAGGGAAGCGAAGGGACATTGGTGGGAGCTGTGTCTAAATATAACTTTTAACGACAAAATTTTGGAGGGGAGAGAAAGGTTGGTTCAAAAATCAAGTACATTTTGAAAAAAAAAAACAAGTAGAGACGGACAGACTAACAGATAAACATCCATACTTGACTGAAGCATGACTGAAATGACTTTAGGGTAGGAAATTTGAATTTCAAATAAACCTAGGCAGTGATTGGCCACAGACAATCATTTTATCGGCGCTCAGACGCGCAAGTGGGGCCATTCCTCAATAGTTGTTCGATGATAGACACAGTATTTTAAAGTGTGGTGATTTCCAAATGAAAGAAAGTGAAATAAGTTCAGGGACGCCATACTATAGCCAGCAGCTCAGCTGAGTTTTGCTAGCATTTCTGTGTTCTTTATTCATAATCTGGTAAGATTGAAATTATTTCTTTGTATATTTTGAATATTGTTTAATGTTCGAGTGATTTGATACTGCCATATCGAAATCTAGCCTTACAAACAAGTAGGGATTTGCTCTAGACCCCCCGCCCAAGTCAGGGTCTAGGGACCAACAATATACATAAACTCCAGCAAGGGTTAGGAAAGACAGATCAAGTGTTGAGAATAATGAAACATATTACCTATCCACTTTTAGGGAAGGAAACTAATAAATATTTTTCAGAATCTATAGTCTGGGAGGACCTATCTGATGTAAAACCACCATGGTAAATGTGCTGTTTGGTCAGAGAGATCTGACCTGTCTGTATGATGTGGTTGTTGTGTCCGTGTTGTGTCCAGACGTGGGTAGAGAATAGAATTTTGACACATAGCCAATACTTTGATTGCAGAGCTGTGAGTTTCAGCTGTCAACAAGGCGGTGTCCATTCAGTTGGTGATCTTACTCGAGTGTATCTGTGCAGTACGTTGTGACAGAGACCACTATTATTGCCCGCCAGCACGGAGAGGTGGGACCACCAGATTTCAGCACCAGAGCTACATATGAAAGTTGAGTGAGCCTCTGGTCTGCTGGAAGTTCACCAACGCCTTTTAGTTACTAATACCCCATAAAATTCCTGCAATTTACTGGACACTGTGTAGTCAATATAGACAGGTGTGATGAGGCCACCCCAACAGCACAAGCATTAACTATCCTCCCAAGTAGATGACTACTAGAACATTTTAATAAAACTAACTAGTCTAGTACTTATATATGTACACTCTTGCATTCATTATGTAACATTCCATGCATTTCTTTCATAATTTTAAATCTTTTTTTTAACAAAAAGTTCTGGTCAACATAAAAACTGGATCCAGAACAAATAAATGTAATATAATTCTATCAAAAATTTTACACACGTGAGTTAGTTCAGTGTATTTTAACATTTGTTAATATTATTAGTCTGCTTAAATATCTGTGGGTGTATCTATAATTATCACACCACATTACATATCATTACCCTAGACATTTTACATAGATACATTCATTAAGAAAAAAAAAATAAGTGTGAGGTCGTAGTGGTAGCAAGAAAGGCCTTCTGTCAATTCACAACTACATTTTATCTCAGGAGCCTTCACAGCTGGCCTCATACATTACATTTAGTAATATCACCATCATACAATACCATCAAACCCACTACAATATTGATGAAGTGTAAGTTCACAACAACAACAGACAAATAAACACTTTATTTAAGATTCACAACACTTTACACCACTATGACAAGCACATACCTATAACACTCTAGAAGACTAGCTTAAGTAAGTCAAGTGTTAACTTTTAAATTATGTATTAGTTTCTTTCAAGAATGGATATCCTGATCCAAATACAGAGTGAATCAGGAATCACAATCAAATGTAAACACAATGTCTATGTACAAAAATTATACAAAGGATCTTTGTCCTGACATAGAATATTATTACAATATGTGTGTAGTGTTATGCTATGGTATTAAGAGGTAATACTGGCTTTTGAAGCTATGTTGTTGTTTGTCATCACGACTTCATGTGTTTGTTAATGGTGGAAATAATCTTGAAGGGTTCACAGTTCTTTTTATTTGTAAAACAATAACTGTCCCTCTTGCTTTAGTATTACAGTCAATTTTTAAAGGTGGGTTATACAAGGGTGAGCTGCTCTGGCTGACGAATTCTTAACTTATGTGTCTGCGGCAGGAAAACTGTCTCCTCTGCTCGCTTGCTTCTCAGTTATCTTGAAATACACCACTGGTCAATATCTTGGACAAGGAGTCTGCTGCCAGCCCGATGGATCCAGCAAAACTCAGACCAGGTGCTGCTCTAATACTTCAGTACCACGGTCCCTGAAATAAGAAGGTTGTACCTCCTTCTTCAGAACTAATATATAATATCTATTTCCACACTGAAGTACAGGACATTATAAACACAGAGTTCAGCGCTGTATGCCAACTACTAGCTTCTCATGTGACAATATACCAGTATTCCTCTCCCTAATGGTTACAACGCCTCTGCAATTCCAGCTGTACTTCCTTCTATACAATAAGATAGGTGTCATGTTACTAAATGGCAATCCCATATATGCCACTGCAGTTATACTCCTCTCTGACAAGCTTTTACATGGTGGAGCACTATCTAGGCTTTGCCTTCTGTTTGCTACTGAACCACACACATACAGACACAATTTATCAATTCATATTCAATTTTCATATAATATATATATATAGATATATAGGAAATATGTCTAGTCTTACCACAATTCAAGGAAATATACACAAGTACGTTGACTGGCGATGAATTCTGGCACAATTTTGATCTGCCTTATCCCAGGCTTTTATTTAGAAAAATATTAGCTTGCTCTCAACGCACTGGCTTCTCATAAAGTTTATTTTCAAAACTGGCCCTGAACTGACGCTTCTATTTGACTATATCGAACGCTCTAACCAATGAGACCATGTTTACAAGAGCCTTTGAAGAAACTTTACCCATCCTACCATAACCATTAACAACCAACTAGTATTTGCAGTCCGACTAATCAGGTTTCGCCTTTCATATTTCTACAGCCAATCAAATCGTATCTAACTTGTTGGCCTCATTCCCCTAAAGCAGTGTTGTTCAAACAGCCATTATGAGCAAATATGATCTTGTGCTGTCAGACAACCTCACTATAGTATTTTGGCTATAATTTATTAAGTACTAGACCATTAGCGTAACACATAACATATTCTTTGTCAGCAAGTCTTAAGGTACAAGAATATATAAGTTTAATGGGGTTAAGTGGCTTCGTTCAAAATATGTATTATTCTAGGATAGTCGTGTATTTGTTTTTTTATTTTTCAAACCGCCACCTGTCCTGCCTTTTCGACTGTTCTGTCAGTATAAAGTCAGGATTTCAGACGTAAAACAGTATTGTGTCATGTTTCCTAATAAGCATTCAACATGTTTTTTTAAAACCTTACCTCGTATCGTTAGTGTTTTTTATCACTGTCTATTTGAAAAAAATCAGGCCTGCATGCCTTTCGCGTTCACTTTTTAATCGCGAGACGACGTGGGATTGGCATTCCTCCGTGCATCTCTCTCTTTCTCTCTCTTCTAAGCCCGTCTGTCTTTTAGGTTAACGTAGTGTATATAATGACATTAATGTAATATTATATCTAGGTCATTAAGCAGTGTGTCTATCAAGGTCGTCCAAGAAATACAGTACCAGTTTTATTTTTAGAAACGCGTGTAGTTTATGCAGACGAAGTAGAAAAAGGGGATCTCGGGTTCAGCCATTATGGCGTTCTACAACGCAGGTGTACGCTATTTAGGGAAAGCACTGGTCTTTCACCATTCTTCTTTCTTTCTATTGAATTACTTCGTTAGGCTTTACATTTATTTTCTCATTTATATATGTGGATTAGAATTTTTCACCACAATCATTATCCACTCCTTGCTCTTCATGGAGCTTGGGGCCACCTCTGCTGCTGGTTCCTTTGTGAGGAAACACACCGCACGAAGCAGTCACCAACTCTTGCAGTGGTGGTTCATGTGTCAGGTTATTTGCAGTAATGAGGATGTCAGCATCATATGCCACTGTACATTTACAAGAAATGATACATGTCAAAATGCAAATATAAAATGATAAAATGTACACATTACAACTTACCCCGACTTTTTTCGGGCGAGCACAAACTTTTTGCACAGGGAACGTCCGATTATTGTCGGGCAACTGTTTAAAATGCCGTACTTTTAAGGTGAGTTAGCTGTCTAACTGAATGCTCTTGAACATGGATCCTGGAAAATGATGTCTCCACGTTTACTCTTTTCTAATCTTAGAATTCACGTCCAGTCCTATGGCCAATCTGTCGTAATTTTTGATAAGATAGGCCAGAGATATTTATGGTCCCGTCCGACCAGAGGTGATAGTGATAGCTATGTGAGAAGAAGGTGTAAGAAAAGGTTTCAGTTTCACGAAGGGGTGAGAGGGTAAGAGAAAGAACAGTCTTGGATTGAGTAATTGCTCTAATCCAGCCTGTCTCACGACAATATTTAAATTAGACGCACTCTCTCTTCTTGTACAAAGTACAAGTTACATAACACTCACGTACACACAATTTTGTGACAGAAATACGTACAGACGTGAAAACAAAACTATGGATAACATGTATATATGGGCAGGGGTTTTACCAACACTATAGCTTAAAGTTTATTATGTTTATTTTTCGCTAGAAATATCACAACATCAAGAAAAGCGTTACATCAATGAATTATAGTTTACATACAAGAAAATGAAAATCTAATCTAATAGGCCCTCCCACTTGTATAGGGAAACTAGGAAAGATCCCAACAGAGGTAATTAACCCAAAAAGATCAAAATAATTAACAGTGGGGGAGGGGGGGGGGGTAGGGAATAGTCAGGACGGGTAAAGACTATGTCCTTAATTTAACCTCTCCCGAGAACACTCAGATTAGTGAGAGATAAATAAAATAATATTGGTAGGTTAGTAGTAACATAAGAAAATAAGTTTCTTTCTTTCCGTTTCACTCACTACAATCATACAGTGGCCCACTTTCAGATTTGCTTACCCCTCTGTCGACGCTGCATACATTCCATGGAATTAAACACTAACATGTATTGAGACTATTCAGTCATGTTCATTGTCAATTGCAGCCCCAGACTATCCGGTTTTGCTGACTGCTACTTTTCCGGGGAGTCGCTGAAATTGATGCGTTAGTATTGTCCAGGATATTCCTATTTTTCACTGCAGGTATAGGTTTGGAATAAGTTTCTTTTTATGTGGTGGCACTGTCCTGGGAATTAATATGTTAATATATTGATCCGGGCGGTCTAGCCTCAGGTGCCTGTGACGTGATGGTGAAAATGTTATATGATAATAATAATCTGTTCGTTGAGGTGATGGCCGAGTATGAACAGTGAGTTCTCTTGAAGATATCCGATGGAAAAAACTCCTGTCATGGGTCAGATAAAAGCGTACCTAATTTCTGCCGCAGCAGAAGGATAATAGATATATATGTGAAAAAAAAGTTGTATACTGGGAATGTTCCGTTCCAGTTAAAAATTATAATTCTTGTGTTTTTCTTGATTTGACCTCTCGTCATAAATGGAGAAGGTGGACCGAACAGGGGTCACGACATGAAGATGGTTACAACAATAATCTCTGGATGCTGATAGGAACATCAGACCGTAAAATCGCTGGATCGCAGGTTTATGACCAGCCTAGATTATATTGGAAGAAATACAAACGTTTTAACAATATTATCAATATCCTAATCTAACACGCGTTTTAGGTATGACCTGTTAAGCACTCCGTTATTAAATTAAATTTAAAACCCACGAGTGTCTAGCTAATCTCATCGCTTTTAACATGAGATATGAACACTAGTCACTTAAAATTTACACATGATGAAATAGAAATAAATTCATCAACATCATCATCAGTTGCCATCTCCACAACGAAGGTTGGCTGTAATGGATCTCCAACATCTTCTGTCTCTTGTCTTGGTGGTGCACTCTTATAGACTCTTTCCTGTCCATCTCTTGATGTTATCTTCCCACTTATAGCGCTGTCTTCCCCTTGCACGTTTGCCTTCAACTCTCCCTTCTGTTATGGTCTTCTGCAATGTGTTATGCCTTTTTATGTGGCCAAAGTATTTTAGCTGCCGAACTTTAACCTCCCTCATTAGTTCTCTTTTCATACCTAGATTTTCTAGAACCTCCTTATTTGTTTTCATCTCTTTCCATGAGATACGCCCAATTCTTCTATATATCCACATTTCAAGAGCCTCAATTCTTTCTTCCAAATGCTTATTCATCGTCCATGTTTCCGCACCATACAGAAATGCAGAATATATATAACACTTTATGATTCTTAGTTTTAATTTGTGAGATAACTGTTTAGATGTCAGTATATGTTTCATGTTGTTGAATGTAGCTTTGGCCATTCCTATTCTCTTCTTGATTTCTGTTTCACATCTGCCATCTTCTGTTATTATATGACCAAGATATACGTAGCTCTTGACTTGTTCCAGGATTTTCCCATTTACGCTTATCTTTAATGTGGGTTTATCGTCTCTTTTGCTAATTATCATAGTTTTTGTTTTCTCAATATTAATGTCGAGTCCATATTCATGACTTATACTGTTCACTTGCTTCACTAGTTCTTGTAACTCCTGTTCGCTTTCAGCTAACAACACGGTATCATCTGCATATCTAAGGTTGTTTATTGACCTTCCACTGATGTTCAGTCAGTCCTGGTATTTCCTGTATTTGTTTGAAAATTTTTTCGGTGTATAAATTAAATAGGCAGCGGGACAGCACACAACCTTGTCTGACACCTCTTTTTATGTCTATGTATGGTGAATAATTCCTTCCAGATCTTACTGTGGCAGTTTGCTCCCAATAAAGGTTACTGAGTATTCTTATATCTTTTCCATCAATACCTATGTCTTCGAGGCATTCAATTATTTTCTCATGATGGACTCTGTCAAAAGCCTTCTTATAGTCAATGAAGCACATGTACATACTTTTTTGGACCTCTGTATATTTTTCTGCTAATATTCTTAGGCAAAATATTGCCTCTCTTGTTCCACTGTTCCGTCTAAAACCAAACTGTTCTTCTTGGATTTCGCTGTCTACCTTATTTTTCACTCTTTCCTGTATGATTTTGAGCAGTATCTTAATTGCATGACTCATCAGGCTGATTGTTCTGAAGTCTGAACATTCTGTTGCATTTGGTTTTTTGGGCAATGTTATAAAAACTGATGTCTTCATGTCGTGTGGTATATATCCTGTATTGTATATATCGTTGCATAGATCTGTGATTGTATCTATACCAAAGCTCTCCACAGCTTCTATCATTTCAATTTTTATGTTATCCATGCCTGCTGATTTTCCTTTTTGTATCTTATGAATGGCATTCTCTACTTCTGATCTGAGAATGTTTGGGCCTTCATTAGAATCTGGTGATGGTTTTTTACCTCTGTTGTCCTCGAATAGTTCTTTTACGTATTCTGCCCATCTGTTTGATATGTCTTTCTCATCAAGTAATATTACACCATTTTTGTTCTTGATACAGCTTCCTCCTTGTGCAAACCGCGACCGATTTGATAATTTATTTATTTCTTCATGCATATCTCTTGTCATGTGCTTTGCTTCCAAGTCTTCTATTTCCTTGTATTTTGTTTCTATCCACCGTTCTTTTGCTTGTCTACACATAGTACGAATGTCATTGTCTATTGTTTTATATTCTGGAGTGTTTTTTGCTTTCTTTCTTTCTGCCATTTTATTCAAGATGTCATCTGTCACCCAAATTTGATTTTTCTTAGACTCCTTTTTAGGTAAATTTGCATTTGCTGATTGTATGCTTGTTTTTAAGCATTCCCATTTTGCGGTTGCTTTTTCTTCTGGGTTTTCTCTTCTATACTGCTCCATGCTTTCTGTCAATAACTGTTGATATTTATTTTTGACGTCGATTAAATATTTCTGTTTTATATCTGGTTGTTTAAGCGCTGATATTTCTATCTGGGGTTCCTCCTGTCTTCTGTTTCCTGCTCTTTTCAGCTTTATATTTACTTTGATGACGACTGGATTGTGATCTGAATTTATGCCGGCGCCAGGATGTGTCTTTGTACTTGTGACACTGTTCTTAAATCTATGTTTTATCATGATATAGTCGATTTGATTTCTTGTTACATCTCCTGGGCTTTTCCATGTGTATAATTTCCTTGGGTGGTGTTCAAAAAAGGTGTTACATATGACCAGCTGGTTTTCTTCACAGAACTGGATAAGTCTGTCTCCTCTATCATTTCTTGTCCCTAATCCATACTGTCCTACTATTTTCTTGTATTTTTCGTTTCCTACTTTTGCATTCATATCACCCATTACTATCAACACATCTGTAGATTTGACTGGTTTAAGTGTGTGTTGTAGCTCTTCATAGTATTCTTCTATTTCTTCCTCGCTGTGATCTTTAGTTGGTGCATAAGTTTGTAATATTGATATGTCGAATGGCTTTGCTCTCATCTTTAGTAACATCATTCTGTCATTGTGTGTCCAGTATCCACATACGTATTTTTCTAACTCTTTCTTTATCAACATTCCTACCCCTCTTTCATGTTTTTTTCCTCCTGAGTGTATAAGCGTGTACTGGTCTCTTGTTATGTAGCCTGTATCCAATAGTCTTGCCTCTGCAACTCCCAGTATATCGAGTTTCATGTCTGTTGCCTCTAATATTAAATTGTCAAGCTTTCCTTCTCCGTTTAGAGTTCTAACATTCCATGTTTCTATTTTTAGGCTTCTGCTACTAGTTTTTAGGTGGTCACATCACATCATCAAGAAATAAATTGCGTTCTCTTAATTATCCACCGCCTAGCGTCTATTAATTAATTTAAAGCATCTCTACTGGGGAACTAGCGAGTAATTAAATTTTACGTTACCAGCTGGTAAAATTTGCTAGACGTTATTTAATGAACACAGAAAAAACCCAGAGAAATATAATGGAAAACACTTTAACAATTAAAACACTTAAATGGTAATATACATGTACTATTAGTTACCGCAAATCAGGAAACTGAATTAATCTCCACGTATTATCAGAAATCCAAATGAAAATAAGGCTCTAAATGCGAGCTAGACCATTCAAGAAATCCTGCAGCAACTGATGACTGAATTTTTAAGAGATGGGTATATATATATATATATATATATATATATATATATATATATATATATATATATATATATATATATATATATATATATATATATATATATATATATGAAATGGGTAAAAAATCGTTAGCTAGTGCGAGATTTAACACCTCTGCCCGGATTTTGGGAGAATCTGCGGTCGATTCTTGAATGAAAGTTATTTTTCACGCTTTTGCCGACCGCATATTCGTTTCGTTAGCGAGCGGACTACTCTTGGTACCTTCTCTCGGTGAGCAAATTGTGTCTCCTGGACACGAACAAAGGGATGAAGTCGGCAAAAGTGGTTAACGCCCCTTGGCATTCGCTTAATTCCCCCTTGATTCACAATTGCCGTCCCGTTTGGTCTTAGGGAACTATAAAACCCGTTGCCTCGCCCCCCCCCCCCCTTTTCCGTGTTTCAGGGACAAGGCGCTGACGTGATGACGTAATCTGACAGCGAGCAGATCCCTTTTACCCTTCCCCTTTTGAAGGAAATACAGTAGAAATCTCAAAAGCTGTATTAATAGCGCTTGAAACAAAGACAGGTAGGCGTGGCTAACTAGGAATAAGACAAATGGCGAAAGGCATGGCTTTTTGCGCGATAACCCGTGCATGCTAATTAAGGAAGCACGTGGGAAACCACGTTGAGTGATTAGATTGAAAAAGAAAGAGGGGTGCCGGTGAGAATAAAGTGTATCGATCAAGGTGCTCGATTTTCATCTGTCACACTGTCCTATATTTTGGGTCCTAATATTCCGTGTTCCCAGCTGTCTATGATTTCTTCTTTACAAAATTGGAAGCCAGTGAAGTAGTCTTACAAAGCAGTAGAGTATAAGCAAACATTTTCGCCTATACACACAAGTTACTACTTAGATGAGAAGTCCAATCAGGAGTAATCTATCTTAGCATCTAAAACGCGAAACCAATCGCGAATAAGTGTCTAATGTTGGTAAGGGTCCCCCACTACCCCAATGTACAACATTACTACATGCAACATAAGATATTGTCCTTTTCACGTGATTTTTAAACTTCATAACCATATAGGGTCTTGCTTCTTCAGTTTCGCCCGTCATGTTTATAAACTCACTACTTCACATATCTAACATTATAATCTCCTCCAAGATTTTACTTTCTGGTAATTGATTATCACTACAAATTTCATATGTCGAAAGTATTACATCACTGTTCATGCCTAAATCTTTTACCCAGATTGTTATCCTACTAAATCCCAGTGAGATTGACCATGTATTTGGTCACATCATGTTTGCAAAATAACACCTTATCATGCGACAGTATGATTTCGTGTATCTTTCCAAACAAAAAAGTCTGGGTTAAAAATAGGTATGTCGCTCAGTGTAGACTCTTACTCCTTCTGGAGCTGGCGATAAGCGAAAAGTCAATGTTGCAGGTTTGCTCCGTCGTTAAGCGTCGCCGATAACAAATGAGAAAATAACCAGGAGAGAGGAGTGGGTGAGAGGTGTGACAAGATGTGATAAGAAAACCTTGAACGATGAAAGCGAGATCAACAAATATTGGAAGGATTAGCACGTAAAAGGAATGGCAAAGTAATAAAGGCGGAGGGGATTGAAGACTAGGAAAAGATAACAAATGTATTTCGTGAAAACTGGCAACCTCATCATATAAAACAAATTGCCACAGAAACCACTGCTGCATGAGCGTATGATACTTGGTGCAGGTTCCTGAAAGGAAAGAGCTGTGGTTGTGTCGTCATGCTCCGGTTGGAGCACGAAGAAAAATTAATGAATGAATGAATGAGTGAAGAGTTAATGAGGTATCTGAGGAAAGTGTTTTAAGTAACAAGAAGGAACATGTCTCACAACAAGACGATACGTCATGCCTCGAAACCCAACCCCTGCAGACCCGAGTGGAACAGTCCCAGTTACGATGGTTTGGCCATGTCTGCAGAATGGGAGAAGATCGAATATCAAGACAAATATGGGAAACCAAGAGCCAGGGATCCACACCTCCAGGACCACCCAGAGTTCGCTGCAAGGACAACATCAGACAATCCCTGAAGGACTGTCGACTAGACTGGAACCAGGCCAAAAGGAAGACAGCCGATAGGATATTATAGCGCTCTCATTGGCAAACCTTTACAATCCGAGGTAGAAGAAGAACGACTAAGTAAGTAAGTTATCTGTTACTATTTTGCTATGAGTAAATGTATCTGCTCCGTGTAGTCCCCGGTGTCTCTGAGGAGACAAAGATAAAATTAGATGTAAAGTTAACGTACCACACGTACCTAACATTTTTTTTTAAATCTCCGCCCAGAATAAACGGGAGAAGCTTCTCATGCGAAAAAGATCAAGGCTTGGCTTCATGGCCTAACCGCTGTTTTCAATCACTTCACCGTGTGCCTGTCTAGTACAGTTCATTATTGATTTTTGTTTTTGTTTTTTGCCCATGTATTGTTGTCGATTTCCCCTCTAAGCGTCTGTCTTGTACAGTTCATTCTTGATTGTTTTCATGTGTTGTTTTCCTATATTTTGGTCGATATCTTCTGTCTGTATACTTTTTAAAAGTTCATTATTGATTGTTTTCGTATATTATTAGCTACATCTTCTCTGTATATATGTCTTGTTAACTCATTATTGATTTTTTTCGTATACTGTTTTCGATGTATCCTCTAAGTGTCTGCCTTGTACAGTTCATTACTGATTGCTTTCGTCTATTATTTTCTATATCTTCTCTAGGTATATGTCTTGTACAGTTCATTATTGATTGTTTTTAGGCATTGTTTTCGAAATCATCTCTTTGTATCCGTCATGTACAGTTCATTATTGATTGTTACTATATTTTGTTTTCCGATTGTTTTCATACATGGTTTTCTACATCTTCTCTCCGCACATGTCTTGTAAGTTCATTATTGATTGTGTTCATATATTGTTTTCGATATCTTTTTTAAACGTCTGCCTTGTGCAGTATTGATTATTTTCATATAGTTTTCCATATCTTCTATACGTATATTCTTGTACATTTCGTTATTGATTGTTTTCACATACTGTTTTCCATCACTTCTATGTGTGTATGTCTTATACAGTTCAATACTGACTGTTCTCAGAAGGCAGATGTATTAACAGACACACATCTGTGGAAAAAAAACCATACAGTTTGAAATTTAAAAAAGAAAGTGGAGATGAACACGGCATACACTCAGGAGAGAACCAAAAGCTACACCACGCATGCCGTAAACTGGAACCCACAGGCAAAAGAAAAGTACGCCGGCCAAACAATCTGGAGAAGAACGACGAAAGAGGAAGCCAAAGTAACAGTGACCACATAGGTACAGCTGAAGAATACTACCCACGATGGCAATCTGTGGCGAGCTACAGCTTTTGCTATATGCCCGGTTAGAACAAAACAAGAAAGCAAGGAATGATGACTATGATGATGTTGGTTGTGACGATGATAATAAGGATGATGATAATTTCATTGCCAATATTTTGTCTTCTATGCGACATTCTAACTTCAGAAAACGTCTATCACCTCTTTCGTAGAACTCTAAAACCCTGTAGACCTAATTCAATCTAGGATAAACCACGAGAAAGGACTCTAGAGCAGAAACGTCTCGGATGCATACAAGAAAGCATTGTTGGCATTAGAAGATGGCTTCCCTGTTAAGCCATGTTATTAAATTGAAGCTCTAAGATATTATCAGTTCTGATCCTGATGTCTCGTCTTACAGATAAAAAGATGGCGGGAGCTCGAATTTTCTCATTTCATGCCTGATTGGTTTTCTATGGTATTTGGCGTCCACGTTTTTTACCACTGCAATAATGTGATAGTGGTGATGTTTTTGACGTGTATATATTATAACTGCTGTTGTATTGTGCCTGCGGAACAATTTGCATTGTTGTTGTTTTGTTATGTTTTTTTTTAACCGCTTGAGAAGATGAAATCAGAAACATGAACCCACTAGTGTGGACGGTACTATAGATAGCGTAGACCCATTCTGGTGGCATATTTCAGGACTAAAGCACTACAGTTACATTGGTAGAATCACAGAATAATAGATATACGCACTCATTTCGCCTAACTGGCTATCGATACGTCGGCCGCTTGAAGTGATAAAAAATAGCCCTTAAACTTAGGTAAAAGGTAAAGGATCCCGTTACACGCACATTGAGGCATATTGGGAATATGGTGTTAGGCCCATATTTTCTTCACCATCGACACACTAGGGGTGATGTGGTCAGCATCACGCCGGCGGCCTTAACCTTCCCAGAGTTGCTCTGGTACCCAGTTCATGAGGCTGGGTCGACCTCGGAGCCGTTTGCGGTCTAAAAATTCCCACCTCATCCGGGGATCGAACTATGGACCACCGAGCTAGAAAGCCAGTGCACTAACCACTGTGCTACCGCGGCAACCTTAAACCTAACCTTAACCCTATTTCGAGTTGTTGTTGTTGTTGTTAAAAAAAATAATAATGTCAGACAAACACTGAAGCTGTACGTCAAAAATAAGACCAACTTATCGCCAGCTAACTCTGCTAATCCACATAAAGCCATTACTAACGTGCTTCTATTTAACCAGACTCGTATTTCTGGACATTCATAACGAGCCACAATTAAATCAATCAATACCCTTTAGCTCTGTCGTAAATTTATTTGAGAGAGTTCTTAGAAAATAGTGGTCCCGTTTAGAGGGAAGATTGATGGTGAATGCGCAGTGGAAGAAAGGGTTAGAAAGTAAATAGTTGATTCACAGAGTGCTGGGGAGAGTAAGGACAGACTCTATACGACAATCGTTTTCTCTCACTCTACTCCTTAAACTCTCCTGGACAAACAATTATCTGTCAGCTTCCAGACCCACATGCGCTCCCACCAATTTGGTGCTTCAAACACACGGACGTATGTGAATACAAACTACGAATATAACAAGTATGGGGTAAGTTTGGGCTTGGGCCTTCCAACACAATACTAGAAGTTTTACGTGTTTATTTATCTTTAAAATCAGATCATAACATTTATCAAAGTACAGGAATAATCAATAGTTACAGCAAAATACGAATAACAAGATGGTGGGGGGGAGGTTTGAAGAATGGTGTCAACTATGCCCTTCCTGCTTGAATAGACAAAGAAAACAACCCCAGTCCAAAGACAGGTGTTTTATCAGAATAGATAATGTAACCCAACCCGTAAATTAAATTTACTTCAAAAAGAGAGGTGTTACAATATTAGGTCTGGTGGTGGAAAAAATCCGATCGTTCTCAAACGTGTTTCCCTTTACTAAGCAGATATAAGGGAGGGGAAATAACAGAGTTTAAGAAATCCCGCTTAAAGGACAGTGCAAGACATACAGTAAAAGGTATTTATCAGGTAAAGCAAATTAACAAGGTTTGCAAAATAAATCCCATTCATTCATGCACGCTCGTGATGGCCAGCACTCAGTCTCTCACACACACTTACCGATCGTGGAATCTGGCACTTCATAGAAAATACACAACAGCATCGTAAACACTTTGCATAATAAACAAATGTCTTTCCTTCGTTTCTAGCCCCAGATTAGCGGGTTTTGTGTTGCACAGATTGCCTGAGAATCGCTAGAAGATGAAGCCTCAGTGTTCTGTTGGTTTTATATCAAAAGGTTTCTATAGGATGGCACAGTCACAGATACGGGGGGTGTGCATAGTGTGGTCTCAGGTATTATTCACCGCTGGTGGTAAGCAATATTCTCTAGCGTGATGACCAAAAAACTGTCAGTGTTCTTAAATGTTATTTCTTATTTCCACAGTAGAACAGGAAAATTATATGTATCGGTTCTGGCAATGTTCTGCTCCAGTTTTATCTTTAACAGACAATGTTTATTTTAAAAAACGTTCTTGGGGGTGCCTTGTTTCTGGACAAATTCAGTTAGCTGGATCCCAACAGAGGATCGCCACAAGAATTAATTTAAAATTTTTATGTAATGACTGAAGGTAGAACCGAGTCTGGACTCACTATATAATTTATTCTTTGCTGGGAACGCAAAGGTTGTATGATCATTCTATAGGAAAAGATAGAAAAACATGACAACATAATTTCCAATATTAATTATATACTGGCGCGTGATAAATTTACAGTCAAAACTATTTTAAGCACTCGCATCTTTAATTATATAAATTCTAGAAAAACTCCCCGCGAGTCTAATAGTTAAAACACACACACCTATATATATATATATATATATATATATATATATATATATATATATATATATATATATATATATATATATATATATATATATATATATATATATATATATATATATATATATATATATATATATATATATATATATATATACAGAACTAAACTGTATTAAATAGTTAAAAATCCCTTAACGGCTTCCAAAATTAATTTAAGCATCTCGTTGTATTGGGAATTAACTTATAGCTATATCATTTAGTTTACAACTGGAACTTTGAAATGGGTTTATTTAATAAGTTTAAATTAACACACAAATCCAGTGAACTAAAATGAAAGCACTAGACCACTGATCAATTTAACAAATATATTATACCGTCTGCACAGAACAGAATAGCACTCCAATATAGCCGACAATTCAGATGAAATCTAGCAGGATTCAACTATACGCTAGTGTATTTTAAAATCTCTGGCAAACGAATGATAAAATGCATTTCTTCAGGGTCTCTATATATAGTAAGTGGAATGTAAGATTGGGGGGACATGTTAGAATTTCACGCCTTATTTGAAATCAGGGAAAATTCGAGATTCTACGCCGCCCGTCCCCGTGATTATTCAATTCTCTGGCCGCTTGGTCTTTCCCGTTCGTTCCGTCTTTCGAGCGGTTCTCTGGTTGACACAGAGATGTGAAATGCCGGCGAGACTCTGCTTCGCATGTTTGGGGACCAACGCTGCCTCTCTGATCGTTAACCGCTTTCATCGTTTGTACTAAGGCAACGCCCTTTTCAGGCGGTAATAAAGAAAGGTGAAGGCGGTAGTTGATTCAGACCGTTCTGAGGTAAAGCAAAAGGCGTGGCTTAACCTCTCCTTTAGACGATGCGCTCTGCAGAATGCACAGAAGATAACAGTCTACATATTAATTAGCAAATGTGGTGGCGAGTCCACTCTGCTCTGACGCATACTAATGAGACCAGGTGGAGTTCCACGTTTCTGTTGTGCATTGCTAATGAGCCCAGGTGGAAGAATTCCCGTTGCCGATAAAATTACAACAATATTCGGGGGTGCTGATGCTACGAGGGTTCTACCATATCATCTAATAATTCAGGGTCAGCTGAGTTTCATCGCCACAAGCTCCCCAGGGAGAATATGCCTTCAACAAACACATGCCAAGTCCTCTTGTCACGTGCCATCCGCTCAAGTTATATCAATGCTTTCCTCATCATTTTCACTTCTGTATCTGGTTCTCTTCATCGTGTGTATTTTTTTTTTTTTTTTTTTGACTACCTCTGCCTCTCTTTTCCCGGGGATTCCAGAACAATTAAAACCTCGCAAACATTTTTATTTTTAAATGACGGGCGGGGCGGGGGAAGGGAAAGAAGAACCAGTTTTCTGGACTTAGACGCTCTTGACGGAAGGATGGCCCATGGTTCGACCCCCCCCCCCAAGTCGAGGTGGGAATTATTAGAGCGCAAACAGCTCCGGGGTCGACCCAGCCTCATGAATTGGGTACCAGAACAACTCTGGGAAGGTTAAGGCAGCTGGCGTGATGCTGACCACATCACCCTTAGTGTGCCGATGGTTAAGAATATTCCCAATGTGCCTCAATGGGCGTGTAAGGGGTTTCCTCTTGACGGAAGGCCAGTATATTTGAAGTTAGGTTGTTTTTTGGCTTCGTGTTGTCCAAATTAATCCTCATTCGACTGGTTCTTCTTTAGTCTATTATTCTGTGAATCAACCCTTACATGAATTTATCTTACCTTTCAATGCAAACAGCAACCAGTGTTAGCACTGAGCAATACAGTGCACACACCAGCACCGTTCGGTCAACTGAGCAAGCAGCTTGTCCAAGTTGCCACCCTTTGTTCATGAAAAACATGGCTATCTCCGGAAGTCCGAACAGTATGATCAGCGAATCGGCCAAAGCCAGATTTAGAATCAGCATGTTCGTCATGGACCTAGTAAGAAAGATTGTAAGTCTGTAGTTAGATACTTTTGATGAGTAACAATGGTAGTGTGTTGGTTGCGGTTGTGATTGTGAAGGTAATGTCAATAACACTGACAAACAACATTTTTCTTTCTTATATAAGAATAAATGTTCTTAGGTCATTTTCTTGCGCTGATTTCAAATCTGAAATCCGTTTATCTCTATCACATCGGGTTCTTAAGATATTTGTGAATAAATATATTTTTTGGGAAATCGTTATTTGCTCCATTTCATTTTTACTATATAACTTATTAAAAATTAATAAAATGCAAAATAATTCTACTTTTTATACTGCTAAAAGATGCATGACATATGTTACGCTATTTTTCAAATACAGTAGAACTCCATTTATCCGAACCCCAATTATCCGAACATCCAATTATCCGAACACTTTTTCGAGAAAAAAAAAATCAGGTGCCACCAGTCATGTTAGACTATATTTTTGAATCTTTTGATGCTGCAAGCTTCAAATGTGTGTGAACAATTTGTAGAGGATGGAATGGGCTAATGGTCGGTCGCTTACGTACAGGAAGTCAGTTAGATCATAAAGTCAGTTAATATCTGGTTTACCAATCTAGTGTACGTGTGCGTTCTAGGCAGTACACTGGCTAAACAGACAGTTCAACTTAAAATAATTATGTCTGCTACTACAGCAGAATAATTTTGGTGTGCAAGTATTTCTCTGTGCGATATGGCATCTTCCAGAAGGCCTAAAACATATAAAAGGAACCGCAATGTTTTGTCAAATGAAACGAAAACAGAAATTATAAAGAGACTAGGAAAAGGTGAAACTGTGTCTTCACTTGCGAGGATTTTCAATGTTGGGAAAGCTACCGTCTCTGACATCAAAAGTAACAAGGATAAAATTATGAGTTTTGCATCGAAATTGGATAGTGAAAATGGGTCGAAGAAAGGTAAACCATGCGAAATGCGAAAGATTTGAAATTGGAAGAGGCTTTGTATATATGGTTTGTGCAAAGAAGAAGCAAAGGGGAAACTATCTCTGGCTCTCTATTGTGTGAAAAGGCCCTTTAGTTCAACAATCAACTTGACTGTCCTCCTGACTTTAAGGCTAGCCAGGGATGATGGTTAAGAAACTTTAAATCTCGTCATGGCATACGAGAATTGGAGATTCAAGGGGAATCTTTATATAGCGATGCAACTGCCGCTGAAAATTTTAAAGAAACATTCTTGGCTTTTTTGGAAGAAGAAGGTTATTCACTCGATGATGTGTATAATGCCGATGAGACTGGCTTATACTGGAAATCATTGCCTCAAAAATCACTTGCATCTCAGCGCGAAGCAGCTTCCCCTGTGTTTAAAAAGTGCAAAGAGAGAGTAACAATTGTTGTAGCCGCGAATGCCAGTGGAAGTCATCGTTTACCGGTGCTAATGATCGGTAAAGCCAAAAAACCACGTTGTTTAAAGAATGTGACATGTCTCCCATTGTGCTACAAAGCACAGAAGAGTGCTTGGATGAATAGTGAAATATTTCTTGATTGGTATACAAATCAGTTCATCCCAAATGTGAAGAGGTTGAGAGAACAAGAAAAGAAAACTGGAAAAGTAATTCTTCTACTGAACAATGCACCATCTCATCCAGAGACGGATACATTGAATGCAGTTGATGCAAATTTTAAAGTAATTTTTCTGCCTCCCAATGTAACAGCACTGATTCAACCAATGGATCAGGGTGTTATAGCAAAGCTTAAAAAGATGTACAAAAGTCCTGCGTCGTTTATTGTTGGCTGAAGATGAAGAAAGTGTGGTGGCGTTTTCCAAAAAGCTTAATCTCAAAGACTGCTGATATATGTTAGCTGATGCTTGGACCACCCTGTCACAAGATAATCTCAACAAGGCTTGGAATAGATTGCTTGGGAAAAAAGGAGGAAATGAAACTACTGTAGTGGACACAAATGATGATTGTATAAATGAAGTTGTGGAACTGTCTCAAGCAATGCCCGGATTTTCGGCCCGTGACAAAGATGATGCACACATGTGGCTAGAAGATGATAATGATTCTGGTATTCAGTTTTTGAATGACGAAGAAATTTTGTCTTTTGTGCAAGAAGAAAACCAAATACATGTAGTGACCGATGATGAAGACACCTCAGAAGTACATTATGTACTTGTAGATTATGAAAAAAACCCAAAACGTCGACCAAGTCCTGAAGAGGCCTTTATAGCACTAGAAACAGCGATGGCTTGGTACGAGCGAGAAGATGACAGCTGTGCTACACAGCTTCTGCTGTTGAAGAAAATGCGGGACTTAGCAGCCAAAAGGAGACTATCCAGTTTGGTGCAAAAGAGGATTCCTCATTATTTTAAATAGTGGGTTACATCTGTACAAGTACATGTATACGTAAGTTGCGCCTGGTTTTGAATCATTTGTAATGTTATTTTGAAAACATTTCTCTTTCTTAAAAAAAAAATAATTAATACAAGTAGTACATGCACTGCAGTGTAATGAAAGATTTTGGTGATACAGTGATCTAATACAGTGTGGGTATTATTATTACAGTACAAGTAAATATGTTTTATAGTGTAATTTCCTTGTGATGGTTAATTATTTCTAGAAATATGTGTACATGTAACTCGATACATTATGTAATCCAATTATCCGAACATTTGATTATCCGAACGATGCTCGGTCCCATGGGGTTCGGATAAATGGAGTTCTACTGTAGTTACTGTATTTTGAAATAATTCTGAGCGAAATATGACTTCTAGAAGCTGCAGAAATTTGGCTGATCTGTTCTGTTACGTGTGCGAATATTTTACCGATCGTGTTCACCAGAAAAACTTTACACCATTACTAAAGAAAGCATATGAACTTTATTTCGATTCGAAAGTTGATGATGCAAATAAATCTTGGAAGCCAAATGCAGTTTGTTCGACTTGTGCAAATACATTGGCAGGTTGGTTACGAAAATCGCCGAAGCATAAGTCGATGCCTTTTGGAGTGCCAGTAATATGGCGTGAACCGACAAATCACGCTACTGATTGTTACTTCTGCTTGACAAATATCCATGGTTTCACTTTTAAAACTAGAAAGTCTGTGGTTTATCCAAATATTGAATCGGTTTCGAAACCAGTGCCTCATGATTCAATCACGTGTCCGATCCCAGTTCCACCAGAACAATATCCGTTGGACGTGAATGAACCATCAGAAAGTGATAGTTTACCTGCTTTTGAAACTAATTCTGACTTGGATTATAAACCGGTGAATGATTGTGTTCACTTAATTAACCATTCAGAACTTTCAGATCTAATACGTGATCTGGCTCTTATCAAGCGGAATTACTTGGTTCGCGACTCAAAGAATGGAATCTTTTAGCGCCCAATACTCCGATATCTAAATTTCGTCATAGACACAGAGAACTTGTTCAATACTTTGAGATGGATGATGACATTTGCTATTGCAAAGATGTAAACGCTCTAATGGTGCAGCTTGGTATTGAGCACATAGTCAACGAATGGCGACTTTTCATTGACTCTTCCAAGACTAGTCTAAAAGCCGTGTTATTGCATAACGGAAATTTATTTTCATCAATTCCAGTCGCCTACTCTGTTCATATGAAAGAAACTTATGACAATATGGCTATAGTTTTGGCAAAAATAAAGTACAATGACTACCAATGGCGGATTTGTGGAGACCTAAAGGTCATTGCAATTCTCAAGGGCATGCAGACTGGGTATACTAAATTTTGTTGCTTCCTATGCGAATGGGACAGCCGCAACAGACAGGAACATTATGCAAGAAAGATGTGGCCTATCAGGGATCGTATGCAGCTCGGGCATAAAAATGTAATACACGAGCCATTAGTTAACAAAGACAGAATCATTTTACCACCGTTACATATAAAGTTGGGGCTCATGAAGAATTTCGTAAAAGAAGTTAGATAAAACGAGCAAAGCTTTCACTTATCTTCGAGAAAAGTTTCCGCTAGTTAGCTATGCAAAGACAAAGGAAGGTATCTTTGTAGGACCTCAGATTAGGAAAGTTATTGCAGACAAACAATTCGAGAACTTGTTACATGGTAGTGAACTTCGCGCATGGATGGCATTCAAATCGATCGTCGATAACTTTCTGGGAAATCACAAATCTGTCGACTATGTGCATACTGTTAAGCAGTGCATAGATGCATACAGAATTATGGGCTGTAACATGTCCCTCAAAATCCATTTGCTCGATTCGCATCTTGACTTTTTCCCTGACAACTTTGGCGAAGTCAGCGATGAACATGGAGAACGATTCCATCAAGATATCGCCGTAATGGAGTCACGTTATCAAGGACGGTGGAGCGTGACCATGCTTGCCGATTATTGTTGGATGCTTCATCGCGATGTACCACATGCCATTCACCGACGAAAGTCGACTGCAGAGAAATTCAAGCCTACATAACTATTATACTTCTTGTACGAATGATGTTGTAATACTGTATGCGTTGTTAAAAAAAACTTCAATTGCGTATTTCTAGAGATTCCGACCTGATAGAGAAAAACGGTTTGCAGATTTAAAAACAGCGCATTAAAATTGACTAGAAAAACATAGAAATGTTAGAGAAAGAAAAAAATTTTTTTTTTTTGGTTAGCCAGTGTAATTAGTAAATGTCATAGTAATGAAAAGGGCGTTTTTGCCTTATGACAATACACAGACTTGCGTGCATAGCAACATCTTTGAGAGGGACTGTCACGTGGGTCTTTATATCATTAAATTACTTACATCTTCTTCCTATTCTCTCACCCTAATCCTTTCATTTATATTCTTTCCATACTTGTTTTTCCTGTATTTTTCGCATCACTCGGTTGCGAAAAATATTTTTCTTCAGTATTTTTAAACTTTACCTGTTTCTTTCTCAAAACTGAGAATCGCGCTAGGACGATATTACGTAGATGTCAGGGCTGCAGGGCGTCAGAAGGCGTGATAAGTCGGTTCGCTGAACATAGGACGTAGACAATCGTCTACATTCTCACCGAGCGCGCGAGCTTCTTCTCGGCATAAGTCCCGGTGAGGTGTGATACTTTACATCTGCACCGGTCAGTATTCAGACATTTGTCTGAAAAATCCCAAACTGACACGGCGCTCACTGTGGGCCATGGTCAGCTGTAGTGTGAAAACTGCCCTGCATTGGAGACAGGTTGTCTGAGATTTCGCAACTGACACGCAGAAAGTGGCAGTTTACGACAGCCTCTTCTAGTTACGTAGTTGTTATGAGAAAGGGGAGATTATTTCGTTTTTGCGAAATAAACGTTCATCTCTTTGTCTGGGTTTTCATAAATGCTAGAATGAGCTAGATTTCCTTATCACTCAGTAACTTCGCAGTCAAGACTAGAACAAGCCTCGTTCGATTTCTAAAAATCTCTGTTAAAAAGAGATGGTCTTTAGTTTGATCGAAGTGGTTTAGTTCTTAGGAATTCTGTGTTTGAGGTATCATATATTATTATCTAGTATATCTAGTATTTTGTGAAGTGTTTAAAAGTGCTAAATCGCTATTTATTTCTCTAGGTAGATCTGGTGCAGAGCGAATAATTTATAAGTCTGTATTAATTTCTAGTGACGTGTCTCAGTGGAAAGCAGGATAAATTATATTTCCAGCTTAAATTCAGTCGGCTATTACTAAATTTAATTTAACTGCTAAATAATCAGACGAGAACATAATTTTCAAACTAACTTATAACTGCTAGACTAGATGTCTCATGAGTCGTGACGAGAATATATTTATATATATCTCTAATTCATGATGATTAATTTATGACTATAACTTATTTCACGGGAGGTGTTAAATGATAAGTTAAGGTTTACGCCCGCAGTTAAAAATATAAGTATACCCTTAAACCTAGGATGTATAAATATTTCATATATATGTTTCTTTATACAGAGATTTCTGTGGTAACCTAACTATACCAGCGTTACGTACTGATGAACCTATCCTGTGAAGACTAAAAAAAACTTTTCCCTTAAAGACTTGGTCGTAAGCTTTTCAAGAACTTTAACGTGAACTGAAATAACGGGCCCAGTGTGCCTGAATTAGTCCTTCCAGAAACGATATTCTAAAGTACAGCCCTTGTGGCAAGTAACATTATTCATAGCATTAAACTTGCCGACATCTTTTTTGACCAAATGTGTGGTGAACCCTGATTATCTGTTGAGAGAAGCTGTCCACCGGTCATTTTCCTAATTTAGGGAAACCTCGTGTTCTGACATTGTGTGTTCGCTTAACCCTAATTCTTACTTCGTGAGTCAAGATACACTAACTTTAGTCTGAAATAGCTGACGCCTGAAGCTGATGCTCCCCGGAGAAATTTCTGAGAAAAAACAAAACCAGCAAACCACTCTGTAGAGCTGGGATCCGCTTCAGTGAACGACAGAACAGACAAAGGGTGTGAATGTTACCAAGGTTGCGCCAGACGGCAAGCTACATCACGTATGTAATTAGTACAGGGCCCTGATGAAAGAACCGAGTGAAAGTAGACGGTGTGAGGTATGTGAATTTCACCCATGTTTGTAATTCCATTTATGAAACTTGTTGTCAATGCAAGAATATTTTTTGACTTCCCTCAGGTTAAAACCTACTACATCTAAGTCGGTTCATATTTGTTTACGAGGAAAGAAAGAAAAATTATTAGACAAACTCATATGTATCATTGAATCTCCTGGCTTTCACTTTACTCATAACGGGACTGTGGGCTTACCTTGAGGGGATGAGATCATATTGGGGTCTATCATCTCTTGTAGCAATTTCATTGATTATTGTTTTGACCACGTGTATATGTTTATTTTATTTTCTTGATGAATTTTATGTGTTGTGAGGAAATTTTTAGCTGATAAATAAAAATTTCCCTTTGAAACTAAAAGCAGCGTGTTGGTCAGCTCGTTCAGAATATATATATGAAATCATTTTGATAGTCTTCCCACGTCTGTGTGTCTACCTGTTGTCACTGGTGTGTGTGCACGTGAGTGGTATGTTCATTACATATTAGCATATGTTGTCAATAGTCTGTCCGACTCTTACATAAGTGTCGTAGAAGATAGGCCTGAGAGAGAGAGAGAAGAATCTTGTCTTTTCCCAGGGGACCGTTCTATTGATTCGCTACCACTGCACTCGTGGAAAGATCTATTTCTGTATTAACTCTCACTGCAGCTATCACTGATTCTATCTATTCAGAAGGGACCAACCAAAGTCTTAATTTCCTATCAAAAAATCTACGACAAATGGTCGCTCGTTACCGGGAATTGAACCCAAAATCCTAAGGCGATACGACAAATGGGGTCTCGCCCGACGGATTTTTGAACTTAGAATAGGAAGACGAGACGACTAATATCAGCTCGTCTTTAAAGATTTTTATTCTGTAATAGAGTAAGAGTGTGATGTCTTGTGGTTTGTTATATCTTTAAATAATTTATCCCCTAGACTAACGATCTGTGTACGAGCGTGCTGACCACGCAAACTGATAAGTTTTTTTCCACAGCATTAAGAAGCATTATACATTTGGTTTACAGGTTGATTTTGTCGGAATACATGTTAATTAATGTTGATTGTAATACTAAACGCTGGTAAAGTTTTGTGAGTGTATAACATTCACAAGGGTTCTGAAGCAGGAAGGTGTTTGAACTAAAGTTAAGGAGTGCGTTTCGGACTATCCGTCCAGATTAATTGCCTCCCTCACCCTAACTGTCTTCAGGGGTAAACTTATAGTGGATTTAAAAATTAAGGGATTATTTTTCTCTTTAATTTTTGCTATAATCATTGTGTTTTCCACTGTAGCAACTTATTTTTCAGGGATTAATCCTAACTACCATTTAGTTGGCGTAGTCGTGTTTTGCATTAAGTGCTTTATTGCCGATAATAGCAGCGATAGTTAGATTTTATTTTGGAGGAGGTATCCCAGGGTTAAGGATATCATCTTTTGTATTTTTGGAAATTTTTTCTCGTAAGTGTTAGGAACCAGGTTATTCTTTTTCCTATTTTCTATCTCCACGTGTCTCAGTCACTGACATAATATGGCCGAGAGGGCAAAGCTTGGACAACTCCTCAGGGACGAAGCGAGAGAGGAGGGACTGGAAGGAGAAGAAGCGAAAGCTTTTGTCAGGGACGAACTTGAGAGATATGATGCGGAGAGGAAAGAAGAAGAACTAAAGAGGAAAGAAGAAGCAGCGGAGAGGAAAGAAGCGGAAGACCGTCTATTACAGCAGAAGAAGATGGACGAGGAAATGGAAATTCGCAGGATGCAGCATGAGGAAAAAGAGAAGGAGAGACAGCACGAGGAAAGAGAGAAGGAGAAGGAGAGACAGCACGAGAAGGAGAGGGAACAGAGACAGCACGAGTTGGCGCTTAAAACTCTAGAGTTCCAAAGTCGTGGTGCTGCCTCTACCTCCAGCAATGGAGAGTCTTCTCCTCATTCTTCCTTAACTGATCCTTCTAACAGTCAATCTCTTCACCTCACCGCTATGTCTTTTCCGCTAGAATCTTTCCCTTGCCCTAATGAGAAGATTGACACTTGGCTAGAAAAATTTGAGAAAATTGCAACTCTGTACGGTTTAGAGAGGTCGCGTTGGAATATGAAGCTTTCCCAGGCTTTGAAAAGTTCTGCGTATGATGTTTACGCCAAAATGGAAAGCAGCCAACAAGACAACTATGATGTGTTGAAGAAAGCTTTGCTCGAGCGTTTCGAAATGAATGCTCGCAAATTTTTGCAACTCTTCCGAAACAGCAGGAAAGACAGCTCGGAAACTTTCCAGCAGTTCTCTTCCCGTCTAAAGGGATACCTAACAAAGTGCCTTGAGCTTTCACAGCTCCCCTCTACCTATGAAGGTCTTGAGGAATTTGTTCTAACAGAACAAATAAAGAACACTTTGTCTGCGGACACCCGGAGATTTCTCGCTGAGCAGGGGGCAGAAAAACTTGAAGACATTTTGGAAAAGTCTGAGCGTTATCACAATGCGCTGGCTGAACTACCGGCCACAAAGCGGAAACCGACAGAGGAGCATTTTCGAAAACATAACCTTGAGCAATCTTCTCAGGCTTCTAACCTAAATAACCACAGAGAAACTGGACCTCAAAACCCCCCTCCTGAAAAATCCAAGTTCTACAAGAACAAGTACCCCAACCACCCCAAACAGTCTGATCAACCCGACCGCCCTACATGGCAGCGTGGCCAGAAAGGACAAGGTGGCAAACGGAGAACCCCTGAGCACGGGACATATGATCAGACCGAGCACACCGAGCCTAAACGCATCGGATGCTTATTAACAGTCTCGCAAGGTGGAATTATTGACAGTGATTCCCAACCTGTTGGGGATGGACCCTCAACGCGAGGTACGGTTACTTTGAACGGTTCTCAAACTTCTTGCTTATTTGACACGGGGCTTTCTTATGATTGCATTGTTGCCAGAAACCTGGTCAAACCCGGTCAAGAGACAGGAGAGACCGTCCAATTTTGTGGAGTTCGTAAGAGTGATGCACCTACAGCGCTTCCCATCGCATTGGTGGAGATACACTCTGACTTTGTCAGAGGCGTGATCAAAGCGGCTGTGATGGATGATCCCATCTACCCAGTCATACTTGGCGGGAGATACGTGTGTATTGGGAAACCGGAAGAGCCGATTGTGGCAGCAGTAACTACAAGAGGGCAAACCAAGAAGAAACGGGAGCCTGCGCCTAATTTGTTACCCATGGAACTTAAAGAAGCGCAATACAAGGACCCTACTTTGGCCCCCTGCTTTAGGAAACTGCCCATGGCTAAGGAACCCAAACAGCACGGGGACATTTTTTCTGAGGATGGCGTACTTTATCGGAGAACGGGCAAGCCTGACCAAGGTTACAACCAGCTCCTAGTACCGAGACAGTACAGAAGCAAAATCCTAGAAATGGGGCACTCTCTTCCCTTTAGCGGACATATGGGACAGAACGCCACAAACCAACGTATAACCACTCATTATTGGTGGCCAGGAGTAAATACTGATATTATCAGATATGTCAAATCCTGTGCCCAGTGCCAACGTGTGCCACCCAAGCAACGAGCACCCCCAGTCTCTTTGGGTGAAATGCCAATAGTGGGTACACCATTCGAACGGGCTGTGATCGACATTTTAGGGCCTTTCGAGAGGACTAAAAGAAGGAACAGGTTTATCCTGACCTTAGTCGATACATGCACTTTATGGGCAGAAGCTATACCGCTAACATGCGCAGATGCCAAGCATGTCGCAGAAGCCCTCGTGCAGATTTTCACTCGGTTGGGATTCCCTCAGCAAGTGTTGACGGATAACGGATCTCCATACTGAAACCTGTTGATGGATGAGATCTTTAAGATCTTGAGGACCCAACACATCCACACTAAGCCATATACTCCGACCGGAAAGGGGCTCGTGGAACGTGCTAATGGAAACCTCAACATGCTGCTAAGTAAACTGGCACAAGTGAAACCTGAAGATTGGGACCTTTGTATTCCTGGAGCTTTATTTGGCTACAGAGAATCTCCTCATACTTCCACAGGATTTCCGCCAGCTACGCTCTTATTCGGCAGACCCATTAAGGGCCCGCTTGAAGCCTTACTTCAGTCTCTGACAGACGAGAAGGCTGATGAGACAGTTGTCTCAGCCAGTAAATATGTGTCGGTTTTAAAGGAAAGGTTGAAACTAGGGTGGGACCTAGCAACGACTAACTTTAAGCGAGCTCGCACAAAGCACGCTAACCGATACAGGAAAGTCGCGAAAGAGAGAGAATCGGAAGCAGGAGAGAAAGTTTTGGTGTTACTCCCGACCGAGAACAACCAACTAAAGATCGGATGGCAAGGGCCGTTTACCGTCCTGAAAAAGATTTCTAAGGCTAACTACCAGATCTCTATTCAAGGAAAGGAGAAGGTTTTCCATTTAAATCTGTTAAAGAGATACTTGGAAAGACCAGTGCCAACCTCCGACCATCTCCTGACGATCGCCAGAGCTGACGAAGATGATGATAGTGGCAGGGATATTCCACCGCTATCACAAGAAATCTTTCAAAAATATCAGAAGCGGCGACGCTCTTTCAAGCGCGCATGGGAGAAATTCCAGAGGAAGGAAACTTTGGGGAGTAGACTCGAGTAGGAATTGGAGAGAGATGGAGGGGGAAGATGAGAGGGAAGAAGACAGACACCCTGAAGGTTATAAGAAATTTAATTCCATAACGTAGACATGGAGTGCTTCCATATCTTAAGGGGGGACGTCCTGTCACGTGGGTCTTTATATCATTAAATTACCTACATCTTCTTCCTATTCTCTCACCCTAATCCTTTCATTTATATTCTTTCCATACTTGTTTTTCCTGTATTTTTCGCATCACTCGGTTGCGAAAAATATTTTCTTCAGTATTTTTAAACTTTACCTGTTTCTTTCTCAAAACTGAGAATCGCGCTAGGACGATATTACGTAGATGTCAGGGCTGCAGGGCGTCAGAAGGCGTGATAAGTCGGTTCGCTGAACATAGGACGTAGACAATCGTCTACATTCTCACCGAGCGCGCGAGCTTCTTCTCGGCATAAGTCCCGGTGAGGTGTGATACTTTACATCTGCACCGGTCAGTATTCAGACATTTGTCTGAAAAATCCCAAACTGACACGGCGCTCACTGTGGGCCATGGTCAGCTGTAGTGTGAAAACTGCCCTGCATTGGAGACAGGGTGTCTGAGATTTCGCAACTGACACGCAGAAAGTGGCAGTTTACGACAGCCTCTTCTAGTTACGTAGTTGTTATGAGAAAGGGGAGATTATTTCGTTTTTGCGAAATAAACGTTCATCTCTTTGTCTGGGTTTTCATAAATGCTAGAATGAGCTAGATTTCATTATCACTCAGTAACTTCGCAGTCAAGACTAGAACAAGCCTCGTTCGATTTCTAAAAATCTCTGTTAAAAGAGATGGCCTTTAGTTTGATCGAAGTGGTTTAGTTCTTAGGAATTCTGTGTTTGAGGTATCATATATTATTATCTAGTATATCTAGTATTTTGTGAAGTGTTTAAAAGTGCTAAATCGCTATTTATTTCTCTAGGTAGATCTGGTGCAGAGCGAATAATTTATAAGTCTGTATTAATTTCTAGTGACGTGTCTCAGTGGAAAGCAGGATAAATTATATTTCCAGCTTAAATTCAGTCGGCTATTACTAAATTTAATTTAACTGCTAAATAATCAGACGAGAACATAATTTTCAAACTAACTTATAACTGCTAGACTAGATGTCTCATGAGTCGTGACGAGAATATATTTATATATATATATCTCTAATTCATGATGATTAATTTATGACTATAACTTATTTCACGGGAGGTGTTAAATGATAAGTTTAAGGTTTACGCCCGCAGTTAAAATATAAGTATACCCTTAAACCTAGGATGTATAAATATTTCATATATATGTTTCTTTATACAGAGATTTCTGTGGTAACCTAACTATACCAGCGTTACGTACTGATGAACCTATCCTGTGAAGACTAAAAAAAAACTTTTCCCTTAAAGACTTGGTCGTAAGCTTTTCAAGAACTTTAACGTGAACTGAAATAACGGGCCCAGTGTGCCTGAATTAGTCCTTCCAGAAACGATATTCTAAAGTACAGCCCTTGTGGCAAGTAACATTATTCATAGCATTAAACTTGCCGACATCTTTTTTGACCAAATGTGTGGTGAACCCTGATTATCTGTTGAGAGAAGCTGTCCACCGGTCATTTTCCTAATTTAGGGAAACCTCGTGTTCTGACATTGTGTGTTCGCTTAACCCTAATTCTTACTTCGTGAGTCAAGATACACTAACTTTAGTCTGAAATAGCTGACGCCTGAAGCTGATGCTCCCCGGAGAAATTTCTGAGAAAAAAACAAAACCAGCAAACCACTCTGTAGAGCTGGGATCCGCTTCAGTGAACGACAGAACAGACAAAGGGTGTGAATGTTACCAAGGTTGCGCCAGACGGCAAGCTACATCACGTATGTAATTAGTACAGGGCCCTGATGAAAGAACCGAGTGAAAGTAGACGGTGTGAGGTGTGTGAATTTCACCCATGTTTGTAATTCCATTTATGAAACTTGTTGTCAATGCAAGAATATTTTTGACTTCCCTCAGGTTAAAACCTACTACATCTAAGTCGGTTCATATTTGTTTACGAGGAAAGAAAGAAAAATTATTAGACAAACTCATATGTATCATTGAATCTCCTGGCTTTCACTTTACTCATAACGGGACTGTGGGGCTTACCTTGAGGGGATGAGATCATATTGGGGTCTATCATCTCTTGTAGCAATTTCATTGATTATTGTTTTGACCACGTGTATATGTTTATTTTATTTTCTTGATGAATTTTATGTGTTGTGAGGAAATTTTTAGCTGATAAATAAAAACTTCCCTTTGAAACTAAAAGCAGCGTGTTGGTCAGCTCGTTCAGAATATATATATGTAATCATTTTGATAGTCTTCCCACGTCTGTGTGTCTACCTGTTGTCACTGGTGTGTGTGCACGTGAGTGGTATGTTCATTACATATTAGCATATGTTGTCAATAGTCTGTCCGACTCTTACATAAGTGTCGTAGAAGATAGGCCTGAGAGAGAGAGAGAGAGAGAAGAATCTTGTCTTTTCCCAGGGGACCGTTCTATTGATTCGCTACCACTGCACTCGTGGAAAGATCTATTTCTGTATTAACTCTCACTGCAGCTATCACTGATTCTATCTATTCAGAAGGGACCAACCAAAGTCTTAATTTCCTATCAAAAAATCTACGACAGGGACATAGTTACCTTTCGGTTCCCCAGTGACAATCATTGTCATCATCTTGTTTTAGCTCCTTGTGCAGCATGAGCCAAAACTGCAGAACGTTCACGTGCAGGAAACCTGCACCAAGCATTCACGTGCCCTTGCAGCGGTGATTTCTGTAGCAATGTTTTACATGATGAGGTTGCCAGCCTCATATTAGTCGCTTCTAACGACAAGCCCGAGGGAACGGTAGTCTTATTCTTTCTTTGTGACGTCAGAGACCCCCGCAAAACTACACGGGGTTTATCTAAACTGGTGGTTGGTTGATAAATAAAACAGTGAATAAGAATATACACGTGATCTCGAGAATATTAGTCCGGTACAAGACATTTGCTGCCATCAATGGTGCCTATACCTTGTCGCGGGATTATGAGTACTCTGACAACCCTCATGTGGTAATATGTCTTACAACCTCATATTAGTCGCCTTGTACCACAAAAACCACTGTGAATGCTCGGTTCAGGCTTCTTGCAAGGGGATCAGCTACAGTGGTGGATCCATGCTCCACAAAGAACGAAAAGCAAAATGATATGGGTTGATGGAATGTGTTTCTTGTGTTTTGTATTACAAAAAGGACTGTGGCTTTGTCAGCCACATGTTATTATCTTCTATAAATAATCCGCTAACGCGGTAAACAGTGATCACTAACTGTGACAAAACGGCGCGGCCCCTATCGATCTTTGTTTCTCTCCGGCAGTATCAGTACATTTGTGGGACTGATTTTTATTATGTGCTGTCAATTATCGCACTTTTCTTTCTTTCTTTCTTTTTTTGCTTGTGTGGCAAATAGTTTGTGTGTTCAAACTTTGTGACACTCCTTGCAGATAATGTTTATCCTAGCTTGCGGTGAGCAGCTGAGATAAAATAGTCACCGGCGTGTTTAGATTGAACCACTGATAAGACGCCTCTTTTGGTAACCCAGATAGGCAGACACAGAGTGTTTGCGTACTCATACGACAGATAACGAGATTACTGTCTGTGTGACACATGTGGGCAGACAAGTGTGACATAATCGCTTCCGGGCCGACTTGTTATGACAACATTATTTTCTAATAAATTAATAAGTATTACAGTTTACCCATGTTGTCATGTGTGTCTACCGATCTGCCTGTAAGCTTGTACACACGGGCATCGGACATCTTATTGTCTTATATGGGAGACGTGACCTTTGCAAAATTTTTCCATGTCGGAAATATTTTGAATGTACCACACCCGACCTGTTTGAATATGATTGGAACGTTTATTTAACTCCATAACAAACGAAGGCGTGGTAAGATAGGAATATAGTCTGACCATTTCGCAGTTTTATTTCACTGTGAATTTCACGCTCGCCAAGACAACATCAGACCTCGCCAGAGTAAAGATTAGATTAATAATTCCTTTCTTTAACCGGACCTTTTATTGGAGAACCAAATATGACTTACAAAGCACAAGAAATCTCTACATTTTAATAAGGAACACCGGGACTAGGAAACTGAAGAAAGACACAGAGTCCGAGGGAATTCAAGTTAAAATTTACGACACCCCAGACGCGTGTAAGAGGCCGATTCAAGTCTCTTTTATTCATCTGAGCAAAAAGTCTGTGTCAGGATTGGCGTAAGTTGTGATTTACATTTCATATTTTATTACTAACATGTGAACTAACATATATATGTATATATTACCATGTGGAGTTTAATGTGTGAAACTCGCAATTGGATGTCAACGTTATTTGGGGCTTCCAACCTCAACGTATAGAACGGTGATTCATGAACCACCACTGCACTGGCTGATTATTGCTTTATTGATAGTTTCATAAAGAGAACTAAAAGCATAAAGTAGTTCCAGGTTCCCTATGGAGCAGGAAGGGAAAGATGAAAGAAATGATGTACATTCTAAGTATAATACTTACATTTTCAAAGCAGTGTAAATGTCCCTATAAACATAGTCACTTTAAAATTAATGTCTCAGGCTTTAAACCAGTGTAAATGTCTAAATGAAAATATTAATTTTAAAGTAATGGAAGTTTCCAACTTTTCAATCAGTGTAAACATAAATGAAAACATATTCAATTTATATTGTGAACACTTTTCAATCAGTGGAGATGTATATGTAAACATACTCTATCTGTATTATTAACCCTTTCATTTAAATAAAAAGTAACTATGAAAGCTATTCTATTTAAATGTAAAGAAAGTTTTATCCCGAGTGATTAAATTTAATTCTCATCGATGGTAAAGTCTGAGTAATTGGGATGGTTGTATGGGTAGATAGGAACCCATAACTATGGGGTGGAAAACGCCGTTCTCAGAAGAGCGTTTCGTTCTATTCTTTACCATAGTTATTGGTGGTACCAGCAGAAAGTACTATCTCTGGAACAAGAAGGGAACCGTGGCCTAAGCTTGTAACATCTCACAATCCACAACGACCGTGATGATAACTTTTCTTGATCAATAACTATTCAAATTATTTTCCAACTGTTAAAACCTAAAGTGATTATTAAATTTTGTTATTTGTAATGTTACAAATTTAACTTCGATTTAATCATTTTAAAGTTACTGCATGTTTGTCTCAGTCAAATTACTACACACACTCTAAACAGAGCTATACTAGAATAATAGATTTCCACTGAGTAAATCAGGGGTGAAGGCTTAAACGAGCTGAAAGTAGTAAGTTATTAAATCCTTCACAAAAGTTGTCGGCAGATTACAGAATTAACGTGCTCAGCAACAGCCAGCATTGTTTTCGCTTATCTGAATATCTTGTGAAGACTCCCATGTGATAGAAGCTTTACTACTCTTATATCTACATTTCTGCCAAGAGTAATCTTGTGTAAAGATATACTCCATTGAAGCCTATAATAGATACTCTTGAGTTTTGGCCACTGTTGGACCAATACTGCAAAGCAGGGGAGGCAATACCGTCACACTAACGATCACATATCCGAATAGCAATTTGGAAACTAAACGAAAATTGATAAATAGTATATATTTACTAATTGGAAACTCAACGAAAATTGATCAATGGTATATATTTACAAATAGGAAACTAAACTAAAATTGATAAATAGTATATATTTACCAATTGGAAACTAAATGAAAATTGATAAGTGGTATATATTTACCAACTCTTTGCTATCAGTGTCAAGCATGGTCCCTGTCGAGAACTCAAAGCACAGCAATCAAATCGTCTTAGATGAAATGCTATCGAGAAGAACCATTAATGTTACCAGGAGAGACATAATGAGAAATGATGACATCAGAAGCATTGCAGAAACTATATCCTGCAACAAACATATTGAGAGACAGACATTAAGTGGTTTGGTCCATCTCATGAGAATGGAGCCCGATCAATCTTTTTTTTTTTTCCTTAACAAGCGGCACTTGGGCTTTCAGTCCTTCGGCCCAATGACATGTCATTGCGAGGCTGGGGAGCCTGTGGAATTTCCTTCCAACCCGGTCAGGAGCTTCGCTCCTTCCCATCCACAGAGGGTTTATCTCAGGAGCAGTTCAGGTTATTCAGTCAAAATCCCGGTCGATGACACTTCCTCAAACGCTCACGCCCGGGCTTGAACCTTGAACACCTGATCGCCAGCGCAATGTGGTAACCATTACACCAGCGCGACTCCCGGCCCGATCAATCACCACTACCCTCCTACAACAGTAGAAGATGTGGTTTTAGAGCACGGGAAAGACTAATATGTAGATAGATAGACAATACTGCAGAAATCCTACAACAAAAAAAGCTTGCACCAGCCAAGACAACACATTTGGGTCATGAACGAAAACTCATCTTCCCTCCCCTCAACGGATTCGCGGCAAAAGCGGACCTAAAAAGTCATTAAAAAATGATCACTGAAAAAAAGTCTTCAATGACTTTAGCGTTGAGCATGTACGCCCCGTGTTATTGCTATATGAAAATATTGTGATGCACAGCTAAGTTCAATGCCACTGCTTTGTGACGGTTATAGACATAATCTACAGCCAGATCAATACAAATTGACGTCTGCCGTCTAAAAGCATATGAGGGTGTACTTTTTCTTTATTTCCTATTTTTAAAGCGAAGATGTATACTAGTTTATGATGAACCCGTTCCAGCATCTAAAATATTGTTCCTGTATCCATACATCAGTCCCATATTCAATCATCATAAATCAAATCTCTATTACAAGCACAATTTTTAATGTAGGAAAAAGAGCGTCCTCAAATTTACAGGTTATGCATAGAATCAAAAAATTAAAAATAAAAACATGAAGGTGAAGAAGATATGGAAAGACATTGGGCTGATGGCACGGGATAAGAAGACTTGGGATTACCGGTATGTTTGTTGAAGGCCTATGCCTCCCTGGGGAGCTGAAGGGTGGTGATGAGGATGATGGTGATGATGATGATGATGGTGATGATGATGGTGATGATGATGACGGCGACGATGATAGAAAAAATGCTGATTAAATACACAGCTAAAGTAAACACAAAAATAAATATTTTGTCCACTAACTATATGCCCCGTCAAGAATGACGGGATTTTTTGCTTGTGTTGCCATTATAGAGTGTTTTCTTAAAACGCCACCTGCGTATATGTATCGTGATCTTCTTCTTCTTCCTCGTTCGCCCTGAAAAGGACGGTGGTTGCGTTGTGTCTGTTTACGCCGTAGCTGTGATATCTGCACCTTTCGGTCGACACATCCGACTTCAGCACGGCATTTTTTGGGACCTGGTTTGCCTTCCCTCTGCGATCCGTACTCGCTCAGCCAGACTGCACTGCTGCAGACTGTTTCCAGGACCACCACGTGGAGGTGGAGTACGGTCTTGGTCAGCTCTGGTTCGCTGACCCTGATGCGAGCAGTCAAGCTATGGGTCGCTGACTGCATTCTCTATTGCTGCATCTTTTGGTCCCCGTATCGTGATCTAAGATGTATGTAATATTATCATTCTTCCTATTACTTCAGATTATTAAAACTACTGACTGGCACAACATTAAAAAAATATTTCCAGTGTTAAAGTTGCCATTTTTCCATTACTGTACTAACAAATTAGAATGTTCGCCTTTTTTTTAGTAACTGCTCTTCGTGTTATTAACAAGGTAAATTTAGCCCCAGAGCACCCGTAGGGGCCTGAAGTGTCAGAGACCTCACAAATCTAAATCCTCAGCTTTATAAGGTGGAGTGACTGGTATTCTTCCTCGCTGCGTTTGCCTTCCCCGACTCAAGAGTAGAGTCATGTATCCATTTACAGTTCGATATACTGGAACGAACGCGACACTACCAGGTTTCGACCCCGGTAACTTTCATCTCGAGAAGCAACCCCTCTAACCACTCTGTCAGTTGTGGCATGCCATTACCTAAGTTATTTCTAAATACTTGACATTCCAAAGTCAAAATGTTGTAAATAAAACCATCTAATGAAATTATACCGTTTATATGAAAAATTCAACGTACATGCGTCCTAATATAACCGACGAACCGTGTGACTAGATTGAATGGTGACGCGCCTCGCCAAAACGACGCAGAACTCCTTTTTACATTAAAAAAAAAATTTGAAGGGTGCCCAACGTTGATATGAGGAACAGAGAAATCGCATATGGCCATCACCAGTACCATTTACTGAAAAGAAACCTCTGCGGAGACACCAACAGCCTCAAGCTGACCCTGCTTTCTTTGAACACATTCAAGCCGACGTCTGCTTTCTGTGAACATATTCAAGTCGACGTCTGCTTTCTGTGAACATATTCAAGTCGACGTCTGCTTTCTGTGAACATATTCAAGTCGACGTCTGAAAGTGAACGAAGAAGAAGAAAAAGAAACACAACGTCGAAACAAGAAAAAAAAGACTTTGTTCTCAAACGAGAATATGGAAATTCATTCATCTATCTGCTGGATGAAAGCCTTTCAACCCCCAATGAATGGCATTCGTTCTCTGTAATCTTCAAAATCGTGTAAACTCGACCTTTAGGAATGTGGTAAAGTGGGATGTTATAAATATTTATAGGGGACTTAGTGTACTGACTGAGATCAGCTGTGAAGGTATCTATATCTAATAAGAGTAGTGTATTAGATAACCTTACTTGCTGCCACATATGTATACCTCAGTCAGAATTATTCTGGAATAGTGTGATGACTACGTTATTTGTCTAGGGTATGTGTATGATGAAGTGTAAGTCATAACAACAACAGACAGATAAACAATTTAATTTATTCCACCACACTTGACAACACTGTGACACTCACATACATAAAACACTCTACGAGGATATCTTAAAGGAGTCACTGATAACTTTTCAAATAACAATATGTATTCAGTGCTGTCATGAATGTATATGTGTCCTGATTCAAATACAAAGGGAACCAGGAATCACAATCAATTTTAATTACAAGTTATATGTACAGAATTTATCAATATGAATCTTGTAGTGACATATATTTTTAATAGTATCCTATGCGTGTCAGTTGTGTAGTAGTAATATGAGGTAATACTGGTTTTGTTTTGTTCAAGCTCTGTTGGTATGTGTCATCATGACTTCAATAGTTTGTCTTTATTGGAACTAGTATTGGAGATGTTCTCAGTTCCTGATATTAAAACAATTAAGTTCCCCTCTTAATTTTATGTTACACTGTCATTTTAAGATGGGGTACATAATGTTGAGCTCCATGGCCACACTCTCTTATCTTTCGTGATGACTGCAGTAAAGGCCTCCTCTGCTCGATTACTTTAATGAGTTCTGGAGCCACCCCACTGGTTGCTATATGGACCAAGGAGTATACTGTCCACCTCTGGCTTCAGCAAAGCTCTGACCAGGTGCTGCTCAATAACTTTAAGACCACGGTCCCTGAAACAAGAAGGTTGTACCTCCTACTTCATAACCAATTTATACTCTAGTTCTACACTGAGCACAATACATCACAAACATTGAGTTCAGAGCGTTAGGCCAACTGTCAGCTTCATCTGAAATACTTTATACCAGTATTTCCCTCCCTAATGGTTACTACGCCTCTGCAATTCCAGCATTATTTCTTTCTAGTCAATAATCTAGGTGTCAGTGTACTGTTTGGCCATTCCATGCAGTTTTACTTTCCTCCGACACCTTCTGTTCAGGCTGGAGCATTATAGGCTTTACATCATGTTTGCTTACTGAACTACACATATATACAGACATAAATTATCAATGTACATTCAATTTTCATTAAAAGATATTGAATATTTCAAGCTTACCACAATTCATAGAATAATAAACAGTTTCGTTGACTGGCAATGAATATAGCACAACTCCGATCTGCCGATGTCCCAGGCTTTATTTTATAAAAAAATATACACTGGTGCTCAACGCACTGCTTCTTAGTAGGTTTATTACAAGATGTGGCAATGAACAGACGCTCTGAATCGAGTATATTCGCAGCTCTACCCAATGAAACCATGTCTACACATCTTTTCAAAAAAGTACTCCTTTTCACGTTCCCCCTGACAACACAAGATAGTATTTATAGCCCGACCAATCGCGTTTAGTCTTACATTTGTTGCGCTCCAATCAATTTGGAGTTAACATGGTAGGCTATTTCCGTAACGTAAGGTTTTTTCAAACACGTTATAAAAAAATTTTATGAGTAGAAATGATTTCATGCTGTCAGGCACCCCCACTATTTTATTTTGGCCATAACTTGGTAATTCCTAGACTATTTGCGTAACGTTTTACATATTCTTTGTCAGCAAGCCCTAAGGAACCCAAATATACAAATTTAAAAGAGCTAAGTGGCTGCGTTCAAAATATGCAATTTCTTCTACCTCCTGTTTCGAAGATGTGCTGTCTGGGTACTGTAATGTTTTCAAACGTAAACCAGTATAATGTCATATTTCCAATAAGCGTTTTTCAGGATTTTAAAACCTAACTCTGGGATGTGTATTGACTTTTTATCACTGTCCGTCTGAAAAAAAAGTTAGTGCATGTGGCCTTACACGCGTGATGGCAGCAATTGTGTATCGCGCGACGCGTGTTTAGTATTGCATGCTTCCTGCCTTCATTCGCCCCTCTCTCTCTCTCCTGCTTTATCTGTCTTTTAGTTACGCCGTGTATAAAATGGAATGAATGAAATATTAAATTTAGGTCATTGATCAGTTTGCGTATCTCAAGTTTAGTACACGTTTCATTGAAGAAAGCGGGTAATAATATAGTAGGCTTTTACTATCAACGTGAAAGCGTTACAATTTGCAGACGAAGCAGAAAACAAGGGGGATTTCGAGTACAGTCATTGTGACAGCACTGTTCTTTTACCATTTTTCTTTTCTTTATTAAATGTATTTGTTAGGCTTTATATTTACCTGATAATTTATATATGTGGATTAGAATATTCCACGACAAGGAATAACTATAACGAAAGTTGTCGTTCTGAGAAAGACAAACATACACAAAAGTCTGTGAGTTTACACACACAATTATACTCTTTGATATGTTATGTGTATTTAGATAATTATTATCACTTCTTGCGCCTCTAACACGGGAATATTCACGTATGGGTGATTATCAGTCCATAGAATTGCTGCCGAACGGTCCAAGAAAATATCTGGCTTAATTTAATATTGAGGCAAAGCTGGTGGTGCTGTCTGACATTTATATGACAGAGGTCAGTCAATGATTCCCGATAACAAGATGTAATATCATAAGCTATTCAGCTTGTGTACTATAAGATGACAGTAATTTCTGAGAAGGATAGAGAGAGGCAGAGAGAGAGAGAGAGAGAGCAGAGAAAGAGAGAGGACAGAGACAGACAGACAGGCAGGCAGGAAGGCAAATAGATGGATGGATGGATGGATGGATGGATGGATGGATAGAAAGATGGGTGGATGGAAGAAAAGACGGATGGATGAAAGAAAGGAAAGATGTGTGAATGGAAGGACAGATCCCGATGGATGGATGGAAAGAATAAAAAGGTGAATAGATGGATGAATGAATGTATGGATGGATGGAAGAAAAGATAGATGGATGGGTGGAAGAAAAGATAGATGGATGGATGGATGGAAAGTAGGAAGGAAGGAACGTCGGACGGGCAGACAGACAGACCCAAAAAAAAAAACATTTCAGACGCCAGTACATTCGGTACGTCTGCCAAAAAACTAGAGTTACTATGAACATTTTGAAACGATCTTTTCAACACGAATACTGTATCTAATAATTACGCTGCTGTTGTCTTATTTACTGTAAAAACCGTAACGTGTCTTTGGTAGGGGTGTTGACTGGTTTATATTCCGGCGCATGTATTCCGAATTGACGAGCTGTCATGCTGTACCTCTTTGTAAGATGTCTATCACCCCTCGATCCAGCATCTTCTCTTGGTTGATGCTCAGTTCCCGGTCGCATGCCCGTGCTACATAATTTTATATGGATATTTCTGTTCTCAATATAACTCCTACATTGGTTCTGTTTTTAGTTTTATGGTCCTCATCATTCTCATAATGTATTTTGACATTTAATAACCTGCTTTTCTAATAAATTTTATTACAGCCTGCGTGACTTTTCTTTCTCAGAAGTCTCATTTTGCATGTTGTTCCGTTTCTTTCTCCAAAATAAAATTACGCCAATTGTTATTTTTCTTTCTCAAAAATATCACTGCGGAGATCATAATTTTTTTTCTTGGAAATATCAATTTTTGCATGTTGCCTTCATTTTCAGAAATGTCATAACTCAGGTCATGATTGTGTGTGAATATAATTTTGCATCCTCAGGAATATCAATAAAAAAGATTGTAATTTGTCTCTCCCAGAAATATAATTTTGCATATCGTGATTTTTGTTAACCACTTTAAATACCTCGGAGCTGTCATAGATTGGAAGGAAGACATCAAAGAAGATTTGGCTACCCGAACAGCAGCAGCTGGGAGACTTTTTCAGGCCATAAATCGAGTTCCTCAGCAAAAGAGAAGTTAGCGAGAAGACGAAGAAGGCTGTATACTGCTCCACCTAGTCTTGACATATGGATGCGAGTCATGGACAATGACTACAACCCATAAAAGCCAGATCCAAACCTCGGAAATGAAATATCAGAGGAAGGTGGTTGAAGTAACAAGAAGAGACATGGTCCGCAACCACAATACCCAACCCCTGCAGATCCAAGTAGACCAGTCCCAACTAAGATGGTTTGGCAATGTCTACAGAATGGGAGAAGATCGACTACCACGACAAGTATGGGAAACTAAGAGCCAGGGATCAAGACCTCCAGGACGACCTACAGTCCGATGGGAGGACAACATTAGACAATCTTTGAAGGACCAAGGACTAGAATGGAACCAGGCCAGGAGAATAATATGACGCTCTCTCTTCCAAACCTGTACACCTCAAGGTAGAAGAGGAACGACTAAGTAAGTAAGTGATTTTTGTTGCTGCAGAAATATTGTTTTGCAGATTTTGCTGTTACTCTCTTCTTATAAATATCATTTATATCGATTTTTTAAAATTTTCCTTTCTCACAAATTAAATTACGCCAATATATATTTTTCTTGCTCAGTGTAGCAAAATTTAGTACCACTTGCTTTGTTTGTGAAAAAAAATGTGTAACGCGACACAGAGCAATACAAGGGTGAAGGGACAGCTCGGTTGGTCTTGCTTTGAAGTTGACGTTGGGCTGAAACATTTGCGTTTCGCCTAAGGCTGGGTGCAGACGAGCGTTTTCTTGCTGCGCGTATCTCGCGCGTGGAAAATAAAACAGTAGGAATTTACAGAAAGCAGAAAAAAACGCAACTGGTTCCATTTTCTTCGCGTATCGCCGGCGTTTTTGGCTAACCTTGAACTTTATCACGTGACCAAGTATGTTAGCGACGAACTTGCGTTGTACACTGTCGTGGCATTTCTATATACTGTTCAAAAAAAGAAACGCGTAGCTACTGAAGGCACACACATAGCCATAATTTTGACATTCAATAACTTTTTTAATTTAATGAGTTAATTGTTCAAATTGCACACAAGAATACCTTAGGGTTCAACCAATCAATTGACAGTTGTTTTGCATCTGGGTCACGAGAGTTTTTTGGCGTACGGGCTTTCCCGTTAGTATGGTTTGTGGCCTCCTCTTGCATCGATCAGCGACTGTCATCTCTTGGGCATGGATGCGATCAGACGTCTGATGTGGGCATGTGGGATGGGTGCCCACTCTTCCTGGAGTGCCTGGAACAGATCACGACGATTGGCTGGAGCAACGTCTCGGCGACAAACACGTCTATGCAGCTCATCCCACAGGTGCTCAATCGGACTCATGTCTGGAGACAGGGATGGCCAGGGAAGGGTGAGAATGTTGTTGGCAGTCAGGAACTGCGTGGTCAACCGTCCACAATGGGGATCTGGCGTTGTCCTGTTGAAACACAGACCTTTGGGCAGCCAAAGGTGGAAGGACATGGGGTCGAAGAATTTCATTGACGTATCGTTGCGCATTCAAGCCTCCTTCAATGTGCACCAATTGACTCCTTCCGTTGTAACTGATCATTCCCCACACCATTGCACCTCCACCACCGTGCGGCGGAGCTTCATCAACGCAATTTTGGGCAAAACGTTCATTTCGCCTACGGTAGACCCTACGCCGTCTATCATGACGCTGCAACAAAAAGAAAGATTCGTCACTAAACCAGACATATCTCCATTGATTGTCAGCTGCCCAGTGACGATGCTAGTTGGCCCAAAGAAGTCGATTTTGGCGATGGCGGCGCGTAAGGACAGGTCCTCGGTGAGGTCGTTGTGCCCAAAGTCCAGCGTCATGCAGTCTGTTCCGGACAGTTTGATCAGACACATGACGTCCTGCAGGCAATGACTGGGCAGTTGAGGAAGCTGTTGTAAACCTGTCTCTGAGATGACGAAGCCGAGTAAAGCGATCCTCCGCTGCTGTTGTCACTCTGGGTCGTCCACTGCGATGCCGGTCTTCAACTGAGCCAGTGGCTTGGAACCGGTGCCAAAGTCGACTGATGGTACTCTGATGCACGTTTAGATGCCTGGCAACGTGACTTTGACTTTCGCCTGCATGCAGTCGGCCAATAGCAATGTTCCTTAAATTTATCGATAGAGACGCCATAAATGTCTTCTTGAAAATGAACTGAATTTTTTTGTATAGCGTTATCCTTTTATAGGGTTTCAGTTGCGTAGTCAGTGAATAGTGTTCACCCCAAATTTTGTTGCTTTCACGTGCGCGCAACATGAGCTGTGGTCAAAAATTGCGTCATAAACACTGTTGACCACTGCGTTGTAACGATTACAAAAACGAACGCAATTCAGGTCAACACGTGCATTTGACACTGCAAAGAACATTTGAGGCTGGTTTTTATATACCCTAGCACCAAATTTTACTTACAAACTCATAAAAACGCGCCCTCGGATAGCTATGCGTTTCTTTTTTTGAACAGTATATTATGAATTTGGATTTATCAAGAATATTTGCGTGAAAATGAGTTACAAGGGGATTGACATACGTCTTGGGCCTGACCATGAAGGAGTCACAGGAGGAAGATGAAACTTGGCACATTTAAAGTTCATCATATTTGCACTGAATGTGTGAAGTACGCGTTTGTTTCTTCAATGGGTTTTCGCGCTATGGTGCACGGCGCAATGTACCCTATTGACCGGATCTGCTGCTCCAAAGATTTGACAAAACAATGGAAAAGAAGGAGGCCAGAGCTGTGATAAAATTTCTGATGTTTCAGGGAAAAACACCTACAGAAATACACAGGGAGATGGAACCAGTGTTTCGTGATTCTTGTCCTTCATATACTTCGGTAAAAAAAACTGGTGTCAACAGTTTAAGTGCGGCCGCTCAAATGTTGCTGATCTGCCAAGATCTGGTAGACCAGCCTCAGAGTGCAACGATGAAAATGCAACAAGGGTGAAGAAAATCATTGACCAGGATCGAAAAATAACAATTGTGGAGATAGCTAGTAGAGTAAAACTAAATGAAAGAACAGTTTATAGAATTTTACACAACAGACTGAACATGAGAAAAGTGTGTGCACGCTGGGTTCCGCGACTGTTGACACGTGAACAGAAGCAAACGACGGTAAATTGCTGTCAACAGTTGCTCAAAAAGTGTCAGTCAAAAAAATTTTTGGAGACCATGGTGACAGTAGATGAGACTTGGGTACACCATTATGACCCCGAATCCAAAATTGTCAGCATGCAATGGAAAACCCCGGGCTCCCCAACACCTGTCGAACCGAGAGCGCAGAAATCTGCAGGAAAAGTGATGCTGACTGTTTTTGGGGACGGCAAAGGTGTCCTTTTGAAAGATTATCTGCCTCGTGGCAACACAGTTAATGGACAGTACTATGCAGATCTTCTCACCAAACTAAGAAAGGTTGTGACCAGGAAACGAGGGATAACGCTGTCAAAATCTTCCTTTGCTTCAAGACAAAGCGCCCTCTCACAAAGCACGGCTTGTGCAGCTAGCAGCCAACGATTTGAATATTGAAATTCGTCCACACCCACCATATTCTCCAGATTTGGCTCCATCAGACTTTTTTCTATTCACAAATCTTAAAAAACAGCTAAAAGGAAATCATTTTGACAGTGATGAAGAGGTTATACTGGCATGTGATGACTGGTTTAGCTTGAAGAATAGGGTGTTCTACTCCCAAGGTCTTTTCAAGGTCAAGCAGAGATGGCAGAAGTGTGTCAATTCAGACGAAGGCTATATTGAAAAGGAATAAACACTATACAAAATTTTAGCTCTCTGTGACATGTCCTTCATTGTCAGGCCCAAGACTTATGTCAATCCCCTTGTATTTCGAATCCGTTACTTACTTTAGGCGGATCGTGATTACGCAGTAACATTAGTGGTGCTCGAGTTTTTAACATTTAATTGTGTGATGGGGTTCCGTTTGGTTCCATTCGTCTTCTCCTTCTTTTTCTTCCTCTTCTGCTCCTCACCTCTTCTTCATTGGTCTTCTTCTTCTTGTGCATCATCTTCTTCTTCTCCTTCTTCTTCTTCTTCTTCTTCTTCTTCTTCTTCTTCTTCTTCTTCTTCTTCTTCTTCTTCTTCTTCTTCTTCTTCTTCTTCTTCTTCTTCTTCTTCTTCTTCTTCTTCTCCTTCTTCTCCTTCTTCTTCTTCTTCTTCTTCTTCTTCTTCTCCTTCCTCTTCTTTTCCTCCTTCGTTATCTACTTCTTCTCCTCCTTCTTCATCATCTTCTTCTCCTTCATCTTCTTCTTCTCTTCTTTCTCGTATTTGTCCTTCTACTTCTTTTATACTTCTCTCTCCTTATTCCAACTTATTCTCCTATTGTTCTTTTTCATTTTCATCTCCTACTTCTTCTGCTTCTCCTCATCCTTCTTCTATATTTTCTTCTTCTTAAATTTTTTCTTCTTTTTCTTCTTCTATCTGATATTTCTCCTCCTTCTCATTCAGTTTTCTTTTTTCTCCCTAACCTTCTTCTCTTTATCCTCTTCCTTCTTTTCATCCTCTTTTTCTTTTCCTTTTCCTCCCCCTCCTTCTCCTTCTTCTTTTTCACTCCTTTTTCTATTCCACCTTCTTTTTCCTTTCTTCTTCTTTCTCTTTTTCTTCTTTTTCTTCTCATTCTTTTTTCTTCGACTTCGTCATATTCTTCTTCTGCTCTTCCTTCTTCTCCTGCATCTCCTTTTCTTTTTTTCTTCTTCTCCTTGTTTTCCACTCCTCCTCTTTCTTCTTCGTTTTCTCTTTCTCTTCTTCCTTCTTCATCTTCCTCTTTCATCTTCCTCTGTTTCCCATTTTTCTTGTTCCTCTTCTCCATTATCTTCTTCTTTTTTGTTTTTGTTGCTATGACACGTTAAGTAAATGTATTTTACCTAAAGTAACGCTCAAGATTTATTATTTATATATGGTATATATATATATATATATATATATATATATATATATATATATATATATATATATATATATATATATATATATATATATATATATATATATATATATATATCAGTGGATGCACCCAGAATCGTCTTTTTTTGTCGTTTTTTCCTGCGTGCTCGTACTACAAGCAACGACAGACATGCTAATTCCACGAAATTCATATCTGAACTGCGGAAGTGACAGTCTGGAAATCTATTTTTAGGCGCGAGGTCACGGCAAAAATACGCTCGTCTGCACTACCCTACGATTCGGTCAAAAAACCGTGCGAGATACGCGCAGCAAGAAAACGCTTGTCTGCACCAGGCCTAAGCAGTACAGCATTGGGAAAGTGTAGGAAGGAGCGAATATATGAAACATGGCTGACTTTAAAATTTGCATTAGCAGGAAAGAAAATCTAAAGCTACAAGCGCAAGTTTGGTGGAATGATATTAAAACTGTAATAATTCATATAACCCCAATGGGCTGATCACCCGTTGGCTTGTCACACCGATTACGGAAACAACGGCAGAAGGATCTATTTGTTGTTGCCCTAAAGACGCCGCTAGGCGTGATGGGAAACTACAACAGAGAAAATCAATCTGCTGTTGCCCTTAAGACGCCACAAGGCGTGATGGCCTCTGACTGCTTGGTCGGTCTTTGGCTAAGGACGGAAGAAGAAGAAGAATTCATATAAGGAGATAGAGAACGAGTGATGTCCAAAAAGATATTATTCAAATGTACGTAAGTAGTTTTAAAAATAATTAATATTTTTCATAGTCATCACATCTGCTAATAGTTAGCTCATGATCTTTAAAAATTTATTATAAATTCATACCTCAACGGATTTCGATAAAACTTGGATAGAATGAACGCTTCCTATTGGGAAAATGAAATGATACCTAGGAAGAAAGGAAAGATATAAGTGTATAGTGAAAAGAAGAGAAAACAAGTACAGAAGAAGCACAGATCGCCTCAAACCTAGAGATTTAACAAAAATCTAAGCGGACTCAAGACGGTACTTTCTCGTACGGGAGAGTCGCCCAAATATAAGGACAGAGCGGCTCGTTTAAAATCACACACACAAAATCCAGACGCCAGAGTGAGAGACTGGAAGACAGTATCTACAAAAAAAGTTTTTTCACGCTGCATGCAGGGCAGATATACTTCAGCAAATACAGCCTCACCGTGCGCTTATTAATCCTAGAGGGTATGTAGGTTTATTAAAGATATATGTGAGACAAATATCATTTTATTTCAGATTTTCTTTACGATTTGATTGTATCAGACATAATAAAAAGGGTATACAGGAAGCCAGTGACGCTAACCAGAGATAACCTCCACCGGCATTGTCAGGAAGCATAACAATTAATTGGTTAGCCAAATATATCATGGCTAGTTCTTGCCTGGAAGCTTACGACATACCAGCAAGTACATTAGTGACTTGGCATCCATAAGTGGAAGGCAAAGGTTATATCTTACCCACGTATCATAACATGTGATTTATTCATATATTTTGTTATCTTCTGCACAGTAGACACTATCTTATCATGCTATCTCTGTAACATACTACCATGAATCGCTCATTTATATACAACCCCTGAAGACATGGTCGCCTCATGAACATCAGTAGTGGGTGAGCTTGTTGGAACACCATAGCCACCTGTTACCTTTGTTTCAGGTTTTATGATCGTTCCTGATCGAGCTCATGATCGAGTGTCTGATCAAGTTCGTGATCAACTACCAACTAAAGACTTGAGGACCTTTGATCCTGCTAACTGGAGCCTAGTGGTCAAACAATCTTCAACATCTTAGTCCCCCGTAGTTATAGGGCGGGCTGAAGGAAAGTCTTCTTGATTACCAGTGTGTCTCAGAAACCTCGAACAGACGTGACGTAATGCAAGTTGAATTTACGTTTACTCAATCCTATAAACACTGTTAGCGTTCAAAAGCGATAGTCAATGATGAGAAATGCTAGAGACTAGATAGCAAGAGATACCAAAACTACTGCGACAAACTTTATCATTTCATTGGTAGATACATCCAAGACTTTTTACTATTATTTATTTTACTTTGTAAATATACATAATCATACATTTTACCATCTTCCAACACCCATTTCTCATTACAAGGCTAGATAGATGTACATAATAAATTACGAAATTGTACTCATTTGACTTGTTAAATTTTTAACTGTTAAATTTTGAGTTACTTTTTCTAATTTAATTATATTATCACATAGGGTTACTATAGCGAAAGTGGCGCAGTATACTTCTAAATATATTGTCCAGCTCAGAGTATTCACAGCCGTAACTCAATTGTGATACCTGTGTACTTCTCTGGCACTGGGACTTCATACTTTCTAGAGAGAAATTCTACTTCTTCTCTACCACCATCATCACACTATTAAAATCGTTCGCTACACTCATAAATATCATAACACTGATTGTGAATTTTTTCTTTCTCGAAAAAAGTCATTAACCGATCGTGATGTTTTTCACTTTCTCATAAATATCATTTTGCATATTTTGATTTTTCTTTCTCAGATATATCATTACGTAGATCGTCATTTTTCTTGCTCGGAGATATCAATTTTGCTTGCTGTGCTTCCTTGTTTGTCAGAAACGTCCTAACTCGCGTCACGAATTTTTTGGTAATTTAATTTCTCACTGTGTGATTTTCTTTCTCTTAAGAATGTCAAATAAAAAGGTTGTAATGTTGTGTTTCTCTGAGATATTATTACGGAAGTTGTGATTTTTTTCTGTCTCGGCATTATTCCTTTCTACAATCTGATCTCATCTCCACCCACCCAAAATATTATTAAGCAGACCTTGATTCTTCAGTGTTAGAAATATAATGCTGCAGATAGTGATTCTGCTCTTTCTCTGCCTATGGACAATGTTCCAGCCCGACGCCGATAGCAAATTACTGCTATAACATCATCAGCTGTTTCTTTGTAACCTTTATTGTAATCGTCGTTCGCTCCTGTACAGTATAAGCGATATTTTGTTCCTGTCATGAGATTGGCGCCCTGTCTTAGGATTCTGTCATCATCATACAGTTTTTCCTTCAAAGAGGTTGGTGAAGGCCATACTGTCAATCTACTTTTTCCGCGGAGCCGACTATCTTGGGGAACATGTTGTACTCTTTGCTTGTTTGCCTGTTTAAGCACATACGATTTTTAATTGGTTGAACAGATGGGATTTTTGTTGTTTTTAAATAGGAGTTTTGCCTCGTTTTGTTGAGGCGCTACCTTTTCAATCTAGACACGGGGTTATATAAGGTTGCATGTCCAAATATAAAGGACCTAGTGATCTGGTGTAATAAGAACAGCTGGTGTTATAGATGCAGTATCTGAAAGTGATCACCTCTCTCTTCTAGATATTAAGTAGCATGCTCGAGTTAGATATGACTGCTTGCTCTGTTTTCCATATTCTTTAAAGCCGTATTATTGCCTGTATCTCTTCATGTGTTGTCCTATCCTCATTTTGAATATTACTTCTTATTACTTTAGAAAGTGTGTCTGCCGCCTAATTTCCATATATCTTGCAGGGGACAAGAATCTAATGTACTTTCACTCTCTTGAATTTATAGCTGAGTTTTGATTAGTGTTTCTGAAAGGCTGTTCAATTCATTGCTTTTATAGTTTTTCGAGACACTTATGTTTCATGGCGAATCAAAGAAAAAATATTTTACGCTTTAGCACAGCCCCTGTTCCCCATATGGTTATTACAGCTGTTTTAGTACTTCTCTGTCTCTGCATCTCTCAATGTATTTATATGTGTGTGTGTGTGTATATATATATATATATATATATATATATATATATATATATATATATATATATATATATATATTTATATATATATATATATATATATATATATATATATATATATATATATATATATATATATATATGTATGGGGGTGGGGGGACGGGGTCTATGCTGTCGTTGAGCACGTCTCTATCATTACAATTTATTTCATAGCTTTACACTTCTTTTTATGCAATCGTTTGGCTGCCTATTTTTATCACTTGTCGTAAACTGCCACTCAACTATGGCAATCGTGTTCTTCGCCTTGCTCTGAAAGTGCTACTTATCGTTAGGGGCTCTGCCTTTGTTAAGTGCCATGTCTGGTATGATGGGGGAGGCGGTTGTTTTTAATTCTTTTGTGCAAAGCAACTTCTCTGTAATCTACCTGTCGTGAAGTGACGTCTGTATCACAACACGAATTCTAAGTAACTCTGACCACACCACACGCCATACATTGTAAGAACTGCAAGATACCCAGACCAACCAAAACGCTCCGTTATGTCGTGTTTACTACAGCCTTGGATAAATAAAATGGAAGTCCAAATATGTGCAAACTAGTATCGAAGGACAATTAACTTCATCATGACGAAAGAAATACCACCTGGAAGAGGCTACCAAAACGATATTAGGGATGTTGCTCTACCCGTAAGTACTAATACTTTTACAAATACTAATATAGGACGGGAGAGATCTCTAGTTGAATGCATCGAAGCCTCAGGTTAGTCCATTATTTAGCTGTGTAACGTATTCATAGAATAAAATGCATTTAGGAATGAAAAAGGTTGTTTACTAGAAATATATAGAATAAAATAGGGCGTATTTTAAACTTTAGATGAATAAAAATCGCTCCAGGAATAACGTAGATAAATAAAATCTTAGTTTTCCTGATTTGTACAATAGGCAAAATTTACGAATATCTTCTTAACTCAAAACACATGCGTTGGGGGATTACCTCGGACGCTCGAGGCCACACTATTTATAGCGTATGTCTAACAGAATCAGGTCAGTCACAATATTTGAACGCGACAGCGAGCGGCAAAAGAAAGCAAATGTTAGTGGAAGCGAATTGCCTTCTGTACTTGAAAGCAGACCTTAAACAACCATTAACAGCTCGTCTGTGTGTGTGTGTGTCTGAGGGTAAGAACGTATATATATATATATATATATAATTATGTGTATTTCGAGTGATTAATCCACCTTTACGATAGGAAGTGTGTAGATTTTTTAGAAAATTACAGTGTGTTGCTGGTGAACTTACAGGCTTGTGTGTAATTCTGGAGGCAAAGCCAGGCTTGGGAAATATTCAAAATAATTGCGAATAATGGCCAAAGTGTGTCTGTAAGCTTGGAAATGTATTTAAAGAAGTATTTCTTAATGGAATGAGACACATACCAGGAACAGAAGGAAGGATGAAAGGAATTGGATTACAGTATAGTTTGATATATTACTCAGTAGTCTTATTCACAACCAAATTATTGCAGGGAGGCGTATCATGGGAAAAGGATTATAAATAAGGATGTAGAAGAAATTTATGATCACAGTGAAATGAATTGATTGTTGCTACTATATTATATCTTGTGCATCTGCTAGCACTCTGTCAGAAACTGTCTATCGTCCCCATCGGTGTCATAGAAGGATATTGATAGAAAAATACAGGGATTGCATTTAACTTCGTTTCAGGTTTTATTCTGTAAACCTAACAAGTATACAAGAGGCATCCCTTACTGAGGTTACGACGGATGCAGTGCCGATCTATGTCAGAGGGCCAGACATCTCGTATACACCCCTGGGAAGAATTACAGAAATAAATTCTATCCAACATCAGAGGGAGCCATCTTCAGTGACTCAGATAAGTTGCCCACAAAGGCAACTGTCCAGCATATCCCAGTACACCAAAAATAAACAGAAACAGTTGTATGATGCAAATAAGCAGTGTATCAGAACTGTGACAATATAAAATAGTAAATAATCAGAGAGAAACCATCCAAGCAAGACTTTCTCAATAGTGATAGACATTTCCATTCAGTGAAAGACTTTGTTGAATATTTTATTATTTATTTATTGTTGTCATATCATTTCTTTTAAAACTTTTCAAACAGAAAAGAGAAACTACAAATTAAATTGTAAATATTTACCAGCAGACTTACTTAAATTCTTTAAGTTAAGTTACAGTCGTTGTTGGTGAATTACATTACTTAATTACCCCTAGCATAAATAATAACCACCATATTAACAGAGGAGGATCTGGAGAGGTAGCACATAAGGACTCAGAGTACTACATTACCATCTTCTCTGGGAACTTATACAGCTTGACCCTACCTTTGTTGTCTATACACCTTTACTCTTTTCAGAGAAAGGGGGTATTACTGATAAGACCAGACTCTTATGTGGCACTATCCTGGTATCATCTGATACACCTTTATGTCCAGGATATCTTATCAAATTCTATAACCATCTACCCTCTCGCGACACTACCCAGGTCATAATTGTTTCTATATGTCACTGACTATGTAGTATTTGAGCTCTTTAAATTGTTGTGTCTATTTTAATTCTGAGTAGTCATTCTGAACTTCAAATGAACAAGGGCAAGCAGTTATGTGAAAAAACTGAGACCCTCGGAATGTGGAAATATGGAAGAATTTGACGTGTTTCGTAGAAAAAGAAGAATATCCTGACTAGGGTAGAGTGCCATCCAACTCGTGGTATTGCATCATCCGCCAATTAGTCAGTCTGTTATGTTTTACCAATGTTAAGCCTGCTGAGTTGTAGAAGCCTTCTGGGTTTGCAAGAAAGCCCTGGAACCCATTCCCAAATACAAAAGGGTAAAGCGTGAAAAGTCTAATTTCTGGGGATCGTAAGAAGAAGAACAAAATCCTAGACAAGCTACAATTTAAAAGAGAAATAATTCATGAGATCCGTCAGACAGATCAAATATTTTGCTCATATTAAAAGACATAACACCTAGCTGAAAACCATAATTGAATAAATCGTTGAAGGCAAACGAACGAGTTTAAGACAGTGCGGGAAAATAGCATAATGAGATGGACAGGAAGGTGCCTATCAGAGTGTACCATGAAAACACGGGACAGAAAATGGAGGAGATCCATTAGAGCTGACCTTCGCTGTGAAGATGGTAGCTAATCTGAACTGACAAGTCACTCCGTGGCTTTTTTTAAAACGCAACTCAAGACATCCGGAAGCGGAGTGAAAATTGATCATATGTTGTGCGTTTATATTTGTGGGTAAATAGCAATTTTATGGCGTTAATGTTAATGGACGCGAAGCAAATATGTGACATGAAATTGTGACTAAAACGCTCGTCATTATCATCAGACTTCATAAACAGCGTTTCTCTGCAAGTCAACTTCTTCACAACTTGCATATATGCATATATGTATGTGTATATGTGTGTGTGTGTGTGTGTGTGTATATATATATATATATATATATATATATATATATATATATATATATATATATATATATATATATATATATTGTCACGGTATTGCCTCCCCCTGCTTTGCAGCAGTGGTTCAACAGTGGCCAAAACTCAAGAGTATCTAATATGGGCTTCAAAGGTATCTACCTTTGCACAAGGTTACTCTTGGCAGAGATGAAGATAGAAGGGTGATGACACTTCTATTACAAAGGGAGTCTTCACAAGATATTCAGAATAAGCGAGAACAATATTGCTTTGGCTGAGTATGTTAACTCTGTAATTCTGCCGATACTTTTGTGAAGGATTTAAGCACTTATTAATTTCAGCTCGTTCAAGCCCCCACCCCTAATTTACTCAGTAGAATTCTATTATTCTAGTATAGCTCTGTTTAGAGTGTGTGTAGTAAGTTGACTGAGACAAACATGCAATAACTTTAAAATAATTAAATCGAAGTTAAATTTGAATAATTACAAATAACAAAATTTAATAATCACTTAAGTTTTAACAGTTGAAAAATAATTTGAATAGTTATCGATCAAGAAAAGTTATCATCACGGTCGTTATGGATTGTGAGATGTTACAAGAAGTTCAAGTGGCAGCATAGATTTGAACTTAGCTGCCAATGACAGTTCTGCTCCTTCTTATGGGTTGGTTCTTTTCACACTGCTCACGCTCGTCCCTAGTCACGGTTGTCGGATGTAGCTCGTTTCCCAGAAATGTCAAGGAGAGTCTACCACGTGGGTCCTTCGTCTTAAAGCTTAGGCCACTGCTCCCTTCTTGTTCCAGAGATAGTACTTTCTGCTGGTACCACCAATAACTATGGCAAAAGAATAGAACGAAACGCTCTTCTAAGTATGGCATTTTCCACCCCATAGTTATGGGTTCCTATCTTCCCATACCACCATTAATATTAACTCAGACTTTACCCTCGATGAGAAATAAATTTAATTCCTCGGGATAAAACTTTCTTTACATTTAAATAGAATAGCTTTTATAGTTATTTTATATTTACATGAAAAGGTTAATAATAAAGATAGAGTCTGTTTATATATACATCTCCACTGATTGAAAAGTGTTCACAATATAAATTGAATATGCTTTTTATTTATGTTTACACTGATTGAAAAGTTTGAAACTTCCATTAACTTTAAAATAAATATTTTCACATAGACATTTACATTTGGTTACAGCTTGAAAACTTACATTAATTTTAAAGTGAATATGTTTATATGGACATTTACACTGCTTTGAAAATGTAAGTATTGTACTTAGAATGTACATCATTTCTTTTATCTTTCCTTTCCCTCCCTGCTCCGTATGGAACCTGGAACTACTTTATGCTTTTAGTCCTCTCTACGAAACTAGCAATAAAGCAATCACCAGCCCATGTAGTGGTGGTTCACGAATCATCATTCTATACGCTGTGGTTGCCAGCCTCAAATGACTTCGATATCCTCTAGCGACTTTCACATATTAAAATTCACATGGTAATATATACATATAAATATATATGTTAGTTCACATGTTAGTAATAAAATATGAAATGTAAATCACAACCTCCGCCAATCCTGGCTCACAGACTTTTTGGTCAGATGAATAAAAGAGACTTGAATCGGCCTCTTACACGCGTCTGGAGTGTCGTTAATTTAATTTCCCTCTCTGACTTCGTGTGTGGTCCTTCAGTTTCCTCAGTCCCGGTTTCCTTATTTAAAATGAAAGAGATTTCCTGGGCTATGAAAGTCCGTCCAAAATTCTCCAATAAAAGTCGCTGAGACAGAATTCAGATGATAAGAGTGCTCATGGGTTAATTAATTTAAGATGGGAATTCTGAATTCTAATTCTTCACTGTAGCAAGGTCTGGTATCTTGGCGAGCGATTTCTCAAGTGAAATAGCTTGAGAAAATGGTCAGATTATATCCACTGCCTTCCCATGCATTTGTTATGCACGCCTCAAGGATCAGCCAATCTGATTTGAATATGTTGCATGACTCAGCTAATGCAAAATTTCAAACATTACTTTTCTGAAAATGGGCTGTACACATCCGCTTGCCCTTGGGTACAAACTTACGAACATGTCGATAAACTCATATAACAACGTGTTCCCAATGTAACAATCATTATTTTTATCAGAAAGTAATCTCTTATCTGTGTCTGTCCATCAGTTGTCTCCCCGTATTCTAAGCTTTGGTGATGAGCGCACCCGTGTCTTATATATATATATATATATATATATATATATATATGTATATGTATATATATGTATATATATGTATATATATGTATATATATGTATATGTATATATACATATATATATATACATATATATACATATATATACATATACATATACATATACATATACATATACATATACATATATACATATATACATATATACATATATACATATATACATATATATATATATATATATATACATATACATATACATATACATATACATATACATATACATATATACATATATACATATATACATATATACATATATACATATATACATATATACATATATACATATATATACATATATATACATATATATACATATATATACATATATATATATATATATATATATACATATATATATATATATATATATATATATATATATATATATATATATATATATATATATATATATATATATATATATATATATATATATATATATATATATATATATATATATATATATATATATATATATATATATATATATATATATATATATATATATATATATATATATATATATATATATATATATATATATATATATGCCCCGTGTAGTTTCCGATGGTCTCTGATTGTCATGATAAGGCCAGATACACACTGGACATCGCAGCGAACTTCTATAGGGAAATCCCATGTCAACTAGTACAACATAAATTCTGCGATATTTTTATAACTACTGCCCCGAAAAGAATAATTCTTTTTAGGGTTTGTGCAGAAACTATTAATAAATGTGATTATGGCAGCAGGAGAGCATTATCTTTGACGAGGAAATTTTGATTTTGTCGCAAAACTAGCACAAATTCGCCAGACAGTCTTAAAATCCCACGAAAGTTTTCAAGCAAGAAAGGAACGAAATGACTGGATGTTAAAGAGCAATCAGGAAAGGAACGAAATTATTGGACGCTCGGAGAAAAAGGTTAGACCTGACTGGTATATAAAGAAGCCGTCTCAGACCCTGTCCGTACTCCCCGAAATCACTTTAAGATCTGCCAGAGCTGAGAAGTTATCCAGAGGGCTGCCTCTTATTTCTAGAAGTAATCAGCCTCAATACAATCACATGACTGAAGAGAAGTCATAGCTAACAGCCATTGTGAGCGTTAGTTAGATCGGCGATCAAAACCCAGCCGCAGATTCGTAGTGTCACTGTTCTGAGGATTTGTTTGACAATTGTAGATTGTTAAGCTTACAACACATCTTAGTGTTATGTTAAGTAATATATAATTAAAATTAATATATATTTCAAATTAACGGTATGCTTCACATAATCGTCATATCTATATACTTTGCCTTGTGCCCGAAAGAAGATGGCTTTCCCAACCATATAACCTCAAAATATTCCTTTTCAGAGCTTACAGTCCTTTTTAAGGCTTTACTTTTGGGTAATGTTTACAAATAGTTTGTCTTTTCTTATTGTCATTTATTTTGTACCTTCTGGCATGGCAATGTATTATAGGGGAGACAAATCTGTTAATTTGGCAGAAGCTAAGCAAAAGGGTACTCATAACTAAGTTTGAAAAATGTCTTAATTGATGTAAAAATTCTTAAATGTATTGTAATGTTGTATGACGTACCCCCGTTTTACTGACAAACATCAGCCTCATGACCCTGTGTTCATAAAGAGGAATCTGATTCAACAGTGGCCATTCAGCATCGGAGGGGCGCCTTGGATGTAAAACCCAAGTACCAACCCCTCGTCATATAACTGCAGGTTCAAACTGGTGGGGAGAAGCGTGACACAATTATTCCTTTGAAATCGTGCACTGTCAACAGGGAACCAAAACTATCTGTCACCTGGCATAAGTGTGACGTGCGACAGATTTTTCTCTATTTTTTTTTCTTTCTTTTTTTCAACCTACCTTTTAACGATATAAAGATGTGTTCATTAAATCTTCTTTACACACACATTCCAATTGGTTGTCGCCTGAAAATTGGACGATAATATCATTTTCACTCACCTGTGCAACTCGTTTGCCCAGAACAGGTTGCCGGTATCTCGCCGTCCTTAATGGGAGTAAATGATATGGTGACTTTCTTTGCGGTAGTAGGGAATGTAATGAGTTTTCACACTCCACGGTAAAGTAATGTATGTCGCTGAGACAGAATTCAGATGATAAGAGTGCCCATGGGTTAATTAATTTAAGATGGGCAATGGTCTAGGAACATGGGGCGTGGTCTCCCATAAATCTATTTCTAGTAAAATAGGATTTCACTGCTTCTTAGTATATAAGATTTTAACTAACGATTCATCAGCACTGCAATCCAAAACTTTGGTCACGAAAGAACCTATCTTGCAACAAAAGCAGCCTAGCGTGTAAGACTTCCTTTTGAAAAAAAAAGCTTTCTCTACATTTACTAATACGTAAAGCCCGGAATCCTAGGAACCTGAACGCGAAGTCATAGTGGGATTCTATTGTAAAGTAATACCCCAGACCATGTGTAAGAGGCATCTTAACCAAGTTGCCGAAACTATTTCTCTGAGCCAGAAGTCTGTATATTGCCCAAAGTTAGTTAGGGTAAGTTGTACATTTTATCATTCTATATTTTTCAATATTAACATGTGAAAATTACTGGTGGATGTCCAAGCCGTACGAGGGTGGCATAATCAGTATATAGAATGATGGTTTCTTGAACCATCATTGCAATAGCTGGTTTCTCATAGAGAACCAAAAGCAGAGGTACTCCCAAGTTCCATATGGAGCAGGGAGTGGATGATGACAGAAATAATGTTCATAATTATTATATTAACCTTTTTAACTAGTTTATATGTATATGTATACATGTTTTATATAAATGTAATGGGTGTTTTCCGCTAACTGGTATTAACATTAATACTCAGAGAGGGTAAAGTTCTGAGGCAGATGGGATGGTGGAATGAAAGGAAGGGACGCCTGATTTTCATGTCAGGAGACCCAATACTCAGGAGGGTATTTGTTTCTCTCTAATTTCATGATAATAGTCGGTAGTACCAATTGGTGGTACTAGTCTGTGAATCAAGTGTGTGGTATGAGTGGCCTTCATTTAAAGCTGGACATCTACATCAGACGGGTCTTGAAGACGATGGGCCATCTTCGTAATTGTCCCACGTTACTATGAGGGACGTGATAAAGCCACCAGACTTGACCAGTGGCAAGAGAAAACAAGTCTACAACCTGCAAAGAACCAACCTCGGCTGGAGCAGGAACCAACCGACATCTTACTGGCAGCTAAGTGCCCACTTCAAGCTGCCAAGTGAACTCTTTAAACCAATTCCCTAAACTAACCAGATCATCACCTGTAATGAACCTTTAAGGTTAAAATTACCGTTATTTATTTTACATTGTTAACTATAATTGATTATTAAATTTGTTATCTGTAAATATACAAATTTATAGCTGATTTAATCAATTTTGAGTGAACTGCACCCAGATGTCTCAGTCATTTTAAATACCAATAAAAAGAGCTATTGAAATAAAATTTTACTGAATTAAATGTTGGGGGCTCATCAAACAAGCAAAATTATTTCTCTTCATAGAAGGTCTGAGAAGATAAAAACGTTTAACACGGCCTGGAGAATATCAGATGTAGTACTTGATTTCTTAAATTCCCATGAGGGTCCCTAGAATTGAAGCATCATTCTTCAATTCAAATCTCTGCCAAGAGTAATCTTGAGCGAAAGGTAGATACTTTTGAAGACCCTCAGTAGATACTCTGATTGTTTGTCCACTGTTGAACCATCACTGCAGAGCACGGGGGAGAAATCCCGTGACAATCGGATTCTAATTAGGAACAATCGGTTGTTGGCATTCACGGTGGTACGGGGTACCGACTATTCTGAAATGTGATAAATTAAATTTGCAAATTTGTATAATTTTAATTTTTTTATGTTCTTCAGCCAGTCAAGGCCTAAAAACCCAACCCGTGCAGACCCAAGTAGAATAGTCCCAACTAAGATGGTTTGGCCATGTCTGCAGAATCGGCGAAGATCGGCTACCACGACAAGCATGGGAAACTAAGAGCCAGGGATCCAGACCTCCAGGACGACCCAGAGTCCGCTGAGAGGACAACATTAGACAATCTTTGAAAACCCAAGGACTAGAATGGAACCAGGCCAGGAGGAAGACAGCCGATAGGATAGTATGGCGCTCTCTCTTCCAAAACTCTACACCTCACGGTAGAAGAGGAACGACTAAGTAAGTTATAAACAACAACCATTAGAATTATTCAGATGTGTACTTGTGTTTTACAGTAGACTTTACTGGATGTAGGTTTTAGTGAGTGATGAAACACACTTTTACGTAAGCAGTGATGTAAAACCAGTGTTTCTCAAAGTGGGCGGTATCACCTCCTGGAGGGCGGCGGGATTACTTAAGAGGAGCGCTAAGAGGAAAGGGATCACCAGAGGGCGATTAAGACGGGCCCGTCTCCGCGTGTTGTTCGTGTTACGGGCCTCGGGACCCCAATATGTTCTGGGTGCTTCGATGACTTCTAGTATTTGAGGATGACCAAGTTATTATATGCGTATTCAGTTTATAGAGTCAAAGTCCCTCGGGTTCTTATCACTTTTGTAGGATTCCGTAATACTGTTCGTTGGTATCGATAATGTCTGCTTTAACCCTTGTGATACATTATGTGCTGAACATGTTTCATATTAAATATTCCACACTTGACTGACCTGTATTAGTCTCTTGTCTTATTGATTATATTGGCAGTGTGAGATGCAGCGTGTTAAGACATTAATCATCACTGGTCATGATCAGTTGAATATTAACAGCATTTAACTCAACTCCGAATACGACAGTTGATAAGACCGTGATTTTGACGACTCAAAATATTTAATTAGTAATTTCATACCATGAGCAGACACCAACTACTTGGGAACAAAAGTCACATCACATTCATGTACGATCTGTAAGAGTTCTCATTATTTCAATAACACATGTTCATTAATCTCTATCTAGAGTTCTGGTTCAAGGTCAGTTCCTTTTAACGGCCAGTGTCCTTTGGCATAGATTCAGAGGCTAACTAGACTTACTCCCGTCGCTAGTTTATACAATAGCCTTTTTCACTAGACTTAACTATCCTGCTAGTTCTGCAATACACTTATTATGCTAGGCTTACGTCTACTGCTAGTCGTCTAATCCGTTACACTAGGCTTACGCTTGCCGCTAGCTGTACAATATCCATCTATACTAGTCTTACACTATTGCTAGTACCGTAATGTTCCTTTGGCATTCCTTTGCCATAAATTATGCAAACTACATACACGTTTGGTTCAAGAAATACACTGCTCAATTGGCTTCCCAGCCACACAATTAAAAAAGTGGTTATACCACACAATATCAGTGGCAATGGCCACACTTCTGAAACACACTGCCGTTCGGGTCAAAACCCACAAGTCGAATGACCTTACAAAGACATACGCGTCATGCATAGTGATATGCATACTACGTCGTTAATATATATTCAATTGCGATGTTCCATGGTGCAGCAATCCGAGTGTGATCAAAACTCAAATGCATGCACACATGCAACAATCATCGACATCGGTCGATGAGATATATCTCTATTCGTTTGAGGTGTTCCATGATACAGCCATTCGGATCGTGCACAAATCCAAATGTCTGTAATCATGAAACAATCCTCAACATCATCCCCCTCACTTCCAAACGTGACACTTGTGGCACGAATGATAGTGACGGAGAAGACGCCCGTCTCCCGAATATATTAATATTAGTACTATCTACTTATAACTATCATAATCATTAAGTAGACACATTAAATTTTATAACATTAATAATAGCACTTGTCAACATGGTCACTAAAGAGTTAATTCAATTTCTTCTCAGAGAAGTTGCGCGATAAAAGATCTGCCAAGTTATTGTCTGATCCAGCAATAGGCAGAATCGTAAATGAAAATTCTTGAATCAACAAGTACCATCGATGTATTCTAGCGTTACGCATTGTTCTAGCTGTTATGTAAGTAAGAGGACTATGGTCTGTCATAATGTAAAAGTGCGTGCCGATGAGATATCTTGACAGCTTCTCCAGGCACCAGACCATCGACAGGAGCTCACGTTCACCTGTCGCATACTTTTGTTCAGCCGGAGTCAGTTTCCTCGACACATAGAAACATGGATGGAGTGTTTCCTTGTAACATTGCAGCAAACAGCCACCCATGGAGTAACTCGAGGCATCTGATTGAAGTATGAATGGAATACGTATATTCGGTAATAACAAAATAGGTGCATTACTAAATAATTTCTTAATTGTTACCAAAGCGCTTTCGCAATCTTTGTCCCAACGTACCATATTAGGACTACCTTTGGTCAACAGTGCGGACAAAGGTGTAGATAGTTGAGCGAAATGCGGGATGAACTTATGGTAATAGTTTATATCAAGCCTAAAAGGCTTCTAACTTGTTTCTTAGTTGAAGGGGTAGAAATCTCTAGAATTCTTTTGACTGTATTGTCGTCAGGATACAGTTTGTGGTTACCTATGCGGTGACCAAGAAAAGAAATTTCCTGACAACCTATTTGGACCTTTGAAGGTCGCACAGTCAAACCATGCATACGTAACGTATGTAGAAGAGAAGTTAAACCATCAATATGGTCTTCCCACGAGTCATGAAATAGGCAGATGTCATCGATGTACGTGATGACATCTTTACGATCGCCAAGAAGGCGGCGCATCATGCGCACAAACGTCGCTGGCGCATTCACTAACCCAAAACACATATAATTCCATTGGTAGAGCCCAAATGGAGTTGTGAAAGCTGTGTAAGGTTTGGCATTTTCGGCAAGAGGAATTTGCCAGTAGCCTTTAGAGAGATCTAGTTTGCTAAAGAAAGTAGCATTAGATAATTCTGACAAAAGATCATCTAACAGAGGCATAGGCTCACCGTCTGTGATTGTAATTTTGTTCAATCGCCTAAAATCAATACAAATACGTAAAGAATCATCCTTCTTTTTAACTATCACCATTGGGAATGCATATGGTGATTCAGAAGGAGATATCACACCTAAACGTATCATCTCTTTTAACTCTTTTTCTACCCTATCTTTGTGGTGTAAAGATATAGGATAGGGTCTAAGTTTGATAGGTTTATAATCAGTAAGAGTAATATCATGGGATATAAGCGATGTCTGACCTGGAAGGTCGGTGAGAACATTATTGAAAGAAATAAGAATATCCCGAACTTGATCTTGTTGTGAAGAAGATAGTGAAGAAGAAATAGTCACGTCTTTCCAAGATTCCGATGATTGCAACGAAGGTAGTTGGAATTGTAAAGGGATAGGCGAAGTTGTATCTTCTTCATGAACAACTGCAAAAGAAGCAGTATGATGTGAAGAATCATCAATAGAGTTAATAACAGGAATTAATTCCTGTGGTCTTTCAACCGCTAATTTTAGCATGTTGACATGGAAGGTTTTGATTTTACCTCTAACGTTCACCGAGTAGTCAACATCTGTGACTTGTTTGATAACATCAAATGGACCTTGCCATGATATCAGTAATTTGTTATCGTTATGAGGTAGCAACAACCAAACTTTTTCCCCTGGTTTGAAGGATCTTAATATTCTCTTTTGATTATGTAATAATCTTGATCGTTGAGTGGCTGATTTTATACTCTGGGATGCATACGTGCACGCATCAATGATTCGTTGTCGGAGATCAATAACTAACTCGTAGCTGTTTCGAGTGGCAGTATCAATTGATGCTCCAACCAACAAATCCTTGAGTATCATCATTGGTCCGCGAGGATTCGAACCATAAACCAATTCGAACGGAGACCATCCCGTGCTCTCGTGAGGCACTTCACGAAAAGCGAAGAGGGCCGCCGGCAGAAGCCTGTCCCATTCACGAGGGCATTCTTCAGTTATCTTAGATAACATCTGTTTTAGAGTGCTATTGTAGCGCTCGCACACACCGTTTGATTGGGGCCTATACGCACTACAAAACGAGTGGTGAACAGATAACATGGATTCTAAATCCCTCATGATGTTGGAAGTAAATTGTGATCCTTGATCTGACAATATATCCTCCGGAAAACCGATTCGACAAAATATCGAAAATAGTGCATCAGACACAGATGCAGTTGTGATGGTTTTCAATGGTATGGCCTCTGGCTAACGCGTGCAAAGATCTACGCAAGTTAAAATATAACGAAATCCATTATTTGAAACAATTAATAACGGACCCACTATATCTACTGCAATCTTTTTGAAAGGTCTCTCAGGCACGTCTGTAATCTGTAAGGGTGCCGTATGGAACCTGCCCTTACGTGCTATACCTTGGCATGTTGTACATGATTTGCAGTATAACTTTGTATCTTTATTAACCCCAGGCCAATAAAATTGTGACGTAACACGAAACAATGTTCTTTTGATCCCCACATGCCCTGCCATAGGGGAGTAATGACCTGTTGTAGGACCAATGGTCTGTATTCCCTAGGTACTATCACTTGATGTATAATTGTTTTGCCATCATCATAATATCTAGTGAGTATTGATTTCTTTATCTTGAACCATTGTTTAGCCCCTCTTGTGTATTTAATCGTTTTTTGTTCTGCTCGACTAAACAATCCTTGTAAAGTTGGGTCACTCTTCTGTTTTTCTGCAAAAACAGAAGGTGTAACAGTGCCAACTTGAGACATAATTGTATCTATTATAGGAAGAGGTGGTGTAGCCATGTCCGTAGCTAACTGTTGTGCTCTTGTTACAACAGCATTTGCCACCTGTGGGTGAGATTCAACCCACATTGCAATCTCCTCAGGAGTGCAATCTTTAACTCCTGGTATGTTTCCTATTATAATTTCAGTTATGGGTGCTCTCAAGCCGCAGGCATAGACAGTGCCTGTGTAAAAAGGAGTATCAATGTATACTCGTGCCACAGGGAAAGTTTCTATATTCCCACCAAATGTGACACACTTAACTGATTTGCCTGTAAAAGCAGAGGGCTCGATAAGCGAGTGCTTTATGCCTATCGTTGAGGACCCAGTGTCGCGCAAAAATCTCACTACCTTACCATCCAATATTCCGGGATGAAATGTAAGATAACCAACATTTACACATGCCGACATTGTTGGCATACAATGACCACAATCAAGTGTAATTGTAGACTTTAATCTGTTTTTCGACTGACACTCATAACATGTATCATTCATTACCATACATGCGTTCGCATGATCATTATCATCATTACCCTTCTCCTTTTTGACACTGCAATTATTTGCATGTCTATGTTTATTTTTGTCTTTCGACGGAGATCTGGCATTACCTTTGTTATTATTGACTGACTTTTTATTGCTATAATAAAAATCAGTAGAGTCATCCTTCCTGGCATCTCTACCATAAGATGATCTCTGTTTATAGTATCCTTTCTGATGTGAACCATCATAATCCCTGCCTCTGTGATACCCACGATCATGAGGTGAATATCCTCTATAACCTCGTCGATATGAATTCGAAGGAGAGCGATGACGACGGAAGTTATAAAAACCTCTGTCGGATTGATAATAATCTGAAAGACAACGTCCATCAAAGCTCTTCGATCGAGGTCTCTGATCATGGTGTGCCGCGCACACAGGCATAGGATCTCGAATAGTCGATCTGTAAAGATCTTTATTCTGATGTGCGGTCTGATACTGTCTTCCGAGTTTTTCATACTCATCGATCGAATTAGGATGTCTTTCTTGTAAAAATGCTTCTAATTCAGTGCTGCATGCGGATAAAACTTTATCTCGCAGCATGAGATATATAACACCTTCATATGTTTTATTTATACCAGATAGATCAATCCATCTGCTAAGGAAATGTTTAATAGATGCAATGAATTCACCAAAATCTGCATCCTTGCTTGGCTTAGCTGTATGAAAACGATCTCTGAATCCAGACTCAGTTAACTGGAAACGTCTTAGTAATACCTCTTTTACGACATCGAAATCGCTTCTGCTCTTTTCATCAAGACTCATGAAACATTTAAGTGAGTCACCAGTCAAAAAATCAAGTAAAAGACTGCTCCATCTTTCCTTGGGTATGTTCAGAGCTGTGACCTTGATGATGAATCTAGATATGAAAGAGTCAACACAATCGCGAGTTTGGTCAAAATGTGGCATTTTTAACTTAGGATAGAAAATATTTGTACCAGCCGCAGTCTTAGTCTGTTCAGACTGCACTTTAGCTAATTCTAAAGCTTTTTCTTTTTCTGCATGAAGTTTTAAAGCTTCCATTTCCATGGCATTTTTATGGGCTTGATCCAGTTGCATAAGTTCCATTCTCCTTAATTCCATTTCTTTATCTCGTTGTGCCATTCTTTCCTTCTCAAATTCTCTGTCTTTTTCTTGTTGAGCCATTTTATCCCTCTCGAATTCTCTGTCTTTTTCTTGTTGAGCTAATTCTTTATCTCTCTGCTCTCTGTCTTTCTCTTGTTGAGCTATAGTCAGTCGTTCTAATTCCAATTTCATGGATATTTCTTTTTCTTTCAATTCCCTCTCTTGGGTTAATTCAAACCTCCTAAGTTCATCAGCTCGTTTAGTCATTTCGCGCTGTTCCATTCTTTCCAGACGCGATAAGTATTCATCATATTTCGTATCTGCAAAACTTTGTAGTTCCGCTCCTGATTTTCCATAACTTTTTCCAATATCAATGAATTCCTGTAGTGTAGACATGATAATAGGTTTCTGAGTACCTTCAATAGTCTATAATATACACCAGGACTATAGAACTCACTATAATATGTACATGAATATATTAATCAATAACAAACAAGTTCCAAGAACATGTGACAAAGACAGTGAAAACAATCAAATGAGTTACAATGAAATGATTTTTCAGTTATACGACAACAATTTACACTTATAAAGTAAATAAAGGAGACTTATAAACAGTAATCAGTAAAAGAAAGAAAAGAATTTACATCACAAAAATATAACAAGACAAGTCGTCATAAACAAACGTGTAGACAAAGAAGTTTTAGATCACACACGACAACAATTGTCAACAGTACTGAAATTAGGTTACGTAAATAAAGATGACGTAATTCACTTGACGAAACTGCTAAGTACACAAAATATGGTTATATTGCGAACTGAGGAAACATTTATATCCTGACTCGAAAGAAAAAATATAATCAGTCAGATCCTCAGTCAGCGAATATAAGCATGCAAATCTAATAGAAGTTAACATTCACTGAAGTTTTCCTGGGAAAATTTCTGTCAATATTAAACACGACGAATATACGAATATACGAATAAACATGAATGGGGGAACACAGATGATGAGTAGAAAAGTAAGTAAAGTGACGATGAACTGTAGACCAAAGCTAATGCGAGGACAGTATGATAATGTTCAAGCGCCCAAGTAAAATCAAGAACTTATCTGTTTAGCTGTCCCTCTGAGAAATACATGAGTGCATGTAATTCTAATCCTAGTTCCGAACCGTGTCTTCAACAGCTGAAGTCCATTGATTGAAGACCTTGACCTTCGCAGTAGGACAACCGTTTGAAAGTATTGCTTCGGTCTTCGAACGTAGTTTCTTCAATTGATCTGCGTCGCAGCCTCAGATGAATTTGATGAAGATATACATTCTCCACTGGTTCAGGTTCTCGAGTGGAAGATTACCGTTCTATCTGCGTGAATCAGTCTCTTGTGGTGAAAGAAAATTCGGATTCTCTCAGGCAAAGTTGTCTGCTCGCGGTGACGGCCTCAATGTAGTGACGTCACTTACTGACATGCGCATTTCAGTTGCCAGTTAGGCTTGAATGAATGATTTTACCTTCAAAACGTTCATCATCAGTTTAACTTTCTTCGATACTTGAAGGGGGGGATCCAGTATTCACGAAATCCAGACACTTTCTGACACCAGTATGTTACGGGCCTCGGGACCCCAGTATGTTCTGGGTGCTTCGATGACTTCTAGTATTTGAGGATGACCAAGTTATTATATGCGTATTCAGTTTATAGAGTCAAAGTCCCTCGGGTTCTTATCACTTTTGTAGGATTCCGTAATACTGTTCGTTGGTATCGATAATGTCTGCTTTAACCCTTGTGATACATTATGTGCTGAACATGTTTCATATTAAATATTCGACACTTGACTGACCTGTATTAGTCTCTTGTCTTATTGATTATATTGGCAGTGTGAGATGCAGCGTGTTAAGACATTAATCATCACTGGTCATGATCAGTTGAATATTAACAGCATTTAACTCAACTCCGAATACGACAGTTGATAAGACCGTGATTTTGACGACTCAAAATATTTAATTAGTAATTTCATACCATGAGCAGACACCAACTACATGGGAACAAAAGTCACATCACATTCATGTACGATCTGTAAGAGTTCTCATTATTTCAATAACACATGTTCATTAATCTCTATCTAGAGTTCTGGTTCAAGGTCAGTTCCTTTTAACGGCCAGTGTCCTTTGGCATAGATTCAGAGGCTAACTAGACTTACTCCCGTCGCTAGTTTATACAATAGCCTTTTTCACTAGACTTAACTATCCTGCTAGTTCTGCAATACACTTATTATGCTAGGCTTACGTCTACTGCTAGTCGTCTAATCCGTTACACTAGGCTTACGCTTGCCGCTAGCTGTACAATATCCATCTATACTAGTCTTACACTATTGCTAGTACCGTAATGTTCCTTTGGCATACCACGCCAGGCTAATCTGCCATAATTATGCAAACTGCGTTATTCATACGATGACTTACGTTTGGTTCAAGAAATACACTGCTCAATTGGCTTCCCAGCCACACAATTAAAAAAGTGGTTATACCACACAATATCAGTGGCAATGGCCACACTTCTGAAACACACTGCCGTTCGGGTCAAAACCCACAAGTCGAATGACCTTACAAAGACATACGCGTCATGCATAGTGATATGCATACTACGTCGTTAATATATATTCAATTGCGATGTTCCATGGTGCAGCAATCCGAGTGTGATCAAAACTCAAATGCATGCACACATGCAACAATCATCGACATCGGTCGATGAGATATATCTCTATTCGTTTGAGGGGTTCCATGATACAGCCATTCGGATCGTGCACAAATCCAAATGTCTGTAATCATGAAACAATCCTCAACAGTTCGCTTATTTACTACTGACTTTGATCGAGCCTAGAGAGATACACCATCGTCGCTTCGTCTTTTAAGTTTTGGTGATGCCAAAGATGCGCTTAGGGAGTGTCAGCCTGAGATCAAAAGAATGAATAAGAAAAGATGAATGACAGAGGAACGGATAGTAGAACATATTAAACTTTGTTTGAATTGCATTGTCACCTTGCTTAGTGGGCCATGCAAACCGTAATTCTGAAGAATGCTTTTTTAAATAAGGTGGAGTGGGAGGGATGGGTTATTGAACAACGGGGGTGGTGGCCTAAAAAGTTTAGGAACCTCTGACCTAAACAAACAAACGTCCTGGAAGTGGGGACATTAAATATAGTACGTGCCAACATAACAGTAACTATTCCATTTTCTAGAAGTTGCGTGCCTTGTGCGATGTACTTCATAACAGAAGTGATCTATAAGCAGTACCAATTAGCACTAACTCGAGAGAACCTGACTTGGTTGGGGCGGATCTTGGGGTAACAGTCCAAAAGTGTTCCCACGCTAGATCTGTTCAGGACACTTAAATTAGTGTTCCTAACACAGGCCATGGAAATGAACGATCGAATCAAGTTTTTATTTCAAAAGGGTAAAGAAATAGGCATTTTGCTTTTTTACATTTCTGTCCTTCAATAATACAATTCTGACAGGGCTTTCAAATTAAAACATTCCTAACTTCAACACAACACACATAATAATATAAATATTTAAATTAAAGTTATAACATTTACAACTAAATACTCATGGAAACATTGTATGAATTGAAACAGAGAGTTGTCAGCAGTAGGTGCCTGTTCAAAATTTCATGACATGTAGAAATGGAAGTGACCTTCCTTTGAGATAAATGGAACAGAAAATATTCCGCAATATAACAACACATTATGTTACATGCGTTATGACAAAATCGGAGATAGTTTAGTGCTGTTGCTATAGTGAGTAAGCTAAAACACTCTTTGTTAGTGAACGTTACGGACTCAATTTAAAAACCCGCTTTATATTTAACCTAGTGGAAATTAAAGCGTCCGATTGGCCGAGTGGTTAATGCGTTGGTCTCACGCGGCGAAGGTGTCGGATTCCAGTCTGTCTACCCAGCTGTAAATGGGTTCCCGACTTTACTCTTGAGTTATGAAAAGTAAAGGCAGCGATGAAGGGAAACTGGTCACCCCACCTCTCGAAGCTAGTAAAATTATTTGCAAAATACGATTTGATGACTAGTTGACATAACGCGGGACACATGTTTCCTAGAGAGGTCTTAGTAACCTACGCTGGCCTTATAAAACTCTTGCCGTTATAACAAGATACCGTGGGGATACTATTTCCTCAACAAAGCATTGAGCCTACAATCTTTGATGGCGTCAGAATGGCCCACTTGTATATGTTGAAAAGCAACGATCTACTGGCATTCACAAAAATAATATATAATTAATAATTTCTTGGATTTTGGGGCCACGCAAGTACCATTCGTAGCTTCGAATAGGTTAGTTAGGCAATAGAACTATACTGTTCAAAAAAAGAAACGCAACTTTTTTGGTGTTACTTTTATAAAAGATATTCGCTGATTGGACATCAGTCACTGTGTCCACCTGGTCATTAACTTCTCGTGGTTACCTGAATTGTACTCACCTCATGATTCGTGAGGTCATGAAAGAGGTCAAGGTCAAAACAACATTTTTGACAATAACTCGTTTCAGGTTCATGAGAATCCCGTGAAACTTACTGAACACAAAACTCTCTGACCATATTATTGAATGCCTATAAAAGATTGACGCTCCTCGAATAAATTCAGTTGAAAATTCAATGCGCAAGTATGGCTCATCTCACTACAGAACAACGACTCATCATCATTGGACGTTTACAGACTGGACAGTCACAAAGTGTAGTGGCCAGACAATTTAATGTGGTTCGAAGCACCATTAGTCGCCTTTGGAGGCGATTTCAAGAAACTGGCTCAGTGGCAGACCGGCCGCGCAGTGGAAGACCCAGAGTCACAACTCCTGCCGAAGACCGCTTCATCCGGCTGCGTCACCTCAGGAATCGACTTGCATCTGCGTCCTCCACAGTCCAGTCAATGTTAGCAGCTCGTCGAATTTTAGATCAAACGGTCAGGAACCGGCTGCACGACTCCGGTCTTTGGGCTAGAAGACCCTACAGAGGTCCTGTTCTTACGGACCGGCATCACCAGAACCGACTGCAGTGGGCGAACCAGCATTGTTAATGGACCGTTGGGAATGACTGGAGACGGGTTTGGTTTAGTGATGAATCATTTTTTGTGCTCCAGCGACACAATAGACGGAGAAGAGTTTACCGCACAGTCCATGAGCGCTACGCCCAGAACAGCGTTGATGAGGCTCCTCCACATGGTGGTGAAGGTGTACTGATGTGGGGGGCGAGCAACTTCATGGGAAGAAGTGACCTGGTGCAAATTGAAGGACGCCTGAATGCCCAAAGATACGTCGCTGAAATTCTTCGTCCTCACGTCCTTCCACTTCTGGCTGCACGAGGGTCGATTTTTCAGCAGGATAACGCTCGACCTCATATGGCACAACTCACCACCCAGTTCCTCGCTGACAACAACGTCCAGACCATTCCGTGGCCAGCCATGTCATCAGACATAAACCCCATAGAACACTTATGGGATGAACTCGACAGACGACTCCGCCAGCGAGACGTGGCTCCAGCCAATCTCCGACAGTTGTCTCTTGCACTGCGGGAAGAGTGGGCAGCCATCCCACAATACCAGATCCAACGGCTAATCGGATCCATGTCAAGGAGATGTCGTTCTCTGATAGAGGCCAGAGGAGGCCATACACCTTGCTGAAACGGAGGCCTCAGTCGCAAAGAATAAAAGTCCAAACCAAATTTAATGAACAACATTTCATTGTTAAAGTCAGAAAGTGTTTTCATGCCAAGATTGAAACATTAATTACGTAAAATAAAAATTTGGTACAAGTTTGAAATTTGGTGTCCATTATCACTGCAATAATGTTGCGTTTCTTTTTTTTTTTTTTTTGAAGCGTATAGAACCACATGGAGAAGAGAGCTGGATACAGAGGTGAAAATGGTGAGGAAAACATGGACAGAACTTGAGCCGATGGCACAAGACCGGAAGACTTAACATGTGTTTGTTGAAGGCCTATGCTCCTCTGGGAGCTAAAGGGTATTGATTGATTGATTGAACAGAACTAGACGAGTTTTTTTTCGAAAATTGAACCTTACTAAGTAAAAACTGAATTAGCTTGTGTTCGTTGATGACTATACAAAAACTGACTTTTATGTACCGCCACGTTAGTACTAACTAAAAATGATGGAGAAATCATCACTTATGCAGCAACTACCATCGCCATATATACTACTCGTCAAAAGTCAAGGGCCACTTAGAAAAACCTTGGTTGAAACCATAAAACAAATCTGATATAAACGTAATTGGTATCAGTCAAAACGGCATTTATTGAATACCAAATTGACATGTCACGTAAAGAAATGGAAACACACATTCAAACGCAATGAAGCTGTGAAGTGTGTCACCCACCTTTTCAAAAGTCACACAATAGATATTGGACAAAAAGACATTTCAAAATCGGGTATGACCACCGTTTGCAGCAAGGCATCCAAGACAGCGTAGACGCACAAGGGTCCGAAGAGTATCCTGAGGAACAGCTTGCCATTCCTGAAGCAGAAATGCAGTCAGCTGTGCAACATCCATTGGCAGGGGGTGATTTATTGACAATCTTCGACCAAGGACATCCCAGAGGTGCTCAATCGGAGAAAGGTCAGGTGAATGAGCTGGCAAAGCCATCCTGATGATCCCATGTTGCTGAATAAACTCATTCACCACACGAGCTCGATGGGGTCGAGCGTTATCATCTTGGAGGATGGCATTACCACCTATGGCCTCCAGAGCAGGCTGAACAATTGGTCTCAAGATTTCATTCTGGTATCTTGGGCCGGTCAAGTTGCCTTGGATGATGTAGAGTGGGGTCCTGCCGTGTCTGTAGAAGTCTCCCCAGAACATGACAGAACCCCTACAATAACGATCCACCTCTCGAATTGTGTCATCAGTAAATCGCTCTCCTGGTCGTCTCCAAACTCGAATCCTGCCATCACTGAATGACACAGTGAAGCGAGATTCATCAGTGAAGAGAACCTGACTCCATTGTTGCCTTGTCCATCGGATGTGCTCGCGACACCAAGCAACACGGGCTCTGCGATGAGCAGGAGTAAGAGGGATTCTGACTGCAGGATGTCGAGCAGCCAGTCCAAATTCATGTAAACGTCTGCGAATGGTGCTTTGACTGACATTAACGTTTACAGTTTGTCTCAGCTGACATCTTAGAGTGGAACAAGTCACTGTTCGATGGCGCAGGGCTGACAACAAGAGGTACCGGTCATCATGTCTATTGGTGCATCTAGGGTGACCTGGCCGGTGGCGATCCTCCACACTTCCTGTGGCCTGAAATCTCTCCAAAATTCTCTGGATAGTAGAGTGTGATACTGCAAGCCGTCTAGCAGCCTCACGGACAGATAAACCGCTTTCAACCCACGCTATAGCCCTCATTCTTTGTAAGGTGTCAAGACTTCTTCTCGGTGGCATGGTTTTTGCAAGTGATGAAACTATCCTAAGTCTGCTGATTGTAAAACAAATTAAGAGTGAACTCTGTTCACGAAAAGTCGCCATTGCACGTGGAATGTCAATCAGCACGATTACTTCACCTGTTTGGTTGTACGGAAGTTTGAAAAATTAGATTACAAATGTGAATTTATGGTCAGCAAACCAAATTGCACGTGATCACCATGGTTGTCGGTGAGTTGTTTTTATGCTTAACGTGCATAGAGGACTGTCAGAGGAAGATATTGCACCCATTTTTACTAAAAACTTCCTTCATTTAATCATTTTATGCGCTTATCATCATCATCATCAGTTGCCATCTCCACAACGAAGGTTGGCTGTAATGGATCTCCAACGTCTTCTGTCTCTTGTCTTGGTGGTGCACTCTGATAGACTCTTTCCTGTCCATCTCTTGATGTTATCTTCCCACTTATAGCGCTGTCTTCCCCTTGCACGTTTGCCTTCAACTCTCCCTTCTGTTATGGTCTTCTGCAAGGTGTTATGCCTTTTTATGTGGCCAAAGTATTTTAGCTGCCGAACTTTGACCTCCCTCATTAGTTCTCTTTTCATACCTAGATTTTCTAGGACCTCTGATAAACTCTCTTTTTGATAACTCTATTTTCTTTGCTCATCATCAGTTGATAAATATAAGCTCACTAGAACATCACCAGAGCTACATGCTGTGTTGTTGTGTTGCTTGTGGTTTGAGTATGGAATGTCAACTCGACCTACGCAGTGATGTGTAGACATAGATTGAGAGTCTAATATGCGAATGATAAGAAGAGTTCGTGGTGTTGACAAATGGTCTTTTTCTCACACTCATGTATGGCTGGAAGTCATCGACACCAACGACTGTGTACCTTTGCTACAGTTTAATTGGACGTACACACTCGACAGCACGAATAGTGACAAATCACAGGTTGGCATAATACATCATGGTACAGTGGATAAATGGTCTTGCAATGATACATGGGCACTCATGTAGAATAATAGCATAATGGATTGTCAGTAGACAAGCACTCAGTATTGCCCATATATATATATATATATCATCTGAGTTTACTGACAAAGCACGTCAGATTATAAACAACAGTCAAGATGGCTTCTAGACCTAACCTCGTCTAGTGAAGATTCCTTACAATAATGTTCAGCACATATTTTCCATATAATCATATTGAACCGCTAGTAATGGGTTCTCATGTGTAGCAGTGATCTCTGGACTCATCAAGCGATAATACGGGGCATCCCTTTCTCTTCTTGAAAGTCACAAAATATTTGGATACAAGATGGCTTCTCTCGTGAGCTGTCACTCACGTTTGGATACAGATAATGAATCTGCATTAAAGTTAGTCATTCATTAAATGTTCTCATTGCTCTGTAGATTCTATTATGATACAATTGACTTCATCATACAAGATATAGTGCTGCTAGGAATGAATGTCGTTTTCATCTAGATAAATATTTCCTCAGACGTACAAATCGTGTCTATCGAGAAACGGTGGCTTAGCCAGAGTTCATAAGAAGTATCTTTTGTTACCTTGGTATCAGAAATATGATTCTGCCATTCCTTGGCAATAAGAATAAACACTGGGGGTAAAGCATACACGATAGGTCTAGACGACTATCACTTTCCCCACAAATACTGAGATCACTTTTTCCGGCGACAAGCCGCTACACAAAAATCACAGCCCCCATCAGGGCGAAGCCAAATCACACCTCTCTAGCGACACATCCGCCGAACAGCCCTTTGACCTTTCTAACGACAAAAGACCATATAGTTCGACTTAGATATGTAAAGATATACAGATATAAGACAGACTCGTCCTACCCAGACAAACAATACACATAAATTCAGGCCATAGATACACCGAAGCAAGAACAACCTATTTCTACCCAAACAAAGAATAAATCGCAGTAAAACTGGATTCATCCGCGGAGTTCGATCAAAAATGACGACACTCCTTTCAAGGGAAGTAACTCAATAATGACTTTTCCTTAAGCACTAAAAAGTATCTATTTTGTTTACAAAATATTTCCGAACATAACAAGCATACAAATGTATTATATTGTAAGATATCAAAGACTGCACGTAACAGTCTTACCACACCTCCCGGGAAAAAAAAAAATGGAACTTTTTTTTTTTTTGAAATACATCTAGGAGCAACGTACAATAGGCTCACAACGCATGAATAATGCGCAGATGAAAATATCAGGAATAAATATAACGCCTAATATGAGGCTAAGTCGACTTATGGAGCGACTGGTGAGAATGTATCTCATAAACTAAGAGAAATTATTTCTCTACAAGTAAATTTTTCCAGGAAGGTGTCATCAAAGTATAATACAATTCTGGCAATTACACAATGCCTAAAAAATTTCATACCATAATTTCGTATTAGATATCTTAAATTTATGATTTATGAAGAAAAATCATCAAAGCACAGCGGTGAATAAACATCAATGAACCGCTAAGTAGTGATACAATCATTATATTATTAAATTACAAATGTGTATCTATCTTGATATAGAAAAGGAACTACTATAGAACTAGACATATCAAGAAGTCTAAGACCTAATAGTTATGTGGAATCATGTGGGCATCTTGACAGAATGTCTGCCATCACATTATCTGATCCACGAATAGCTCGCACAGAGAAATGAAAAGGTTGAAGAGCAATTGCATATCGAGTAGACCTCGAGCTCTTCAAATTCTTACTCTGTATAGCAGTAAGAGCTTTTTGGTCGGTTTCTACTATGAAATGTGCGCCTAGAAGGAATCTCTGTAGTTTGAGGATCGACCAAACCATAGCTAATAGCTCACGGTCTAAAACCGAATAATTCCTTTCTGCCGCATTAAGTTTTCTGGAAATATACATTACCGGATGCAGAGTTCCAGAGTACTCTTGCATTAGTGCCGCTCCAATCCCAGTGGATGAAGCATCACTACGAAGAACAAATGTCTTATCTTTAGTAGGTAACACTAAAATAGGTGGTGTTGAAAACAATGTTTTAATCTTATCCAAAGAGCATTGGCATTCCTGAGACCAGTGGACCATATTAGGCGAACCTTTCTTTAAAAGTGTAGAAAGAGGTGCCATGATAGAGGATAGATTCTGAATGAATCTGCCATAAAATTGAATAAGACCTAACAGACTTCTCACCTGTTTTTTAGTCTTAGGGATAGAGATGTTAAGTATCTTACTAGTATTATGGTCCTCTGTCTTTAGGAAACCATGACCAACTCGGTGGCCTAGGAAAGAAATTTCGCTAAAACCAATATAGGCTTTAGAGGGTTTCGCTGTCAGGTTGTGCTCGCGCAAAGTAGACAGCAATTCATCTAACCCTGAATAGTGATCTTCCCAAGTATCGCTGAAAAGACAGATGTCGTCTAGATATGCAATGACATCTGACCGATAAGATAGGATTCGGCGCATCATGCGTACGAATGTAGCTGGTGCGTTCATAAGACCGAAAGGCATAAAATTCCATTGGAACAAACCTCTAGGTGTTGAAAAAGCCGTGAGAGGTTTGGCGCGTTCAGATAAAGGAACTTGCCAATATCCTTTAGACAAATCAAGTTTAGTGAAAAAATGAGATTTAGAGAGTCGAGTAAGTAGCTCTTCCAGTAAAGGCATAGGTTCGGCATCGAACTTCGTTACTTGATTCAATTTGCGATAGTCAACGCAAAGACGTATGTTATTGTCTTTTTTCCGAACAATAACCATCGGCGAAGAGTATGCAGAGGTGGATGGTTCGATTATTTTCAAATCTATCATCTCATCCAACTCTTTCTCGACCTGTGCTTGAAAATGTATAGGGATAGGATAAGGTCTAACCCTAATAGGAGTATGGTCAGTTAGAACAATGTCATGTTCAATGACATGAGTTTGTCCAGGGATGTCAGTGAGTACATCCTGAAATGTTTGCAACATAGTTGAAACTTGTCGCTGTTCTCCTAGAGACAAATCGGGAGAGACAGTAACGTTCTTCCATGATTCACTAGAATGAAGTGGGATCATTGGAAGAGGAAGATTTACATCTGAAAAACTTGTTTCCTCATCCTGTATCACGGACAGTGATGAGTAATGACCATGTTGTACTGGAGAATTGTCCGTTGCTTGGAAAATGGGTTGCAAATAATCCGGACGTTCATGGAATTCAGTAAGCATATTGATGTGGAAGGTTTTATGCTTCCCATCAATATCGACAATATAGTCGACATCGGAAATTTTCGATATTATATCGTACGGACCTTTCCAAGAAATAAGTAGTCTGTTTTCCCTACAAGGTAGTAATACAAATGCTTTGTCACCAGGACAAAGTTGTCGTAAGCATCTCTTCTTATTGGCAAATTGCCTTGCCTTCTGTTTCGCAAATTCAGAAGAAGAAGTTGCTAATTTGCATGCTTCGATAATCTTTTGTCTCAACGCGATGACATATTCGTAGGATGACTTTGTGTCATCGTCAATATTGTCAGCTGTTATGAGATCATGAAGCAACGACATAGGGCCACGCGGACGCGCGCCAAAGACGAGTTCAAAGGGGGAAAATCCTGTATGTTCATTGGGGACCTCTCTGTAAGCGAAGAGGGCCGCAGGTAAAACTCTGTCCCAGTCTTGAGGATGATCCTCAGTTATCTTCCCTAGTAAGTTTTTAAGTGTTCTATTAAGGCGTTCGACCATCCCATTAGACATTGGATGATAGATACTACTTAAAGATCTATCTATCTGCAGAGTAGACATTACTTGAGACATGGTATCTGATATTAGTTGGGTGCCATGGTCTGACAATATCTCTCCGGGGAACCCCAGACGAGAAAATATAAGCCAAAGAGCATCTGCAATATCAGCAGTAGTAATACTCTTCAGAGGAATAGCCTCTGGCCAACGTGTGCACATATCAACACACGTCAAGATAAACTGATGTCCTCTGGCAGACTTGATCTTAAATGGACCAATAATGTCTATGGCCATTTTTTGAAACGGCCGAATAGGAATGTCTGCCGCCTGAATGGGTGCAGCATGCCGTGGACCTTTGGATTTAACTTCCTGACATACTTTACAAGATCGACAATAAATCCGTATGTCCTTGTTTACCAATGGCCAAAAGAAAGCCGCAAGGACTCTTGACTTAGTACGGGAAAACCCCATGTGTCCAGCACACTGAGAGTCGTGAGCGTGCTGCAAAATTTTAACTCTCAAATTCTTGGGAACCAGGATTTGAGAATGACTTGACGTAATGGAGTCTTGAACCATACGTACAAGTACGCCATTCTTCTTTGTAATCCACGATTTACGACTTGTGTCTTTATTCGGATCACCTTTAGTTGCAAGAATGAAGAATTTCTTCAGAGTGGGATCATCTTCTTGCTGTTTTATAAACGAGTCACGAGAAATTACCAAGGGATCATCTTGGTTATGCACTTCATTATCTTCAGTAGATGAAGTTTGAGGCATATTAAGAGCCTGAGCTCTAGTGACTACAGCGTTAGCAATCTGCATGTTTTGCCTTTCCCACGCGGAAATTTGTTGCGGAGTGCATTCTTTGACTCCATGAATGCGACCGATGATGAGGTCAGCGATCGGATTCGGAAGAAGACATGCGTGTACATCTCCTGTAAAGAAAGGAGTAGCAATCCTAATGATAGCAGTAGAGTATTTCTCTAATGTGCCGCCAAATGTTACACATTTGACTACTTGTCCAGTGGCACGGGAAGGATCTACGAGTGACTGCCTAACACCAATTGTGGTGCATCCAGAATCAAATAGCACGGAGACTGGATTGTTATTTACTAAACCCTTATGTAAGACAAGAGAACCTCTTCCATCATGCGCGACTGATGCAGGAAGAGCAGGAAGAGGATGGCCACAGCTTAAAGTAGACACTGTGGTTGGCTCAAATAATGTTTTGCATTGGGGGCACTGAGATGCTCTCCCAAAATCAAAAGCGGCACATGCCATATTATTAGCGTCATTATTGTCTTTACTCTGTTTATAGGCTTCATGGGACTCTTGTTGTGCAGAGTTTGCCTGAAAATGTGGTTTATGTCTTCTGTTTTGAGATCTACCTCGGTTATTATTACCTCTGTAGTTATTGTTACCTCTATTGTAACCCCTATTTGGGTTTGAGTCATAGTTCTCTTGGTTACCATTATCATATTCATTATAATGAGTATCTCTGTAATTGCGATCTTGTTGACTCCAAGACGGATACCTCGGATAGTTTCTATAATTACTTCCTCTATGGAAATTGCTATAATTGTGACCACCCCTGTGTCGAGAGCTATCAGCTCGTCTCCAGTTCTTTGAAGAAGAACCCTGAAATGATTGGTTACCTTGGTTTTGATAACTATTATGGTTACCTCTTTTATCAAATCTGTTTTGAGGTCCCTGAAATCTGTGTGAATAATTGGGATTGTATGGTGTTGCTGAAGCAACTGGCATACTCTCCTTAATCTTAGTGTTGCCAAAAATCACGTCGGGGTGTGCAGTGACATATTGGGAACAATATTCTTCCATTTCCTTTAGAGATTTGGGTTTACGCTCATGTATAAATTCAAGGAATGGTTTGTTAACACATGACATAATCTTATCTCTGAGCAACAAATCCATAAGTCCTTCATACGTTTTTTCTGTTTTAGAAAGCTCAATCCAACGATCAACTGTGAGACGTGCCTTTGCAATGAATTCTGAGAATTCTACACCTGTCTCAGGCACCATCGTCCTAAACAAAAGGCGATAGCCTTCCTCACTTAGCTGGTATTTTTTTTTATCAAAGCCGCCCTAATGACATCATAATTATCCTTATCTGCTTCTCCTACAAGGCATAATCTAGTCAGAGATTCACCTTTCAAGTTTTCTGCTAATTGATTAGCGTATTGTGATTTATCCACATTATGTGTACGACAAGAACGTTCAAATCTATCCAGCCAGAATGTAATATCGTCACTGGACTGATTGAACGGTGGAACCTTAACCTTGTAAGTAGAAGGTTTACCATTACCACTAGATGCCTGATTAACATTAATCATACTTGTCAATCTCAATTTCTCTAACTCAAATTCATGTTCTCTTATTGCTTTTTTCTCCTCAGCTTCTAATCTTTTTTGTTCAGCTTCCCTGTCTAATCTTTTTTGTTCAGCAGCAGCTTCTCTTTCTAATTTTTTTTGTTCAGCTTCCCTGTCTAATCTTTTTTGTTCAGCAGCAGCTTCTCTTTCTAATTTTTTTTTTTCAGCTTCAAATCTCCTTTCCTCCACCTGCATCTGCAATTTCTTTAGTTCAGCAGCAGCATAAGCTTCTTTTTCTAATCTTTTCTCTTCAGCCAGAGCTTTTCTCTCTTCTGCAGCAGCAGCTTTTTTTCTCTTCAGCAGCTAATGCTTTGTCATATTGAGCAACTGCCCATTCTTCTAATTGTTGACCAGTCTTATCAAGGGCTTTCCCTTGTATAATGAAGTATTCTAATGTAGACATGATGTCTAACAATAATACTAATCACCTGAAATAATAATAATACCACAAGTTCTTAATGACTTGATTAATCAGCACACTATCCCAATATCTGTGGGTCACAAGCCTTAATAAGGTCTTGTATAACAGTAATAATAATCAAGTACTGGTTTATACCATAATCCAAGTGCAGTGCACAAGCAATAGTGTCTTATGAAATATACCTATATAAAACATATGTCAACCAACAGAATACATAAAGTACAAATAAGACTGACAATACGAAAACGTTTGCAGAAATCAAATAAATCAAATAGGGAAATCAATGAAAGTAATCACTGAATCTGCAAGGAATAACAACACAAATGACGTCACAGTATATGAATATAAATTGTGAATAGAACTGAAAGATAGTAAAGGGTAGACCAACAAATTACAAACAAATCAAAACAGAACTAAAGAACAAAGAAATATTACAAAAAATAACAATAATTACAGTCTTCACAGCTAACACAAATAGCAACTAGTTGTTGCAAGCAAATTTCCAATTAAGGAAATTGCACCTAAAGAAAACGCCCACAACAGACCCTCTATGACGTGGGATATTCTGTTGTGAGGACACCGCCCAACCTAAACACAACCCGCTGACATATAAACTAACATACTATACAAACAAATAACATGTAAACATAAATATATAAATTATGTGTATGATAGTATGTGTTGCAAAATAGGCTCAGTTTTACAGTAATGGCAAAGTTATTCTTATGAAAATAAATAAACTGCCACTTTATTGAATTACAAATTCTGGCCTTAAATATTAAAGTTCAACACAATAGCAGAACATAAGAAGATCCATCGATGAAAGTAGGGCTTCTTAGTTCAATAATACTGTCTTCCTGTTAATATTGACAAGAATTGATCCAACTGTTCTGTGAAACTCTGTAATGATTAATGTAAAAATGTCAACAACGCTGACCTACATACTGCATTCACTTGACAGGTCACGTGACGAAGTGTTGACAAAGAGCAAACTAATACTGCAAGTGTGTCGTATCAGCCACAGGAAACGGTCTGGTATCGGTAGTCTGTTGACTTCTCAATTTCTGCGAGGTCAAACCCAGAACGCTGGTCCACCAGTTGATAAACTCTCTGGTGTTCTGATTACAACCTCTTGTAATGGGTATAGTGGCCACCGCTGTAAAGATATTTCGGGTCAATGTAAAAAATCGGTTTTGTTTGCTCCACTGTAGTGTACACAAACCAGTGCTACAATCCCAGCAATCAGTGGTGTTAATGATGGGTGTGTGCTGGAAGACAAAGGTCAGAAACGACTGTGTACCTTTGCTACAGTTTAATTGGATGTACACACTCGACAGCACGAATAGTGACAAATCACAGGTTGGCATAATACATCATGGTACAGTGGATAAATGGTCTTGCAATGATACATGGGCACTCATGTAGAATAATAGCATAATGGATTGTCAGTAGACAAGCACTCAGTATTGCCCATATATATATATATATATATATATATATATATCATCTGAGTTTACTGACAAAGCACGTCAGATTATAAACAACAGTCAAGATGGCTTCTAGACCTAACCTCGTCTAGTGAAGATTCCTTACAATAATGTTCAGCACATATTTTCCATATAATCATATTGAACCGCTAGTAATGGGTTCTCATGTGTAGCAGTGATCTCTGGACTCATCAAGCGATAATACGGGGCATCCCTTTCTCTTCTTGAAAGTCACAAAATATTTGGATACAAGATGGCTTCTCTCGTGAGCTGTCACTCACGTTTGGATACAGATAATGAATCTGCATTAAAGTTAGTCATTCATTAAATGTTCTCATTGCTCTGTAGATTCTATTATGATACAATTGACTTCATCATACAAGATATAGTGCTGCTAGGAATGAATGTCGTTTTCATCTAGATAAATATTTCCTCAGACGTACAAATCGTGTCTATCGAGAAACGGTGGCTTAGCCAGAGTTCATAAGAAGTATCTTTTGTTACCTTGGTATCAGAAATATGATTCTGCCATTCCTTGGCAATAAGAATAAACACTGGGGTAAAGCATACACGATAGGTCTAGACGACTATCACTTTCCCCACAAATACTGAGATCACTTTTTCCGGCGACAAGCCGCTACACAAAAATCACAGCCCCCATCAGGGCGAAGCCAAATCACACCTCTCTAGCGACACATCCGCCGAACAGCCCTTTGACCTTTCTAACGACAAAAGACCATATAGTTCGACTTGGATATGTAAAGATATACAGATATAAGACAGACTCGTCCTACCCAGACAAACAATACACATAAATTCAGGCCATAGATACACCGAAGCAAGAACAACCTATTTCTACCCAAACAAAGAATAAATCGCAGTAAAACTGGATTCATCCGCGGAGTTCGATCAAAAATGACGACACTCCTTTCAAGGGAAGTAACTCAATAATGACTTTTCCTTAAGCACTAAAAAGTATCTATTTTGTTTACAAAATATTTGCGAACATAACAAGCATACAAATGTATTATATTGTAAGATATCAAAGACTGCACGTAACAACCTCCTTATTTGTTTTCATCTCTTTCCATGAGATACGCCCCATTCTTCTATATATCCACATTTCAAGAGCCTCAATTCTTTGTTCCAAATGCTTATTCATCGTCCATGTTTCTGCACCATATAGAAATGCAGAATATATATAACACTTTATGATTCTCAGTTTTAATTTGTGAGATAACTGTTTGGATGTCAGTATATGTTTCATGTTGTTGAATGTAGCTTTGGCCATTCCTATTCTCTTCTTGATTTCTGTTTCACATCTGCCATCTTCTGTTATTATATGACCAAGATATACGTAGCTCTTGACTTGTTCCAGGATTTTCCCATTTACGCTTATCTTTAATGTGGGTTTATCGTCTGTTTTGCTAATTATCATAGTTTTTGTTTTCGCAAAAACGCTTATATAAACGTGTATTGAAAATAATAGGGTGGCCCTTGACTTTTGACGAGTAGTACGAGTATATTTTACACATGTATATGTAAGCAACTGACTACCTATTTTGAATTCGACGAACCATAGAGTTAGGACTACATAAATCCCACGAGACTTAATGACACTACGCATCCCTCGCATAACCATTCAACTGTGATGGTCTGTCGGCAAAAATAAAGAAAATAAATAAAGAAGAAAAGAATGCAGATTCTTCGCCTCGTGCAAGAAAGTAACAAAACAAAACACTGCCTTGGTTGTGACTTGTTTCTTTCTACGATGTATGTCTTGCCACGTTCAATCGTATTGTGTGAATTGAGGCCACAGTAATAACAGTTGGTTTTACGTTTTCACAAACCTAACACATCGACACCCAGTGAGTGAAAAGACATTTGGTAGAACATACTGAATAAAACCAACCATGATGACTATCTGTCATGATTTGATCGGCGGAAAATTGCAAGTGCAGATTTTCTTATAAAAACTAAAGGTCGAATAATCTGAATAAAAACACACCGATACTATCCCGTAAACATTTATGCTTGTATGGCCCAGGACTTGGCGAGATGCTGATCCTGTAACACATTTTGTTAAGTTTGGAAAATAGTGTGACACGGCATTTACAGACTCAGGCACCAGACACACGGCACCAACACATATTAGAGTACACAGACTGTCACATATACAACTAATCTGTAATTTTATTACGCAGGCAAAAATCTTCATCGACTTGTTCTTTTTTTTTCATTTTCACTCCTACTGAGCATTCAACCACCACCACATATGGTGCCATTGCAGGCAGCCTGCACCATAGCATATACGTACTATTGTAGTGGTAGTTACTGAAGCATTTTTGTTTATATGATGAGGTGGCTAACTGCAACTTCATTAACAAAGGCAGTCATTGTGTCAGACTCTCAGTCCATACTTCGAAAGGTTCAAAATGGTTGACTACGGCAAGAATGGAAAACATTCATAGAAGCTTCGAATCAGAGGGGGGCTGGTGTGGATCTACTGTCCTGGTCATGCTGGGGTAGGCGGTAATGAGAGAGCTGACATACTAGCATCAAGAGCACCCACAGTGGGGACACTGGATATGGATAAGGGAGAGATACTGAGAACAATTAATGTTCGCCTGTTAGAGAATGGCACTGCAACAGATGAATCATCAAGGTTTAGACTGTTGGAATTTGGCATAAACGTAAAGCTAACAGAGACGGACGTATGAGAGGATGCATCCGTTGTGTATACAACCAGCAAGCTACAGGAACAGTTAGTACTCACACTCTTCGACATATACTGAGGGAGACTGAGCACCTATGGGTTTGCCCGGAGTGTAATGATGTCGATTCTGTTCAACAATAACAATATGATGAGGTTGCCAAACCCATGCACAACTTCACATTAGTCACCTTACGACATGCCTGGGGCAGCAGTTGCTATATTCTTTCTCTGCCCCCTCAGAGACCCCTTGGCACGGCACTGAACTTGCTCATTGCCTACTTTCCTTTAACTGCCAATACACACCCATCTCTGGCGCAGATAAAATAACGATCCAAAATTCAGAACAAATCCATCATTTTGGTGCAAAGAATACTTAAACGGTGTGATGGACGAAAACAGGTAGTGACTAATCCAGTGTTGGTGTAGCTGGCGAGTCGTTTTCATGACTAGTCCTTTTTAGGGCGTTATGCTAGCAAATGGATAATGTTAGTCCTTTTCAGGACTTAATATATATCAACGCTGCTCGGGCTAGCAGTCCTTAAGTGGTTAAGAGTTCACTACATTCAGTGCTCCCTGAACACTGAGGAGGTGGGGGCAGCGTTGGCGTATCTGGAAGTCCTTTTCAGGATTGTACTATGCCAGCAGACAAGTAATGTTATTCCTTTCAGGACATAGTATCTATCAACGCTGAAAGGCTAGCAGTCCTTTTAAAGATTAGTTCCTTTCAGGGCTACTTCAGGCTAGCTGATAGATGCTAGGAGTCCTTTTCAGAGTTTATCAATATAGTGCTTCAGTTAACAGAGTTCATTTATTTTTGAATGGCAAATTGCGCTCCGATATAACCCAATGACTTAAGTCTAGGTTGAAAGACACGTGCCTCGCCACAAGAATGCAAAACCCGCAACAACAAAATACAAGTAGCGCATGTCTTACTAGGGACACAGGACAAAGTAATGGCCTTCATTACGACTACATCTCTTCGTCAGGGTTAAAACGACAAAAATCAGTAGAGAAAGGAATATGCCAATAAAAATATTTTAAAAAATGATACGCGCTGTAAATGGATACGAAAAATAAGAACTTATTGTCTAGTCTTTTACTTTTTACAGAAATGTGAGAAGAGTGGAATAGCATTAGATGAACTTCATTTGCCTCCGCTTATCCGCCATCCCAAGTGAGTCTACCCTGTTCAACCTAATTTTTCGGTTATAAATAGGTATTAGTTGTAATTTTATTTTCCATTTTGTGTGACATACACATCATCATGTTATTTAAAATTGCTAGTGCCGTGTGTGTATATGTGTGTGTATGTGTGTGTATATGTGTGTGTATATGTGTGTGTATATGTGTGTGTATATGTGTGTGTATATGTGTGTGTGTGTGTGTGTGTGTGTGTGTGTGTGTGTGTGTGTGTGTGTGTGTGTATATTTTTTATATGTGTGTATATTTTATTTGTGTTTATTTTTTTTTTTTTTTGTTTTTTTTTTTTGTGTATTTTTTTTGTGTTTTTTTTTTTTTTTTTATTGTTTTTTTTTGTGTTTTTATGTGTTTATTTGTTTTATTGTGTGTTTTTTTTTTTATTTTTGTTTATTTTTTTTTTTGTTTGTTTTGTGTGTTTATGTTTTTTTTTTTTATGTGTGTTTTTTTTTTTTTATTTTTTGTATATTTTTTTTTTTTTTTTTATTTTTTGTTTTTTTTGTGTGTTTTTTATTTTGTGTTTTTTATATTTTTTTGTTTTTGTTTTTTTTTTTTTTTTTTTTTTTATTTTTTTTTTTATATATATATCGTGTGCGCGTGCGCGTGCGCGCGCGTGTGCGTGTGTGTGTGTGTGTGTGTGTGTGTGTGTGTGTGTGTGTGTGTGTGTGTGTGTGTGTACAAGGGGATTGACATAAGTCTTGGGCCTGACCATGAAGGAGTCACAAGAGGAAGATGAAACTTGGTACATTTAAAGTTCATCATATTTGCACTGAATATGTAAAGTACGCCTTTATTTCTTCAATGGGTTTTCCCTCTACGGTGCATGGCGCAATGTACCCTATTGACCGGATCTGCTGCTCCAAAGATTTGACAAAACAATGGAAAAGAAGGAGGCCAGAGCTGTGATAAAATTTCTGATTTTTCAGGGAAAAACACCTACAGAAATACACAGGGAGATGGAACCTGTGTTTCGTGATTCTTGTCCTTCATATACTTCGTTCGTTAAAAAAACTGGTGTCAACAGTTTAAGTGCGGCCGCTCAAATGTTGCTGATCTGCCAAGATCTGGTAGACCAGCCTCAGAGTGCAACGATGAAAATGCAACAAGAGTGAAGAAAATCATTGACCAGGATCAAAAAATGACAGTGAAGATAGCTAGTAGAGTAAAACTAAATGAAAGAACAGTTTATAGAATTTTTCACAACAGACTGAACATGAGAAAAGTGTGTGCACGCTGGGTTCCGCGACTGTTGACACGTGAATAGAAGCAAACGAGGGTAAATTGCTGTCAACAGTTGCTCAAAAAGTGTCAGTCAAAAAATATTTTGGAGACCATGGTGACAGTAGATGAGACTTGGGTACACCATTATGACCCCGAATCCAAAATTGCCATCATGCAATGGAAAACCCCGGGCTTCCCAACACCTGTCAAGCCGAGGGCGCAGAAATCTGCAGGAAAAGTGATGCTGACTGTTTTTTGTGACGGCAAAGGTATCCTTTTGAAAGATCATCTGCCTCGTAGCAACACAGTTAATGGACAGTACTATGCAGATCTTCTCACAAAACTAAGAAAGGTTGTGACCAGGAAACGAGGGATAACGCTGTCAAAATCTTCCTTTGCTTCAAGACAAAGCGCCCTCTCACAAAGCACGGCTTGTGCAGCTAGCAGCCAACGATTTGAATATTAAAATTCTTCCACACCCACCATATTCTCCAGATTTGGCTCCATCAGACTTTTTTAAATTCCCAAATCTTAAAAAACAGCTAAAAGGAAATCATTGTGACAGCGATGAAGAGGTTATACTGGCATGTGATGACTGGTTTAGTATGAAAAATAGGGTGTTCTACTCCCAAGGTCTTTTCAAGGTCAAGCAGAGATGGCAGAAGTGTGTCAATTCAGACGGTGGCTATATTGAAAAGGAATAAACACTATACAAAATTTCAGCTCTCTGTGACATGTCCTTCATGGTCAGGCCCAAGACTTATGTCAATCCCCTTGTATATACTCGTATATATATATGCAACATCCGTGGAAATGAAGAGGCTGACAGATTGGCAAAGGAAGGGGGAAAGCTCCTCAACGTGACACAAATATAACTTATGAGGAGGCCAAGAGTTTTATCAAGCGCAGATACAGGCACAAGTGGGAAGCAGAGCATCCAGGCCATTTAAAAAATGATGCATATTACCAGCTCAGCAGAAGTGAGCAGGTGGTAATCTTCAGACTTCGCACAGGTCATAACAGATTGAGATACCATCTATTCAACAAATTAAAGATAGGAACTACTGATTGTCGTACCGATAGGTTTGGAAGTTATTTATGGTCCCGTCTGAGTAGAGTGGATGGTGATAAGTACGTGAGAAAAAAGGTGTGAGAAATAGATTTCACGGGTGAATAGTTTAAGGAGAAGATATGTCTCTGGAATGAGTAAGTTTCTCTAGTCCAGCCTATCTATACGACTATAATTTAGTACAAGACAACCTTGCCCTCCTCATACATATAAATATAAGTTTAACTAAACACACACACAGCTATGTGACAACAAGACACACAAACGTGAAAAAACTACGGTTAATTGGGTATGGGTCTGACCAACACACAAAGTCAAGTTCTTTTTGTTGTTTATTATCATTTAAACTTGACAACATCAAATATCTAAAGAAATGTCAAATAAAAACAGATTTACATACATAGGAAAATAACAGAATAAATGTGCCCTCCCCTTATTGAGAAAAAATAACCCAAAAAGTTAATAACCCAATGGACACAGGTTAGCACTATGTTACAGAATAGACAGTTAAGAAAAACAAAGTTCCTACTAAATGCTACTCAGTAAAGTAAACAATTTTAAGCAAAATCCAGGTTGGTACAATTCCTGTAACAAAGAAAAATATTCACTCTCTCTGTCATATGTGGCCACTCAATCACGCTTACCTATTCTTGGTGATATCCCTTGGAAATACAATTAACCTGAATATATATGTCAGGTGTATTTTCCAAATTGGCCCCAGTCCATCCCCTAACAAATAAGATTAATGAGGTGGACGCCGAATTTGGTGGATTATTCTTGGATGAACAAATGTCACCTCGAATAGTTAGTGTAGAAACCGAGATCTTGGGGTTCACAGTAAACAGAGGAAAATACTTCCAGTATTGGGAAACTTCTGGTTGCTAAAACTGTTACAATCGATAAATGATGGTAATCCTATCGGCTGACTCTATGGTGAGTGCCGATTCTGAAACAGCATAAATTCTGGATGATACACTTGAATACAACTGTCAGTCGTCAGATAATGTTATTTTTCTGCACAACCCCAGTAGGCTTATAAAATTGAAAAAATATTGCTGGGTTTTGTAAGTCCAGTTAACATTACAAGTTAAAATGTTTCTCGTTTCTCGTTGGCTCACAAATTAAATTGGTGACGCACAAGTCAAGAAAAAGACTACATTCACCCATCAGCAAAATGAAGAAAATGACCGCTGGTCGCCCTTGATCAGGTCTGCGAGGAATAAAGAAACATTATGGAAAAATGCGACTATTCTATATAGCTACAGATATGCACACGGACGGGGACAAGACGATCTCTTATCCACTCCGTCAATCCTGATTAATTTTAAAAGGCACACGGTGACTTTATTTTAACCCTATACGGTCAGCTTTTCGCCAGCACTGCGTTTTCTAGGTCGGATGAAGGTATGCAACCCTCCCTGCCCCTTACGCGCGCGTTAACGATCAGCGTACAATGTCAATTATTATTTAATTGTCCATACGCGCACTTACATAAATATCGCCTGCCGTTACTAGCTATTAAATTGTTGGCGTCTGTTTGTCATCGTATGGTATTAAATAATAGTCACTTATAAAAATACACAAATGAAATATAACGTGAATTCTATTCTGCCACTATCAGTCGCGCCTAGCATATAATTCAGCCAGCTAACCGTCTCTTCTTGTGTGAGAAAGCGGGTGGTTAAAATTAACATTATAACTGAACCATCTGGTATAAAACAGCTACGCGGTATTTTATTTCACTGGTTTTAACAGCTAGAACTTTAAGTGAATTATAATGGCAAAAGCTTTAACACTTTAACACGTAAGCACTAATGTCTATTACCAGAACATCGGAATGAAATGATCCCCACGAATGCTATTAACACATTTAGCGAAAATGGTTCTAGTCACTGCGTGCTTAGACTATCCAAAATTCTGAGTTATATATCATCATGGTTCTCTGATCTATAGATGATGCTACTTTTCACACTATTGTGTATAGCAGATAATCAGAACTATGAGTCCCCCAGATAAAAGTTTTACGGTCGCTCTGTCTCAGCGTTAGACCACCATCAAATACTTAAATCCGTGTAACGTGGTTCTCGGAGATTTTGCCCGTATCTGAAGATCAAAGCTCGGGGTTTTCCCTCTGTGTATGAACTTCAAATGGTACTCGGGGAAAGATTTTTGCCCGTGCGTCTACTTCAAAAGGTCCGGTGTTATTTACGTGTGGTCTGTCAGGTATCCGATGATTGACAGATCAGCTCGCGTGAGAAACGTGGGTAAACAAACTTGATTCGCTCTCTGTTATGACTGGTAGGTCACGAACGTTTGTAAACAACTTCGTTTGATTATGTTCAAAGAAAAGAGGCGTGGATGAAAAGTAAGCTTGTGTGAGTAAGACAGGCAGAAAAATGCGTGGTTTTGCTAGCAAATCATAGAACGCTAACGGGATTACAATGGCTGTCAGTTTACTGTAGGCTATATTTCCATAATACGTCACACTGATAAGTGTGACTGTGGCACTGATAAGTGTGACTGTGGCACCGATAAAATGACTGCCGAACATCTGCTTCAAAGGTGCCCAACATATGAGGAACAGAGAAGGCGAATATGGCCATCACCAGTACCATTCCTGGAGAAAATCTACGGAGATATCAACAGCCTCAGGCTGACCACTGCTTTCTTTGAACTTATTCAAGTTGACATCTGAGGGTGAACGAAGAAGAAGAAGAATATATATAGAGTTTTCTTAGGTACCCCTTTTAACGATTTCGCAGCTAAAAAAAGCATGTACTGAAGCAGGACTTTATATTCTCAGCTACAAATTCTTTAAATAAGTTACTAATATTGTCCAGTCAAAGATATAACTACTTTGAAGAACGAAGGCAAAACAGGAAATACGCCACATGCAAAGACCACATTTAACTTCACAAGCTACGCAGATCGATCATAGTGACCGAAGGCAGATCACAGAGATTACAATGGAATGTGCTGAGCACACTCAAGACACAGGTCTAACGGACACTCCACTGCTCAAACGCCCATACATCATATTAAATGAGAGTTTCGCCATGAAACTGGGCGCGGCATGGCCAGTTCAACTGATACACATGGTCCGTAAGTTATATTAAGGCGAATGACCAAGTACAAACGATTCATGTCCATTCCACCATATCAGTGTCAAACATGGTCATTATTTACAGCACAAGAAAGGATGATCATAAACCGAGATGAAACGCTGCATATATCACCATAATAGACATTAGAAGAAATTACGAAGCTGATGGGAAGCAAAACTTGAATCTGCTGCACAGAGACATAAAATAGAATGCACACTTCGTCAGAATGCAGCCAAATCAGATATGATCAAGCGCATTCAACAACAGTAGATCTGGCTACAGGCAAAGGGACGCCTACGATGAAGCTGGATGATCAATGCTAAAAGAAATCTGAAGAAACACAATGTGACATTGGCAAAAGCAACGCGTCTTTATCTTCTTTACCTTTTTGCTACTTATAGAGCACGGAGCCGCCACTGTTGTTGGTGATCCTACAGGAAGCCTGAATTAAAGCATGTATGCGATCTTGCCGCGATGGCCTCTGTAGTAATTTGGTTTACATGAAGAGGTTGTTAGCCCCACATAGAACCTCATACATGTCGCCTCTTAGGACAAGCCATTTGGAACAGTAGTCTTATTCTTCCCTGGACCTGCGCGAGACCACACCTTCACAAGAAAAAAATCTGAGCCATCAAGCGATGTTTAAGGGGAGGAGCCGTGAATGACTTTGTCAAAATCGAAAACAAATATGAAAACTGGGAATACTTTATTTTCTGATAAATTTGAATCCCCCGAATCTAAATATGTCAAAATCAGTTATTACAATTCATCTAAAAATGAATGTCATGGTTGCAAAGAAAAACTAAAACAGAATTACAAGAAATGAAGTTCAAAGTAGCGGCAAAGAAGAAAACAGGGACGTGTAGAATCGAAATTTCCTTGAATGAGCTTGGAACTGTAAGCTGGAAAGGGTTCGTCATGGACAGAAACGAATATAATGGAACTGTTTACCACAGAGCGCTCTATTCATTTTCTCATTTCACAAAAATTTTTCCATCTTCTAATATAACCCCAGCCCTTAAGCCTCTAATTACTTTTCCATTCGTCTGCTTATTGTTCGGGCTTTACGTGGATAATGCATTCTTCAAATTGTCACTGATAGTTTTTAACAAGAACGCTTTTCAAGCTGTGAAAAGTCGAAATTAGATCCTCAATTTTTTTTTCTAAGAAGTCTATAAGTTGCTGAAAGAAGTAATAATGATGTAATACGAGATTCAGTAATCGTCATGTCTCGACCCCCTCCACTGTAGTCAAAACAAAGCTTTTTGAACCGCCTAAAAAAATAAAAACTTAAACAGATAACAAGACCAGGTTAGCGCCTTACAACTATTTAGTTAGTAGATGGATGAAGCTGTGATCAAACTTCCAGCTCATAACTCAACAGTAAATAGCAATAGATAAAAGGATTAACTATTGCTATTTACTAATAAATACTTAGCGTCTCAACAGAATGTAACAATAAATAATTAGTGAGCTTAACAGCAAATAAGAAAACAAAAAATTAGAGTGATCTCAATAGCAGCTAACAGTAAATAATTCGTGATCCCAACGGCAAAAATAAATAATAATGAGTGATCCCAACAGCAAATAACAATAGATAATAATGAGTGATCCTAATGGCAAATAACAATACATAATAATGAGTGATCCTAATAGCAAATAACAATAAATAATAATGAGTGATCCCAACAGCAAATAACAATAAATAATAATGAGTGATCCTAATGGCAAATAACAACAAATAATAATGAGTGATCCCAACAGCAAATAATAATGATTGATTCCAACAGCAAATAACAACAAATAATAATGAGTGATACCAACAGTAAATAATAAATAATAATGAGTGATCCCAACAGAAAAAATAAATAAATAAGTGATATTGAGTGATCCCAACAGCAAATAACAATAAATAATAATGAGTGATCCTAATGTCAAATAACAATGAGTGATCCTAACAGCAAATAATAATGATTGATTACAACAATAAATAATATTGAGTGATCCCAACAGCAAATAACAACAAATAATAATTAGTTATCCCAATCCTCATCATCAGTTGCCATCTCCACAACGAAGGTTGGCTGTAATGGATCTCCAACGTCTTCTGTCTCTTGTCTTGATGGTGCACTCTGATAGACTCTTTCCTGTCCATCTCTTGATGTTGTCTTCCCACTTATAGCGCTGTCTTCCCCTTGCACGTTTGCCTTCAACTCTCCCTTCTGTTATGGTCTTCTGTAAGGTGTTATGCCTTTTTATGTGGCCAAAGTATTTTAGCTGCCGAACTTTGACCTCCCTCATTAGTTCTCTTTTCATACCTAGATTTTCTAGGACCTCCTTATTTGTTTTCATGGACGCAGTCATTAGTAATACCGCTTCCAAAGAAAGGAAATCTAAAAATGTGCAAGAACTACAGAACCATTAGCCTTATTAGTCATCCAAGTAAGGTAATGTTAAGGATACTTTTGAACAGAATAAAACAGAAATCAGAAGAAATCTTGTCAGAGGAACAGGCTGGCTTTAGACCAAAAAGAAGTACCTCAGAACAAATCTTCAATATTAGATTACTTATCGAAAAACATCTCCAACATCAACACGATTTATACCATAATTTCATCGATTTCACAAAAGCCTTCGATCGAGTCTGGCATGAAGGCTTATGGCAAGTAATGAGAAAATTCAATTTTGATACCAACATCATAGATATCATTGAAGCACTATACAAGGACGCAAGCAGTGCTGTTTTTGTAAGCAACGACATTGGAGAATTTTTCAAAACAACTGTAGGAGTTCGCCAAGGATGTATCCTGTCACCAGTGCTCTTTAATATATATCTAGAACATATTATGCAGGAGGCTCTCTACGATTATAAATCAACTATATCGATTGGAGGCCGACCTCTGTGCAACCTACGTTTTGCTGATGATATTGATCTGATAGCTGGATCAGAATCAGAACTTCAAGACCTTACCTCTAGACTGGAGAAAGTAACAAGAACGTATGGGATGGAAATTAATATAGAAAAAAGCAAGATATTGGTGAATAGCCATAAGAAACATGTTCCGACCAACATTACGTTAAATGGGCAAACGTTAGAAGAAGTTAACACCTTTAAATATCTCGGGTCCACTATATGTAGTGATGGAAGATCAATTAAAGAAATCAAGACAAGACTTGAGATGGCCTCAGCTGCCATGACAAGGTTGAATGTGATATGGAAAAGTAACATCAGTTTTCCTGTGAAGATCAAATTATACAAATCACTTGTATTATCTATTCTCTTGTATGGGTGTGAGGGCTGGACACTCACTGCAGATACGGAGCGAAGGATTCAGGCTTTCGAGCATAAATGTTATAGAAGAATTTTGCGCATTTGCTATAAAGAGCACAAAACAAATGTCTATGTTAGAGAGAAGATAAACACCTATGCAGGCCACCAAGAACCACTTTTGTCAATAGTGAAACGTCGAAAGCTTGCCTGGTTTAGGCATGTAACTCGTCATGACTCCCTTTCGAAAACGATCCTTCAGGGAACAGTCGAAGGTAAACGGAGAAGAGGAAGGCAGAGAAAATCCTGGGCTGATAACATCAAAGAATGGGCAGGACACGGTTTTTCCACACTTGTACGCATTGCTGAGGATAGAGAGCAGTGGAGGACCCTGTCTGCTGATGCTTCCACCATGGC